>CM062817.1:730143787-730636599 GCA_031772625.1 Pinus tabuliformis
AGAAGAGGATACCTAGAAGACCACCTTCAGAACCAAACAAGGTTTGTATTAGTGGTTGGTTATGATATTTTTCCTATGCAATGCACCACATACATTCATGAGGTTAATGAATGATGTACTATGCCCTTTTATATGTTCATTTTTTTATTGTTTATTTGGATGATTTACCGGTATATATTGCTACCTCGGAGGAGCAGATCTCACATTCGATGAATGTGCTAGAGACTTTAAAGAAGCACTAATAGTTGGTACATCTCAAGGAGTGTGGTTTTTCATAATAGTATTTGGTTTATCTGGGATATGTGATAGGTGGAGGAGAGTGGAAGATAGATCCTACCAAGATGGGGGTCATCATGAAGTGGTGAGTACCTACTAAATATTTTTGAAGATAGGAGTTTTGTAGAGGTAGCATAGTTCCTTAGAAAATTCATAGACTCAATTTTCAATAGTAGCAACACCATTCCACACCATAACATCAAGTGGCAAGAGTTTCAAGTGAGGAAAAGGTCAACAAAGGGCCTTTGAGTTGTTGAAGAAGAAGATCAGTCAAACATTGGTTCTAGTGTTACCAAACTTACAAATTCCCTTCCAAGTGGATACATATCCAAGTGAGCATGCTATGAGAGCAGTATTGATGCTAATTAATTAAATTGAAAAAATACAAATCCATACAAATGTAAAATAAAATTAAAACAAGGACTCAGCATACTAATACTAGAAATCTCTAATAAAATAATAAATGAAGACAAATCTATTTTAACCTAAATCTTTTATGCACTGGTACATTATGATTTTATTTTCTTTTAATCCATATTAATGCAACAAGTAGATGATTTAGAGACCTTAATGAAGCACATGAGAAATGAATTTTATCACCATAAGCAACAACTAGGTGATTTAGAGTCATTAATCAAGTTTTTCTTAATGCTCAAGACCATTGAACCCAAATAACAAAACTAGCAATATTATCAAATTCCTAACATAATGATAAAGAATAAGTAGTGATTAAGTATGTTTAAGAAATCCCAAAACATTTTCTCTTCTTATTCTTATCATGTTAGCAAGTGATTGCACTCATGAGAAAAAAAAAGGTGGTTTTAACATAGTAACAATACTCTTCGACTAAATTGTAAGAATGAATAATATTGAAGTTTATTTTAGCATAAATTAAAATCATCTTATTAATTTTTGTGTCTTTATATTCAGTATACATTTTGTAGCTAGTTATGCCAAAAATAGAGTTGCTCATTTATTCTTGTTGTTTAAATCATTTTACGAGTGAATATGGTCATTACACTAATTATGATATATGGAAATTATGTTTCTCTAAACTAGCTAAGTTGCATTGTTGGTTATTGCATATGAAATATAATGTACTAAAAATGAAATGAGTTATAGTTATCAATTATGTTAAAAGTTATAAGGGGACATACTACTCTAGATGAAATAACCTAGGGTTTTCAATTACATTGAAAATATTGAGGATATTCCCTACTAATTAGATTTGTTGAAGAGAATAATTTTTACATATTTTCCACCGAGAGAGGAATAAAATATAGAGCGAGGTGATAAGGAGAGAAGCCATTCCAAAATGTTTTCATTTCTAGAAATTGTGTAAAATTTCTAGAGAAGCCATGCCATCACATTTTTAACCTTTTTTTATTAAAAACAATTTGTTAAGCGTTCTTATGATAGGGTGTGTAGTCTTGTTGAGTGATTTCCTACTATATGGAAGTGATGTGGAATACATCAAACCATGGGTAGAGAAAATGTAACCCTTGGGAGGTTTAGTTGATCATTATTGTCTTCAAAATAACAATGAATCTAATCTACTCTATAGGGGACATACATAGTATGGAAATATATTTGTATGTGGTAGGTACATAATTGGTGGTGAAAGTAAAAAGGAGACATCTTTTAAATCATTTAATTCTCTAGAGTAAACTATATTTTTTTGGAAAATACAAATATGGATGCTTGGAGATAAGTTTCCTCTAAGGAATACATTCTTTAACTATAAATTTTCTCTCTCAACCTCTAGGATAAACTTTTTAATGATTTTTTAGTCATTAATATTGTATAAAAAACCAAACATGAATGGAAAAAATATATTTAAATTAAAAAAAAAAAAAAAAACATTTAAAGTCACACAAACTATTTTGACCAAAAAAAAACTTATACTCCCCATATGATTAAGGGAGAAACTAGAAATTTTCCATAAATTTTATATTCAAAATCTTTAAACCTTATAATCAAAGAAATGAGAAAGAAAGAAAGAAAAAAGAAGAAAACCATAAAAGTATAATAGAAATGGGAAGAAAATTAAATACAGGAAAATGCACATACATACAATAGCTTTAATTTCTTTAAGATATTGCAAATGCATAAATTAACAATACAAGAATTAGTTTGTTGCAAATGCATAAAGTAACAATACAATAATTAAAGGAACATATTTTCAACATAAATTAAAAAAATAAGTTTCATCTCATCTTGATTTTGAGTTGTAAATCATATTAAATTATAGTGCAATCTAAGTTACAGATGAAATAATCTTTTTCACTAGAATTTTTTGATACAATTTCAAGCTAGATTGTGTTTTTTTTGTTTAAATTATATTTTTGAATGTACAAATGAGTTCAGTACCGTGAAAAACTTCTGAACAGTTAAATTCTACATATTAAATAATTTAAATTAGAATTTAAAAAAAATATATATAAATATTTGGGTCAAAATTAATTAGGAAAAATGCCTTGGAAAATATATGAGTTACACTGATTTTTAACTTAAGTATTGAAAATAGATGAAGATATAACTAAAAGTTGTTTTCAATTTAAAAAATTAAAATTAAAAGTAAAAGTTAAAGAGCAATTCTATTGGTAAACGAAGGCAAGTCAATTATATTGAATGCATTAAAATAGAAATAGAAAAATATAACGAGCTCTCTCTGATCACTGCTTCTCTAGTGACCTTGTAATATGAAGAAGTGACAGCAGAAAGCAGAGGACCACAAAGCGTCTGCGCCAAGATCACAGAAAGTACTTATTTCCGGGTATCAAAGATTCCACCTTAAATTCAAAGCTGAACATTCTAAATTTAAGAAAACCCAACTGCTTCGCAGCGACGTGGATAGATGATGTGGATGTAGATAGAGCTTTTTCGTTAAGAAAACCCGAATTTCATGAAAAGCTTTTTGGTTAACTGTGATCCGCTCCTCTAACGGTCGATGAAACTTTTTCTGAGATACTGATGGAGGGAATCTTTATGTTTTTTTGGGAAACAGATGAGGTTGTGGTGCCTCAGAGCGAATTCTGGTGTGCTTGTGACTGTATCTTCTTCTGTTCTTTTCTATATTGTTTTTGTTGTGTTGGGTTTCTGTTTCTTGCAAATCTTAATTTTATTTTTGGCAAATTTGAATTGGATCAAGAAGAGCCGAGTTGTTTTATCATTTGTAATTGTAAGGAATTGTAGTAAGAGTGGTTAGGGATGGCAGTTTATAGCCTCCTCGTCCGGGTTCGACTCACGGTGTATGTATCGTTGCTCTGCAGCTCCGTATCTAATTTCGCTTCGTAGCTTCGGCTGTTGTATCTACTCGCTTCTACGAATATATGTTAAATGTTGCTTCATAACTCGAGCTGTTGTATATACTAGCTTCCACGAATATATTTGTAAATATTGCTTCTTTAGTGGGGATGCACTTCCCCCTCCCCCGAAAAAAAAAGAATTACAGTAAGAGTGCTTCGTTTTGTTTATAGTAAGAGTGCTTCGTTTTGTGTACGGAAGTTCATTGTAATTGTAATGAAAGTGCTTTTTGTGTGTCTTTCTGCTCATAAATCTGTCCTTCCTTGACTTGTTCGATGTCATCAATAGAGGTATTTATAGTGAAGAGGAAAAACTAGAGAGACATAACAGTCATATTTGTTGCTGCCATGTATGTCTCCTGTATTTATTTTATATTTATATTCATATTTATTATGTTAATATTCATATTTACAGGAGAAGTTTTGATGTGATTTTCTTCACCTGTTTTTAATCAATATAAATTTAATTAAATAAATAAACTAAATCAAATCCCAAATTAATGTTATGCCTAGAGGAAACTAAAAAAGAAAGCCCTCTCTTTGGCTTTTAGTGATTGACGAGTCTTCTAGAGTTCATATCTAAGTCTCTATTTGCTTTATTTGTATTTTATTTCTACTAGGTTTGTTCATTTTTCTAGGTCTTATCAAATGATGCCAGTATTTCGTGTTTATAACATTATTTTCTTGGCATACACCTATTTTTCATGATTTTGTTTTATATTTTTAGAATTTTAAAATATTTAATTTATCAGATTTGGTTAAGCATTTATCTTCTCGTAACTGGTCAACAAGCTCATTTCAAAATTTCAGTGAATAGTTTTAACTTATAAGCTTCAGTTTTAAATATTTCTAATCATCATTATTTTATTATAGCCAACAAAGTATTTTTATATGATTGTAAGAAAACTGCAAATTATATCTCTCTAAAAAATAAATAAACACAATTTTCCTTTATTAATCTCCCATCCAACCATCCTTTCTCTCCATTCTTATGTTTCTTTTTGGCATTTAAACTTATTTATAAATATACTTAGTAGAGAAATTTATTAATTTTTTTAATTTATTTTTTATATTTGATAAATTTTAATACCTAATTCCAAAAAAAAGACTTTTTAGTGGATGTACTTCTATGTAAGAAATCAATATCATTTTTTTAATTGTATTAGACGGCTTTTTATAAAGGTAGAATATTTTGATGTTTTTAATTTTTGAAGATTTACCTTTTAAGAGGTAACCATCTAGTTATACAACAAACATATCAATGTAGTTATTTTTCTTTATTTAAAAAAACTAAACAAAAGAGCCTTTCTCTTGCTTTGTATAAGTAAAACAGTTTTTCTTAATTTCTTTTTAAAATGTTTTTTATTAGTCAAGACAAATTTTATATAATCCCGAGGGCACGAATTAATTTACATGGACATGCAGTGAATTCATCATTCTACATCCTCACACTTTCCTCGTTATAATGAATGATTCTAGATTTTGTGTTTAGTTTGATTATTTTTAGCTTTTGCAATTTTTAATATATAACTGTAATCATTTGCATAAAAAATAGATAAGAATAAGATGTAAATAAATATTTTTACTAAAAGTAACTTCTCAACATTATTTATGTTTTCCAACATATACGTAGTAGTAAAAATATGTAACTACATATGCCTAACCAAGCAATTAATTTATCCACTTCACATCTCGATTTATTAGTTCCTCCTAAAGCAAGCTTATATGATTATATTTTCCTATTAACCACTATTGATTTAGCTAACATTGACCAATATAACTAAGATTTATTAGTTTCTCCTATGGCCAGCTTATATGATTATATTTTCCTATTAACCACTATTGATTTAGCTAACATTGACCAATATAACTAAGAAATGTGAACGAATTTCTTTTAGTGATTTCTTATATTTATATTGTTTAGTTATATTCATGTTCATGTAATTATTTATTGATTTGAAATTATATAATATGAAATTAATATTTTTGCAAGTTGAAATTTTTGTTTTATACATGGTTGTTTATAATGTAAAATGATATGCATTATTTAATTATATATGTATTCTTATTTTTTTTAAATTGTACAATGTAAAACAAATTTATTCATGAATATAATTGTTTTATTTATTTAAAATATCTGAAATAAATGTATTTTCTTACTTAAATATAAAAAGGAGAGAGAGAGAGCACGAGAGGGAGGGAGGGAGGGAGAGAGAGAGAGACTGGAGAGGGAGGAAAAGAGAGGGAGGGGGGAGGAATGGAGGGAGAGAGAGAGGCAGAAAGATGGAAGGAGGTGGAGGAAGAGAGAGGGAAGGAGAGAGAGAAAAAGAGGGAGGGGGAGAGAAAGGAAGAGGGAGGGAGAGTGAGGGAGGGGAGAGGGAGAGGGAGAGAGGGGAGAGGGAGGGAGAGGGAGGGGAAGGAGGGGAAGGAGGGGAGAGGGAGGGGAGAGGGAGAGGGAGGGGAAGGAGGGGAGAGGGAGGGAGAGGGAGAGGAAGGGAGGGAGAGTTAGAGAGGGGAGGAAGGGGAGAGAGAACTAAAGAGAGAGAGGGGGAGGGAGTGAGAGAGGGAGGGAGGAAGGGAGAGAGAGAGAGAGAGAGAGGGGAGGAGGGGGGAGAGAGAGAGAGAGAGAGGGAGAGGGAGGGAGGGGCGTAGGGAGGGAGAGGGAGGGAGGGGGGTAGGGAGGGAGAGAGGGAGAGAGTGAGGGAATGTGGTGGGGTATGGAGAGAGGGTGAGAGTGGGGTGGGGGGTAGGAGATAGATAGAGAGAGGGAGAGTAAGAGAGAGAGAGAGGGTGTGAGAGAAAGAGAGAGAAGAATGAAGAGAGTGAGAGAGAGGGAAGGATGAGGTGGGAGGGAGAGAGGGAGAGAAAGGGAAGGAGGGGGTAGGGAGAGATAGCGTGAGGGAAGGAGGGAGAGAGAGATAGAGGGTGAGGGGGGAGAGAGGGAGGGAGGAAAGGAGAGAGAGAGGGAGAGAGGAAACAAAGGGGTGGGAAGGAGAGAGAGGGAAGGAGGGGGAGAGGGATGGAGAGAGAGAGAGAGTGAGAAGGAGGGAGAGAGGGAGGGGAAGATAGAGGGAAGTTGTGGTGGATGAGGGATAGAGGGAGGGAGAGCGAGAGGGACAGAGGAAGCGAGAGAGAGAGAGAGAGAGAGGAGAGAGAGAGAGAGAGAGAGAGGGAGGGAGGGATAGGAGAGAAGGAGAGAGAGACAAGGGTGGGTATGCAGTGAGAGAGAGAGAGAGAGAGAGAGAGAGAGAGAGAGAGTGTGAGAGAGAGAGAGAGTGAGGGAAGGAGATAGGGGTAGGGAGAGAGATGAAAGGAGGGGGTGTAGGGAGAGAGGATGGTAGATAGATAGATAGTGGGAGAGTGAGAGAGAGAGAGAGAGGGAGAGAGAGAGAGCTAGTGAGAGAGAGAGAGTGAGGGAAGGAGCCAGTGTTAGGGAGAGGGAGGGAGGAGGGGGTGGAAGAGAGGGAGAGAGAGAGAGAGAGGGGTGGTAGGGAGAGAGAGAGAGAGAGAGAGAGAGAGAGAGAGAGAGAGAGAGAGAGAGAGGGTGGTAGGTGGAGAGAGATGAGAGAGAGAGAAGAATGAGAGGGAAAGAGAGGCAGGGAGGGAGAGAGATAAAGGGGGAGAGAGAGATATAGGGAGGGAGAGAGGGAGAGAGAGAGAGAGAGGGTGGGAGGGAGGGAGAGAGAGGGTGGGAGGGAGGAGAGAGAGGGTGGGAGAGAGGAAGAGGGAGGGAGAGAGAGAGGAAGAGGGAGGGAGGGAGAGCGGTAGAGGGAGGGAGGGAGAGTGAGGGAGGAAGGGAGAGAGAGAGAGAGAGAGAGAGAGAATTAGGGGACAAGAAAGGGATGGGTAGAGAGAAGGAGGGGGAGAGAAATGGAGGGGGGAGAGAGAGAGATAGAGAGAGAGGGAGGGAGGGAGAGAGGGAGAGAAAGAAATAGAGAGGAGAGGGACAGAGGGAGGGAGAGGGAGAGGGAGAGAGAGAGTGGGGGGGGAATGGGGGGGGAGGAGGAAGAGGAAGGGGGGCATAGTTAGATAGAGAGGGGAGGAGGGGGGAGAGAGAGAGGCAGAGGGAGGGAGCAAGACGGAGGGACAGAGGGAGAGAAATAGGGAGAGAGAGAAGGAGAGGGAGTGATAGAGGGAGAGAGGGAGGGAGAGAAAGAGGGAGGGAGGGAGAGAAAGAGGGAGGGAGGGAGAGAAAGAGGGAGGGAGGGAGAGAGATAGAGAGAGCAAGAGAGAGGGAAGGAAGGGGTGGGAGGGAGAGAGATGGGAGGAGGGGGTGAGTGAGTGAGAGAGAGAGTGAGTGAGTGTGAGAGATAGATAGATAGATAGATGGGAGAGAGGGAGTGGGAGGGAGAGGGAGGGAGAGGGAGGGAGAGAGAGGGAAGGAGGCTAGGGGGAGGGAGAGTCAAAGAGAGAGAAAGAGGGGGGGCGAGGGAGGGAGAGATGGGGAGAGAGAGAGGGAGAGAGAGAGAGGGGTAGGGAGATAGAAAGACATAGCGAGAGAGAGTGAGAGATAGGGAGAGAGATGTAGCAAGAGAGAGAGAGAGTTAGGGAAGGAGGTAGGGGTAGGGAGAGGGAGGGAAGGAGGAGGGGGAGGAAGAGAGTGAGGGAGACAGATAGACAGAGGTAGAGAGAGAGAGAGAGAGAGAGAGAGAGAGAGAGAGAGAGAGAGAGAGAGTGAGGGAAGGAGGCAGGGGTAGGGAGAGGGAAGGAAGGAGGAGGGGGAGGAAGAGAGGGTGGGAGATAGATAGACAGAGGGGGAGAAAGAGAGAGAGAGAGAGTGCGTGTGTGATTGAGAGAGAGAGAGAGGGAGTGTGTGTGTGTGTGTGTGTGTGTGTGAGAGAGAGAGAGAGAGAGAGAGAGTGAGAGAGAGAGAGGGAGGGAGAGAGAGGGAGGGAGGGAGAGATAGATTGATATATAGAGAGAGAGAGAGGGAGGGAGGGAGAGATAGATCAATATATATATATATATATATATATATATATATATATATAGAGAGAGAGAGAGAGAGAGAGAGAGAGAGGGGGGGGGGGAGCGAGAGGAAGAGAGAGGATGAGAAAGAGGGAGGGGGAGAGAGGTAGAGAGAGGGAGGGAGAGAGAGAGGGAGAGAGGTAGAGAGAGGGAGGGAGAGAGAGAGGGAGGGAGATAGAAGGTGAGAGTGAGACAAAGAGGGGGATAGAGAGGGATAGATGGGGAGAGAGAGAGAGAGAGAGAGAGAGAGAGATTGGAAGGAGGGAGATAGAGGTAGAGAGAGGGAGGGAGGGAGAGGGGTAGGGAGAGAGATAGAGAGGGAGAGGGAGAGAGAGGGAGGAGGGTGGGGGAAGGGAGAGAGAGAACGAGAGGGGTAGAGAGTGATAGAGAGAGAGAAATGGAAGTAGGCAGGGGGAGGGAAAGGGAGAGAGAGGGGAGGAGGGGGAGGGAGGTAGAGAGGGATGGAGATAAATATATATATATATATATATACATACATATCTATATATATATATATATATATATATATATATATATATATAGAGAGAGAGAGAGAGAGAGAGAGAAGGAGGGAGAGAGATATATTAACAGTTGGTGTAGAATCACACTTCTTGTGATGTTCCAATAGTTGTTGCTTCTTCATTGCCTCTAACACCTACATCAAATGTGAGATGTGGTCCTCCCAGGTAGCAGTGTCATAGTATATAATCCAACTGAAAAATACAAAATGAACCGATAAAATGGTGCAATATATCATTCATTAACATCTTGAATGTACTTGGTGTATTGCATATGCCAAACAACATAATTAATCATCATATATGTGTCCATTATTGCAGACTATTTTCTAGTTTTTGTACATGTTTCAACATGTCATTGATGTCTTTTCCCTTCTCTATTGAAATGGAATGTCATTGATGTGGAATTCATGGTACATGCTCTATATATGTGATATCCAACTGGCTTAACGGAAAAAGGTATTACCGGAGTTGCTATAGCTGGCGTAGACCCAAGTCAATCGGTCAAGAAGCTCGACTATCAAGGAGAGGGATTTATCGCTCGACCATAAGGACCCGGATTGCTGACCTCTTACAGCTTGCCTTCATAGCCGGGAATGATCAGATTTCTCACCTCTTACCTCGGATTCATTTATTCAGTCCAATAAGTTAATGCATAATTTAACTTTATGATACTCTGTTTGAGACTTTGAATGTTTCCATTTCATATTTCATGCCTACAAATTGTAAGTCTACCAATAGTTGACTACCTTGCCTCTGATATTGGCTGCCTCTGAACTATTTGAAGACCGAAGTTTGATTTCATTATGACTCCATTGCCTCTGAATTATTTATGAAGACCCAATTTTAACTTCATTGTGACTTAGGGTGGTTGATTTTGAAGAGAGATCCCTCTCTAGGTTGAAGGTCCAACTTTCAACCTCAAAGTGCTTTGAGGTTATCTATGTGGTTTGCCTCAAAGTGCTTTTGAGGTTATCTAAGTGGTTTGCCTCAAAGTGCTTTTGAGGTTATCTAAGTGGTTTGCCTACAAATCCCATGGGTAAATATTGTGTGTGGATGCCACTTTCCATTTAGATCAATCGACCCCCCTTAGGAAGCAATAGTCCCAATTGTGTCAAGTCCCCACCCCCCCCCCCTAAGAAGATTTTGTTGAATATGAGCCAATGTATAAAATGGTTTTCTGTGGTTCACCCATAACCATGATGAACAAATATCCAAGGATATAGTTAATCTATAATTCTTATGGACCAACTATGATACTAATAATGTCCGACCTTACAAATGGAATTCAATGGCAAGGTTTTTTCCTAGTTGACCCATAATTGTGGGTTTTCAGGTGACTAGTAACCATGATGAATGAAGGTATAAGGATAGAAATACCCTTTGATGCTTGTGTGCCAACATTGATCCAAACATTTTATGGCCCAACAAATGGAATTCATTGGAAAGGGTTTTATGTTGTTGACCCATAACAGTGGGTTTCTGAGTGATCCATAACCAATTTTTTTGAAGACAAGACAAATCTTTTAGAAAAAAAGGGAAGAGTAAATCTTCTATAGAGTAAGGATTTGAAAGAAAGTTTTCTCTAGATTGTGAATCATCTACTGTAAAACAAGGATCTTCTCTAGGAAATTTTAACTATGTAAGCCATCTTTAAGAAATGAACTTGACATAAGAACATCCACCGACATTTGTGAATTACTTCTTGATAATGGTTGTGCATGTGAATACTTCCATAGTATATATGTATGCAATACCTCCTTGGGAAGTGATGGATCTCATGAATTATCTCTAAAGAGACCATGGAAATCATTCCTTTATATCAATTTAGTATGTAAACATTCTCAAAGTGTAGTATGTAGGTGTATGCCATCCTAAAGCAATGTTGGACAATAAAAGTTATGTCTAGGAAGGAGGTGCCTGTAAAAATTATCCATGTGTTCATCTTGCCTAATAAATTATTATGACTTGAAGCTGACATTGAAAAGGGTTATGGTTGCAAGATTTCAAATCATGATAGCTAAGTAGGGAAGATTTTGATTTGTTATGGTAGAGCATAGAATATGTCCATTGGTGATGAACTCACAAAGAAGCATTCCATTAGTGGTGGGAAAGTTGAAAATGATTCTATTAGTTGTGGTCGAGATGAGAATGAATCCATTAGTAATTTCCTAGCTAGAAATCCTTCCAATGGTAGTGGCTTAGTCATAAATCCTTCCATTGGAATGTCCCTAGCTGGGAAACTCTCCATTGACATAAGTCTATGATGGAAGTCTTCGCCTAGTAGGTTATGGTGTTAAATTTATTCTTCTTGTAGTGTATGATGTAAAACGTTTTCACCCAACTGGAAACCCATTTGGAAATGGAAAACCTCTGAAGTCTTCTATAGGCAGGGACTTTGGAAACATAAAAAATTTACCAATGGTATTGTTGTTGTTATAGAACAAGATCTGAAGTCTTCTACTCATTGTGATCGTGATTTGAAATTTGATCTAAAATATTCCACGTGTGGTGGCTACAATCTGATGGAAAAATAGGCTCTTCATTATGGAATCCCATGCATAGTTCATGAGCAAGGCATCATTGAAAAAATATAGGCATGAACCAAAGTCTTGCACCATGTTTTGGAATCCTACCATAGCACATCCATAGCCTTCACCATGCCTATTATGGAGCCCAAATTCTCCATGCACCATGGCCATCATTTTCGGTTATGTGCACATGCATTTCTGTGAAAACTCTTGAACTTCTTCAAACATGCAAGAGGTGGCTAAAAGCATGGTTGGTATCAGATGAAATATAATGAAGTCATTGACATCATAACCTATGACATTCATGCAGTATATGTCATCATTGATGTCAATTCCATTGCAATCTTGAAATATGTAAAGGATTTTGTTTGCTATGCTTGAGGGGTTGAAGAGGGACCCTACGTTTAGCAAAGTGGCAACCCTTTTGCAAATATGCTGGTAATCAAAGGTTCAGTTTGAATGTTGAGGAGAACCATCATAAATCTGAAGGATTGACAGGTAATGAGCCATGTGTAGACCCTATGTATGGCATCATCTAATCAAGTCATTTACACCATCACCTATGAAATTCATGGATTATATATCATCACTCATGTCAATTCCATTATAATATTGAAAGTCGTAAAGGATTGCATTTTCTATGCTTGAGAGGTTTAAGAGAGAAGCTATATTTATTATAGCGGCTACCCTTTTTACAGGTATCTTGGTAAGAAAATGACTAGTTTGAATGTTGAGGAGAACCATGGGTGTTACTGAGGCCTAGAAGGAAATGATCAAAGTGTACACCATCTCCATGGTATCCTCCACATCATTCTAATGTTCAAACTTGTGGTTAAGAGTGTGGGGAATGATGAGCAAAGAGAATAAACCAATATATGATTTGTGCAACTTTTCTTCCCAAGCCTATGCCAGTTATTCATCCTTAGGTTATGCATGGCTAGAATCTCTTGATTCTTGGAGGGTGAGACAATATTAGAAGGTGGAATCACCCAAGGAAATGAAGCAATTAGGACCATTGAGGGCTCTGATCATGTACTACTACTTATTGCAAGAACCATAATCATGCATGATTTAGGGCTATAACTTGGCCATGAGGCCATGCCTCCATTAGACTCGAACATGGACTAGTGTTTCGTTCTTACAAAAAAACTTATACAGCCCACTCTTTCCATTTTTTAAGGGTGCATAAATATTAATGTCATTTCCAATCCAAAATTCCTCCACCACATATTTGGTTTGAGGCATGCATTATATTACTCCACCTTGGAGTTGGCTACAACCCTTTTAATGGATACCACAAGAATAGTGTTCAATAATTTTCTCATTACTCATGATTTCATGGGGGATTCCTTGGTCACGAACCCTTTGGACCCCATTAATGATTTCACCACATCTTTATGGTGGTTGATCTAAAAATATAAAATGCTTATCTCTCTTGAAGGGAAAAATACAATCTGTGATCTAAATAGTAATTAGAATCTCAAAGCGATGACCTAGACTTACAACTATTGGATCAACTTGGCTCTGGTAGCACTTATCTATATCTTAGGGGATAATATCTAAGAACCAAAAATTTTGAGAGAGTAGGAGAGAGATAATACAAATATGCCCAGAAACTATTATATACCTAACAATATATGAAAACCATATCATTCTTTATTATATGGATAAATCCTCTACCCTAGGCTATGGAGGACCCATCTGACATTTTAAAGGGAAATAATTTTTATTTATAGTATTATTGGTGCCTTCTAGAGTTCCAGTAGCATGGGTAAATACCATGGGTTCATGGCACTTTTCATTCAAATCATAGGTATAGGATTACCAAATGTATATTTATAGTTTTTCAAATTCAATAATTTGAAACATCTAATGGAACTCACACCTAAAAAAATATAAGGCCTTCATCACATAGCTTCGAGACCAGATCAATTCCTTTTTTCCAGAGTATTTAATGATCATAGGAATTGGATTTGGAGCCTCAATTCTTGCAAACATGGGTTTGAATCATTGACCAATATGTGTGAAGCTAGATTGGAAATAAATCACAAAGAATTATCCATTTAGTTTTGAATATTTTTAGCTAAATAATCCATATGTTTAGTATAACTTAACTAAATAGTGGAAAGAATACCCAGTGAGAATATGTAGTATGAAAAAAAATAATTTTTAGTAGCATTTAAATTATCTTAATTTATCTGTGAAATTGCAATAAAAATGAATTGAAAGACATTTTTAAATGCTAGAAGGATTTGATTGAGTAAATGGAGCATGTTTAGTAGAATACCATCCTCAAATGTAGAACAAGTAAACTTATCAATTAGGAAACCTGACATAAAATATAATTGGGGGAGTGTAAAAATTGAAGAGGTAGTCTTCTCAAAGAAATAATTGAAACTTTAATGGCTATGTTAAATTTCCATTGTTTTATGCTATTACAATCACTTTAGCCTAATATTTTCTTCAATTAAAAGTATTTCCAAAGAAACCTAAACTTCCAATGATTAATAGAAATTGTAGATAGAACAATAAATTCAATGAACAATAAGAGAGAATAAAGATAAATTACAAGAGACACTAAATTTGGTCAAAGACCAAGGAAAACCCCACTATGGGGAAAACCTTTTCAAATTATTCTTCTTATAAGATTATCATAAGGTGTTCAATAGAGAGATACATTGATTCCATTCATCAAAAAAAAATTCAAAATGAAATATTTGACCATCCAACAAAACCAATATCCAATGGCCAATAGATGAGCCCAAAAGTCAAATCTAGTCAAATTATTAAATTTGCAATTTTCGTCAAAGTCAGTAGTAGTCAAATATACCTACACACTTCCTATTCCTCATGCGCACTTCCCATGAGACTTTTGTACTTCCTATGATAGATTCACAATTTCTATTAAACCTTCGCACTTCCTGTGACACCTTCGCACATCCTGTGAAACCTTTGCATTTCTTGTGAGACCTTCACACTTCATATGAAACCTTTACACATCCTATGAGCCCTTCATACTTCCAATGATAGCTTCATGCTTCCTGTGAAACCTTCGCACTTTCTGTGAGACCTTCATACTTGCAATGATAACTTCACACTTCCTATGAAATCTTCATACTTTCTGTGAAACCTCCACACTTCTTGTGACAACTCCACACTTCCTATGAAATATTCGCACTACCTTTGAAACCTGCAATTTCAGATCAAACAAACGTCCAAGAGAAGAAGAATGAATGTGTGAGATGTGATCCAAATGAGTTTGACTTAACCTATATTTATATGCTTCCTTGGATACCAAATGTTTCCTTTAGGCTGAATTAAATTTTTTTGCACTTTTGGTTTTTACCTATTAAGATTTTAAGTAGAGAGAAAAATTATATTCATGGAGATTTATTGAGAGGAATAAAAAACAACAATAAAACACATAAGAAATGCAATATGCTAACTAGGAAAACCCCAATGCCAGGGAAAAACCCACCCTAATGAAATTTCATTAGCCTTGGCCAAAACCCTAGCCAACCCATCCAAGTGAGCTTTCATCGCTCACCTCCCTAGATGTACATTACAATGAAGTATTTCCAGCCTTTTATAAGCTCCATTACATGCAATACCATGGGAATTAAACCAAGGTTACACATTACCATGTGCCCTAAAATCATCACCGTTTAACATGGTCAACCTTGTCTCTAAACCCAAGTCAATTTTACCTAACAGTTCCCCCCTTAAACTTAACTTGGGGTTCCTTGATTAAATCCAGCTAAAACTACTAAGTGAAACAACTCCCATCATTCTAGCCCTCACCCTCTTCAAAGTTTTTAACCTGTGGTATTTGTTAACCCAACATCCCTCCTATTACTTAGGTATAACCAAGGCTTTACCAGTGATTTACACATGGCTTACCAGGTCTTATAGCTATATGCCCATTTACATGCAAAAAAATGATTCCATTACAATATTTTTTTTTTGTTCTTGTTTTTATATTTGTATGACCATCCTCTCATCTCTCATGGATCTCCCATGACCCATTTTCCATGTTGCTCATCGCTTATGTTGAACCTTCCCATGAGCCATTGTTGGCATGATCCACCATTTGAATACCACATTATAATGGGTGTGAGCATATATTTTCTCCTTTAAAATGACCATGAGTCTCCCCACCAATCAAATCAATGGCATCATTTTTGTATTCTCCATGACCACCATGACAACAGTCCCTTCCATGCATTTAGGTGGGTTTCTACAACTCGATTCGTTTTACCATTTATGTATCAAAATCTAACAACCCCTTTCACAACTAATGGAACCATTGCGACATCCAACATACCTTGTCCAAGAAGTGAAAAAAAAAATCCCTTACATTCGTGGGCAAAGTTATCTGGTCTAATCCCTCCTCCCCATTGGATCACCTGCATACAAATTTTCAAGTTGCAATGAATCCTTTCATTGTGTCAACAAGATCATCAATCCTACCACTTAGAGCCCATAACCAACCATCGATTTCCTTGCACATTGTTGCAGGTAGCGCCACAGTGTTCATATGCACATGACTAGATGCTTACTAGATGGGTAATGTTATGAGCCTGATCCCCCACTCACATCACATAGTATATTTCATCGTAAGGTTAAATGTGTAGCAAATGATGCATGTTGTGGAATACACCTCATTCATGGGGTCTAGTCCCTAGAATAATTCATCGAAGGTGGCCTTGGTGCGCTCTCCTTCACCATACTTCATTACTCATTGTGCCACGATCAATGGATACACTGGTATCTATCCAAGCCACCTCCCAGGAGTCAACAGGTTCAAAAATGTTATCATACCACTCATAGAATCTGGCTTGGACCTCAACCATAGCATCCCACCTATCATTGGGGTTTCCTAGTCACCGAGCAGGGTGTTGCACCGACCTCCATTTTTTGACCAATGACTCCTCAACCTCTTATGTTGTGTACTGTTAACCACGTATATACCACTTCTTGTTACGAGGGTGGAGAAGTACATAGTTCCCCAAACAACATAATCGCTTATCACATCCAACAACGATGGGATCTCTTTATTAATTCACATTGTGTGTTTGAAATAATTTTACGTGGATGCACTAGTGCTTCAATGCCCTTTGTAGCATTGTCAAGTCACCACATTTATTAGCCACTTCATCGATTTCATATGGCCATGGCCTTCAAACCCTTTATGGGATCTCAAATATGTGTAGCTCAGGCATGCCTTGCAACTATCCCATGATGGATTCTCACCAAGGATTGTGCCACCTTTTACAATAACAATCTCATGAGAAATAATAACAAACTCTGAGCTAATCTCTCTTTCCATCAAGCCAATAAAAACCCTTGGCAATAGAAGAGTCCCTCTAGGTGTAGAATAACTCTGATACTCAGTGTTAATATTTTAATAGGAGAGAAAAATTATTTTTACAAATATTTATTGAGAAAGGATCACAACTATCCTATTGTCTATAGATATTCCCATCATGACCTTAATTAGTCAAGCGATAGAACACATGCATCCACTAGCTTGGGAGGAGATACACACTTACCATGAATGGCAAGGATAAAACAAAAACCAAGGCACTTGGGGGAGATGCACACATACCCTACAAGGTAGGATCAGACAAGACCAAGTCACCTCTCAACCCATTAGCCAGATGGGGAGGAACAATCCCAAGAAGTCAAACTTGTGGGTAGGATATATACTGGGGTATACTTTACATGGGGAGACACACACTATGTGGTAAGGATGAAACACAACCCTGAGATGAAAATAGGGGAGATACATACTTACTCTAAGGTAAGGATCAAACACACCTATTGTCCATGAGTTCCCTCAACCCTAGGAGCTCTCTGACTCAATTCCTCTCATAGGGAGCTTAGACATGCAGGAAGAGAATTTCACAGTGTCCTTGATTAGCCGATTCACTTACTTGCAAGGGTAACATCCATTAGTTCCATTTAAAAAAAGCTTTGGTGAGTATGTTTGACATCTTCTCATTAGTCAAAATATGATGGAGTCCCATGGCTCCTCTCTGCACCATGTCACATATGTAGTGATATATGATCTCAATATACTTGGACTTGTTATGAAACATGGGATTCTCTACCAATTGGATCCCACTAATGTTATCAAAATATATCATTATCGTATCCAGGATCTACTCAAACAAATCTCCAAAGAGATTCCTCAACCAAAATGCCTCGCAACTAGCAATCCCAGTAGTAATATATTCTGCCTTAGTTGTACTTAATGCTATAGACTTTTCTTTCGTTCCCATCTAAGATATCATGGGAGATACCAAGTTAAAGAAATGTTCATAAAAATGTTCTCTTCTTGTCAATAATGTTTGTAGCCCAATCAACATCGGTGTATCCATGCAATACTACATCTCTGGTAGTATATATAAGACCAAGATTGATGTCCCATACAAATATCTCAGCACATGCTCTGTAGCAACCCTATGTGCATGAAGTGGCTCAGTCATAAATTAGACAAGGTGTTTACTGTAAAACATATGTTTATATGGGATTTCACAAGGAACATCAATGCTCCGATCAATTGATGATACTCAAAAGGGTTAGCCAGGTTGGGTCCAACACCATCTTCACATAAATTTTTGAAATTCATCTCCATTAGGGTGGCCAGGGATTTGTATTCTTTCATTCCAAATCTCTTCAATAGCTTCACGACATATTTTTCTTGAGAAAGAAAAATCTCTTTAGGTCTTTTCAAAACTTCTAATCCCAAGAAGTAATACATCATACCAAGATCCTTCTTTTTAAACTCAGATGCCACCTCCCTCATACACTCGAGAATGATAGGCTCACTACCTGTTAAGAATAGATCATCAATATATAAAATCTAAATCAAAGGCATACCATGTAGCACCTTGAAGTAAAGGTTAGGGTTAACACTACTTCTTGTAAATCTAGGCTTCTCCAGGTAATTGTCAATACAAGCATACTAGGTTCTAGGGACTTGTTTCAAACCATATAATGCCTTCTTCCACTTGCAAATATGAGTCTTCCTATCCTTCACTTCAAATCCCTGAGTATGCTCACTGTTGGCATTTTTGGCTCAGGAATGGCGCTATGATACATGTGTTGTCCTTGATGGCAACTCTCTTTGATGACAGATCTCCGTTCAGTCTACAGAATGAAGCGAAATCTCATATACGCAGGTTAATTAAGTCCAAGTTGCATATACACGCTGGTGATATGCATACTAAGTCGCGTATACGCAGGAGAGCTACATAATAAAGCGCGTATACACGCAGATGCATGAACAGAAAAGTGCGTATATGTCAGGAAGTTTCCTTTTGGTCCATGGTAGTTAGTCCTCGGTACTTGTGCCCATGTCTTTGGACCAAAGTACCTCGACAGTCGTGTAGATCTCTAGTTTTGAAGTTGATGGTTTTGGATTTCTATGGTTTTGGCTCTTGGTATTGAGCAAGGCCTAAGGCTATATAAGGAGAAGAAGATCATTAGGCAAAATCATCTTTCGAAAAGGCTTGAATATCTGAAACAGAAAGAGATCTGATATGCAGGTTCTGGGTTGCTTTATCTAAGCCAAGGAGAGATCACATCGGTTGATGGAAGACTAGATCTAAGGATAGATCGGGATCTAATGGTTTGAAATGCACTATCATGATATGGTTGATTATGCGTATTTCTAGATTTGCATACTGTCACAATGTTATGTTCTGGGTCTAACTGATGTCTGGTACAGCTGCAAATTGAGAGAGTTTAATTTTAGATCTGTACGCAGGTTGGCTTCGGTAAAAGCGCGGGTTTTGCTCAGTGAAGTAGCGTATATCTTTTGAAGCTTGATTTTGGGTTTACAGTTGGGTCTGACTGTTATTGCAGAGTTCTGTAGTCTGCTCTGTGATTGACAGGGTTCAGTGGTTCAGTGATTCAAAGTTTGGTTGTTTTATGCTTCAATGATCTGTTGTGAAAGGTGAATGAATTGTGGTCTTCAGATTGTAATGTTGTGCTTTAGGAATATCCAGTCTGAAAATGTATGAAAGGTGGTACCTGAAGGAAAGAAGATTGTAGGTCAGCACCTACGTACTAGTATCTTGGCTAGTACAAGAGCAAAGGGGGTTGGAGCTCCCTTCCAAGGAAGTTTGGAGAACGAGAGAAGGTTGTAGCCTTTTGCAGGTTGTAGCCTACGTACTGGTATAAGGCTGCACCAGTACAAAAGATTGTAAACTGAAGTTTCATATTAAAGAAAGATAGAGACAACTTGCAGCAGGTGGTTTTCACCCACATTGGGTTTCCACCTTATATCTTGGTGTTCATGTGTGTGGCTTTTGATCTGTTCTGTTATACTGCACCTGTTTACTGTTAATGTGGTGAATAATGTCCTGATGCACTTAACTGAAGAATAAGCTAACTAAATTATGAGTTTTCTTCTTATACGCTGTTTTATTTAGTCACAGTAGCGTGTACACGCTGGTTCACTTAACTGAAGTAGCGTATATGTTTCTGAGCATTGAAAAAGTTTGATTGATCTGATAATACTGATTCACCCCCCCTCTCAGTATTATTTCCAACAATTGGTATCAGAGCAGGTCCTTCAGAGAAGCTTGATCGCTTGAAGGTAGATCATTCATCATGAGCAACTACGAGAAAGAAGCATCAATCAGGCCACCGATTTTTGATGGGACAAATTTCAATTATTGGAAGGTAAGAGTTACTGCATATCTTCAATCTCTTGGTACAGAAGTTTGGAACATTGTAGAAACAGGCTATGCTTTTCCTTCAGCTACTCCTACAGATCCAGCTGAGAAAAAGCAGTATGAAACAAATGCAAAAGCAGTCAGTACTCTATTAGGAAGTATATCCCAAACAGAATTCATGAAGGTCATGCACTTCAAATCAGCAAAAGAGATATGGGACAAAATGATCACTAGCTATGAAGGAGATGAACAGGTAAAACAAGCTAAACTTCAAACTCTCAGGATTCAATATGAGACTCTCAAGATGTATAATGATGAAAGTGTGGCTAATTATTTTCTTCGGGTAGATGAGATTGTTAATTGTATGAAAAATTTGGGTGAAGAAATAAAAGAGACTATAGTAGTTCAAAAGATTCTAAGATCATTATCCCCCAAGTTTGAATCTAAAGTATCTGCAATAGAAGAAAAAGAAAATCTCTGTGTTCTCACTATGTCTCAGCTACATGGAATTCTAACTGCTTATGAAATGAGAAAGGGAGGTCCATCAGACAGAAGGGAAGCTGCTTTTAAGGCATCAGGAAAAGAAGATTACTATGAAGCAAGCCATGTTCCAGAAGAAGAGGAAGAAGAATCAAATTTTGTCAGAAATCTTCAAAGGGGTTCTGGAAGGTTCAGAGGTAAGCTACCTTTCAAATGCTTTGCTTGTGGAAGAGTAGGTCATTATGCTGCAAAATGTCCTTATAAGGATAAAGGAAAAGAACCTGCTAGATGGAACAAGAAACAAAGTGCAAATAAGAAAAGCTACTACACCCATGAAGATAGTGATGGCTTATCAAACAGTGATGAAGATGAACAAGGTAATAAATATAAGCTGTTAATGGCATTTGAAGATGATGATTATGAGGATGCTGTAGATGTGGATAATCTCTATAATGAAATTACTAGACTCAAGAGATGCATAGAAGAAAAGAATGTGATCATTGATACTTTGCAATTTCAAATTGATGAAAAGGAAAAACATCTTGAAAAACTAGAAGGTGAAATTGTTGGTCTCAGAAAAGAAATTGAGAAAACAAAAGCTATTAATCTTAAGTTTGTCAAAGGATCTGAAACTTTGGATGAGATTATCAATGTGCAGCGGTCTCCTCTAAACAAGACAGGTTTGGGCTATAATGGAGAAACCTCTCAAGC
Organism: Pinus tabuliformis; assembly: GCA_031772625.1. Lineage (NCBI taxonomy): Eukaryota > Viridiplantae > Streptophyta > Pinopsida > Pinales > Pinaceae > Pinus > Pinus tabuliformis. Next base: position 730,165,264 of record CM062817.1, read on the forward strand.
ATCCACCTCAAAAAGTTATCTTGATGCAGCAAGAAGAAATGAGCAGAAGAACAATGAAGATAATCAGGTAAAGCAGGGACGAATTACAAACAGAAACTATCAGGGACAATCCTTCTTAAGGGTGAACAAAAGCTACAACCAACCACAGGTAAAATCTTCTCAGTTTGGCTCAAGAATAGATGAAAATAGAAATTACAATCAGTTGGCTGGTAGATTCAATAACCGCAGAAGCTTCTTCAATGGACAATGCTTTTCTTGCCATAACTTTGGTCACAAAGCAGCTCAATGTGTTGCATATAAAACAATCATGACTAGGGAAGCTCAAAAACAAAGAAGTATGACAGGGATTACAAAAAGGACCTATAACAACTTTTCGGTTCTTGAAAATGAAGTTGAATGTTCTATTTGCAATAATTTTGGTCATAAAGACTCTGAATGCAGGAGCAGGTTTCAGGAGAAAAAGGAACAAGCCACAAGCACCAAAACATGGAGAATAAAGGAACCTCAAACAGAAAGATGTGGGATAGCATTTTATGCAGAAGGACAGGAAAATCTATGGTACATTGACAGTGGATGTTCGAAACATATGACAGGTGATAAAGAAAAACTTGAATCTTATTCTACTTTAGAAAAGGGAAAGAAAGTTTCTTTTGGAAATGATACTCCTGCAACTATAAAAGGAAAAGGTATTGCTCCTTTGAAAGAAAAGGTCAAGGCTGGAAATGTTTTGTATGTTGATGGATTGAAGCATAATCTACTAAGTGTCAGCCAGATGTGTGATCAAAAAACCGAGGTTATTTTTAGATCGAATGGATGTCTTGTTCGTGATCTTGATACAGGTAAAACAGTTCTCAAAGGCAAAAGAACTCCAAATAATCTGTACATATTTGAAGAAGGACAACAACAATGCTATCTTAGCAAGGATGAAGAGCACTGGTTATGGCATCGAAGGTTGGGACATCTAAGCTTCTCACAAATAAGGAAAGCATGCAAATATCAGGCAGTTCGCGATCTTCCAGATATCAAAATTCCAGACAACACCATATGCAAATCTTGTCAGTTTGGAAAGCAAACCAGAACTAACTTTCCAGAGAAGGAAGGATCAGCTAGCTTGCCTCTTGAGCTAGTCCATACAGATGTATGTGGTCCATTTAGGAAAAGGACACCTCGAGGAGAAGAATATCTGATATTATTCATTGATGATTTCTCAAGGTTTGTTTGGTTAGGGCTTATGAAGCACAAAGATGAAGCATTCGAAAAATTCAAATCCTTCAAAGCATTGGTTGAAAATGAATCAGGACACAAAATTAAGTGCCTCAGATCTGACAGAGGTGGGGAGTTCACCTCAAATGAATTTTTCGATTTCTGTGACGAACATGGGATAAGAAGAGAATTCTCTACAGCTAGAACTCCTCAGCAAAATGGGGTTGTGGAAAGAATGAACAGAACTATCCAACAAATGGCTCGTGCTATGCTCGATGAATCAGGTACTCCTGCAACCTTCTGGGGTGAAGCTGCACATGCTGCTGTTATTATTCTTAACAAAACAAATGTCCGAGTAAACAGCACTCAAACACCTCATGAGCTTTGGAGTGGTAAAACTCCTTCCGTGAAGCACTTCAAAATCTTTGGGAGCAAATGTTATATTAAGAATACTGATGAGCAACTTGGAAAACTTGAACCAAGAGCAGATGAGGGCATTCTTCTTGGTTATTCTCCACATAGCAAAGCATACAAGTGCTACAATAAAAGACTTGGCAGAATTGTTGACAGTATTGATATAGTGGTTGATGAGAAGGGATATATTCCTAGGCAAGTTCATCATGAAGACATTGAAGAAGATGAAGGTTACTCTCAAAGGCGAAATGATGAAGAAGAAGAACCTCAAGAAGAAGAAGAATCTCAAGAAGAACCAGAGGAGCAGACAAGAATAGAAGAGAAGACTCCATCCAGATATGTTCAAAAGAATCATCCAGAAACTCAGATTGTGGGGCAGAAAGAAGCAGGAGTACAAACAAGAAGGACACTTGCAGAAGCTTCAAGCTACTTGGCATTACTCTCCTCCACTGAACCACAAAATGTGAAAGAGGCATGCAAAGATGAATGTTGGGTCAAAGCAATGGATGAAGAACTTGAGCAAATCGAAAAGAACAACACTTGGGAATTAGTTCCTAGACCAAAAGATAAGAATGTAATAGGAACAAAATGGGTCTTCAAGAATAAATTAAATGAAAATGGAGAAGTAATTAGAAACAAGGCCAGACTTGTTTGTAAAGGGTATGCACAGCAAGAAGGAATAGATTTTGAAGAGACCTTTGCTCCTGTGGCAAGACTTGAGGCCATCCGAATGTTCCTTGCTCTCTCAAGCTTTCAAAACTTCAAGGTATTTCAAATGGACGTGAAATCAGCCTTCCTGAATGGAGACTTAGAAGAAGAAGTATATATTGAGCAGCCAGATGGCTTCATTCTTGGGAATGATCCAAACCTTGTATGCAGATTGAAAAAGGCACTCTATGGACTCAAACAAGCTCCAAGGGCTTGGTACTATCGGTTGGACAAATATCTTCACCAACAAGGCTTTTCAAAAGGATCAGCAGATAGCAATCTCTATATAAAAGTTGAAAATAACAAATTGCTAATTCTTGTTGTTTATGTAGATGATATTATTTTTGGCAGCAATGAAGAGACTATGAGTCAAAACTTTGCCTTGGTTATGCAGAAAGAATTCGAAATGTCACTTCTTGGAGAATTGACATATTTTCTTGGATTGCAAATCCAACAAAATGAAGGAGGTATCTTCTTGTCTCAAACCAAATACCTCAAGCAGATCTTGAAGAAGTATGGCATGGAAGAGTCAAAGCCAGTATGTACACCCATGGTTACAGGATGCAGCCTCAGTGCAAATGATGAATCAGCAGCAGTTCACCAACCCACTTATAGATCCATGATTGGGAGTTTGCTTTATTTGACAGGTACTCGACCAGATATTACACATGCAGTAGGAATGGTTGGAAGATTTCAAGCCAACCCAAAGGAAACTCATCTTCAGGCAGTCAAAAGAATCTTCAAATATCTTCAAGGGACCCAAAACTATGGCTTATGGTATCCTAGAAATACAGATCTCACTCTTCATGCTTACACAGATGCAGATTGGGCTGGAAGTGTGGATGATAGGAAAAGCACAAGTGGTGGTGCTTTCTTCATGGGTTCCAGATTAGTATCTTGGTTCAGCAAGAAACAGAGTTCGATTGCCTTATCTACAGCTGAAGCAGAATATGTGGCTGCAGCATCTTGTTGCACACAACTTCTTTGGATGATGCAGACCTTGCAGGACTTTCAAATCACTTGCACTCCACCCGTCTCTATCTTATGTGATAATACAAGTGCAATCAGCATTTCAAAGAATCCAGTCATGCACTCAAAGACCAAGCACATACCAATCAAGTACCATTTTCTTCGGGAACAAGTGCTTGAGCAGAAGGTCAAGTTGGAGTATGTTCCTTCTAAGGAACAAGTTGCTGATATTCTCACAAAACCACTGCCCAGGGAAACTTTTGAATATCTCAGACAAAAGCTGGGAGTAGTTGATGCTTCATCCTGCTGTTGAAGTTTGTTTATTCTACAGAAAAGTTGGTATACGCAGGTTACGGAAGGGATATCCGCGTATATACGCCGATTTATGCGGTGTAAGTCGCGTGTATGTTGGACGCTTGTTGCCGAAAGTATATCCGCGTACATACGCAGTTTCATACAGGAGAAATCGCGTATATGAAGTTCTGAACAGCAAGGGCAAACTCTGGAGTTCTGAACAACAATGGGTATGTCAGAATTCTTCAGGCACAGTTTTCAGGGGGTGCAGCAGGCACAGGTTCAGGGGGAGCAGCTTAAAAGTCTCATAAAGCATTGTTGGCATTCAGATGTTTTGGTTGTTGATTTCAGGAGAAGGAGCTCAGAAAGATCTCTTGGTTGCTGATCTAAAAAGATGTTTATCAGATGCTGCTAGTGACTTTCATAAGTCTTGGTCTAGATCTATTGTCTCTATGTCATGTATCTCTCTTGTGATATCTCTTTTATGGTGTCAAGGTCATGTAACGGCCTATGTTGGTTTCCCCACTATGCCTGGGATGAATAATGTAATATAATTGATTGTCTCTGATGTGTCCCCTCTTGGTAGGGAGTATGGATGTATGTATTGAGTCTTTTGGTGGTAGGAAGGTCCCTTATGGTGTATAAGTCTTGGTTCTTGTTGAAGAACATCTTTTGCAGATCTTGCCTACAGTCAGGGGGAGCATGTTTCAGCACAGCCAAGCAGAGGTATCAGCATGTTCTCAGGGGGAGCACAGCCCTTTGCCCTTGATGACAAAGGGGGAGAATGATTCTAAGGATCTGAAGGTTGCCATCAAGTCCAAAGGGGGAGATTGTTGGCATTTTGGCTCAGGAATGGCGCTATGATACAGGTGTTGTCCTTGATGGCAACTCTCTTTGATGACAGATCTCCGTTCAGTCTACAGAATGAAGTGAAATCTCATATACGCAGGTTAATTAAGTCCAAGTTGCGTATACACGCTGGTGATATGCATACTAAGTCGCGTATACGCAGGAGAGCTACATAATAAAGCGCGTATACACGCAGATGCATGAACAGAAAAGTGCGTATATGTCGGGAAGTTTCCTTTTGGTCCATGGTAGTTAGTCCTCGGTACTTGTGCCCATGTCTTTCGACCAAAGTACCTCGACAGTCGTGTAGATCTCTAGTTTTGAAGTTGATGGTTTTGGATTTCTATGGTTTTGGCTCTTGGTATTGAGCAAGGCCTAAGGCTATATAAGGAGAAGAAGATCATTAGGCAAAATCATCTTTCGAAAAGGCTTGAATATCTAAAAAAGAAAGAGATCTGATATGCAGGTTCTGGGTTGCTTGATCTAAGCCAAGGAGAGATCACATCGGTTGATGGAAGACTAGATCTAAGGATAGATCGGGATCTAATGGTTTGAAATGCACTATCATGATATGGTTGATTATGCGTATTTCTAGATCTGCATACTGTCGCAATGTTATGTTCTGGGTCTAACTGATGTCTGGTACAGCTGCAAATTGAGAGAGTTTAATTTTAGATCTGTACGCAGGTTGCCTTCGGTAAAAGCGCGTGTATACGCGGGTTTTGCTCAGTGAAGTAGCGTATATCTTTTGAAGCTTGATTTTGGGTTTACAGTTGGGTCTGACTGTTATTGCAGAGTTCTGTAGTCTGCTCTGTGATTGACAGGGTTCAGTGGTTCAGTGATTCAAAGTTTGGTTGTTTTATGCTTCAATGATCTGTTGTGAAAGGTGAATGAATTGTGGTCTTCAGATTGTAATGTTGTGCTTCAGGAATATCCAGTCTGAAAATGTATGAAAGGTGGTACCTGAAGGAAAGAAGATTGTAGGTCAGCACCTACGTACTAGTATCTTGGCTAGTACAAGAGCAAAGGGGGTTGGAGCTCCCTTCCAAGGAAGTTTGGAGAACGAGAGAAGGTTGTAGCCTTCTGCAGGTTGTAGCCTGCGTACTGGTATAAGGCTGCACCAGTACAAAAGATTGTAAACTGAAGTTTCATATTAAAGAAAGATAGAGACAACTTGCAGCAGGTGGTTTTCACCCACATTGGGTTTCCACCTTATATCTTGGTGTTCATGTGTGTGGCTTTTGATCTGTTCTGTTATACTGCACCTGTTTACTGTTAATGTGGTGAATAATGTCCTGATGCACTTAACTGAAGAATAAGCTAACTAAATTATGAGTTTTCTTCTTATACGCTGTTTTATTTAGTCACAGTAGCGTGTACACGCTGGTTCACTTAACTGAAGTAGCGTATATGTTTCTGAGCATTGAAAAATTTTGATTGATCTGATAATACTGATTCACCCCCCCTCTCAGTATTATTTCCAACACTCACACATACTTCTTCCTATAGTATGCCATGAAGTAATGACATATTGACATTCATCTAGTGAATGGTGGATCCTTGATTAGTATCAAGGGGAACAATCAAACTAATGGTGGTGTAGCGGGAAATAGGTGTAAAGATGTCATGATAATATTCTCCCTCATTTTAGTAGAATCATCTAGCCATGAAAGTTTCCTTTTATTTCTTAGTGCTCCCATAAGTTCCATGTTTAATCTTGTATAACCTTTTTGAGGTTACAACAAACATTCCTTTAGGTCTCAGAATAACATCACGTACATCATTCTTCATAATGGATTCATACTCTTCAGCCATAACATCCTTCCAAACATGTTATTTCACTTCTTCTTCAAGGGTGGGAGGTTCAACTTGAATTATGTTTCTCATAGGTATAACTTATCCTTCGTACCTGCATGGCTTATTTCTTTATCTAAATGTCCCTTTAGTAGGAATATGTCTCTCATCATCCTATAATGTATCAAAAATCCATAACGGTATCTTCCTAGAAAGTAGATCGCCTGGAGGAGAGTCCAAAGGTTCCATAGGCTCCATGAGATCATAAAAGTTGTCCTTCTCATATTCTGGTGCATAAGGTCCCTCTAGTAAATCCTATATCATCATCCTTCTTCTTAGTAGGAGGAGGTGGAGTAAGGTCCCTTACTTTTTCAAGGGTAGCATCTTCATCGAAGGTCACATCCATGCTAAAATCGATCTTCCTTTAACCAAATATATATATATATATATTATAAAATCTTTATAATTTTTACAATACCTAACAAACATAGCTTTCTTTATGGTGGATTCCATCTTGTTCCTCTTGTCCTTTGGAACATGAAAGTATATGGGGCAGCCAAATCCTAAGATGTCTAATGTCAGGCTTCACACCTATGAATACTTTTTATGGAGTCTTGTTATCGAGAGCTTGATGGGGAGCCCTGTTTTGTGCATAAACTGTTGTATTTGTTTATTCTCCCCAAACAAACTTTGATAACTTCTGATCATGGAGCAGGGCTCGGGCAGATTCCATAATGGACCTATTCTTTCTTTCATACACTCCATTTGGCTCAAGATTGTAAGGTACAATACTCTCGTTCTTGATAAATTCCATCTTGCATAATTAAATGAACTCATTTGAAGTGTACTCTCCACCATTGTTAGACCTGAAAGCATTAATTTCCTTCCCTATTTGATTTTCTATCGACACCTTGAAGTTCATGAACATATTAAAAGCTTCATCCTTAAGTTTCAAATATTAAATCCATTTTTTTCTGGAGAAGCTTAATGAATATGACATAATAGAGATGACCACCAAGAGAGTGCATTGGCATGGGTCACAAAGGTTAGAATGAATGCGTTGAATAATTCCATCAATCTTATTCTTGCCGGAGGTGAATGGTCCCCTTGTCTTCTTCCCACTAACAAAGTATAGATATACTCCATCATGTCTAGCTTGTACATTAGGTATTACATAGGCTAACTTCAATTCTGGTAGGACTTCATAGTGTAGATGTGCCAACTTGTGGTGCCATAAATTACTTTGATGATCATTGTCATGGACCATTTCCAAAAGAGGTCTCTCATTGACTACATAGATTCCTTCTACTCTATATTCCAAGGTGAAAACATCTCTCATATGGGGTTCCATCACCTAGTGAGGATGTTTCCTCTTCTAAAGGCTACTCTAATAACTTTTTCTTCCAAGGTAGAAATAGATACCAATTTATTCCTTAGTCCCGGAACATACATTAATTAGTGAAAAACAATGGATTCCCTAGAGTCCAAATCAAATTTGATAGAACCAAATCCCTTCACTAGATATGTAGAGTTGTCCCCAAGAATGATCTTCAAACTTGTCTCCCTCTCAACCATATTTGAGAGGAATTCCTCATACTAAGAGAGGTGTCTACAGGGCCCACTATCTACAAACAAACTATCATATGAATCAGAAGGGGAAGAAATAGAAAGAGTGGAAATAAGAATATAGTTAGATTGGGTAACAACTTCATTATTTTCATACGTAAAATTTCTTGCTCTCTTTTGAGGATGATAGCCTTCTTCTCGATCATCAAGGGAATCTCTTATTATTTTATCATCTTGCCTTGTTTTATCATCTCATCTTCTTATATCGTTGTATCAATTGTACTTGTTGTTGTTGTAGTTTTAGTTGGAACTTAGATTCTTAGAGCATCTCTATTTTTTGGACAATCTTGGGCATAGTGACCATACTTGTGGTAGTTAAAACATTCAACTTGAGGTCTATCTTTTCTAAACTATCTCTTGGAGTCTTGGGATTCAAGAGAATACTTTATTTGATTGTATGGTCTCCCTCTACCTTTATTCTTCTTATCTTTTGTAGTAAATGCATAGCTTTCTCCTTCTTCATTCTTTTGAATCCTTGGGTAATCATCTCGGTTTTCTGTTGAGTTCATTGTCCAACGAGCTCATCAAATGTCAGGAGTTTATTATTGTTGGTTACAGTGTAGTGAAGGTTTCCCAGATAGGAGGAACACCTTTAAGAGTGATCATCACCACCTATCTATCAAATATAGTCTCACTAGTAGTTTGTAATTGATTGCTTAGTTGAGATACCCTCATGATATAGGATTGCATGGATTCTCCCCTGTTCATCTTCAATTCCTTGAGATTTTTCTTTAAGGAGAAAATACAATTCAAGTCATTGAATTGATACATCCCAACTATCTTATCATAAATATCCTTAGGCTTCTTCAAGTTACCAAGATAAACAAGTAAATGATCTTACAAGCCATCAATGAGAAATTTCTTAGCTTTAAGGTCACCTTTCTTGAACCTAGACTTGATAGCAACATAAGTGTTCTCTAGAGGTTTAGGTACCTTTCCTTGCACATATTCCAAAACATCATTGTCATCAAGTATAACTTCTAGCCTAATCTTCCAAACAATAAAATATGATGAATCACCCAACTTCTCACTGTCTTTGAAGAAAGTAGTAGTCATCTGTCTAGATAAAATAGGCTCCTTCACTACTTTCAAGGATGATTTCTCTTTTCTCTTGTCTCCTTGGGATTTTCTCTTCACTTGAGCTCTGAAACCATGTTAAATTTTCATTGTTTTATGTTTTTACAATAATATAAGCCCAATAGTTTCTTCAATTAGAAATCTTTCCAAAATAATTTAAACTTCCGATGTTCAATAAAATTTGTATATAAAACAACAAATGTAATGGACAATAAGAGACAATCAAGAGAAATAACAAGAGACACCAAATTTTCTCAAAGTCCAAGGGAAAACCCACAACGGGGAAAACCCTCTCAAATTATTCCTCTTATTATATTTTCATAAAGTGTTAAACAAAGAGATACAATGATTCCATTCATCAACAACAATTTCATAATCAAATCTTTGACCATCCAAGAAAACCAATATCCAAAGTCCAATAGGTGAGACCAAAAGTCAAATATGGTCAAATGGTCAAATATGCAATTATGTTCAAAGTTAGTAGCAATCAAAGATACCCACACACTTCTTGTTATTCGTGCACACTTTCTATGAGATGCGCATACATCCTCTCACAACTTCACACTCTCTATAAAACCTTCGCACTTCCTGTGAGACCTTTACACTTCTCGTGACCTTAACACATCTTTTGAGACCATACCACATTCTATGAAACCTTCTGTTTAGCATGGAATCCCCCCATAGCAGGCTTTGGGGCTCAAAGCCCAAGTTTTGGTCAAAGGTTTTGTAAGACTCCGTGAATTGCAGGCACGGAGCGTGAAGTAGATGTTAAGTCATAGGGTTGTCTGCCTTAAAGTAATGTAATGTAATGTAAAGTCATGTCAGCCTACCCATGGTCCATGGACCGTGGGATTGTATAAATACAACGAGGCTCTAAGTTGTAAAGATGGTCGATAATAGAGTAAGTAGCAAAGGAATGGTTCGAGCTTAGAGTAGGATTCTAAGTGTATTGGGTCGTAGTAGTAGGAAGAGGCTCTGCAGCTAAGTGCGCAAAGGCCTAGTAGAGTCGAAAGCTGAGTGTACAAACCCTTGCAGTAGAGTGCGTAGGGCGGTGTTAAGTTTGTAAGCGAGATTGAAGATTAATAAAAGAGAATTTGATTCCCATTTCTATGTATTTGTTGTGCATTATCTTCTTTATGTTTGTATTGGTTTATGTATCGCGTGCACTGATATGATTACTAAATATGCTGTAATAACCATAAATCTTACACACACAAGTTAAGTATTTGGTTAAGTAGCAAGGGACTTGGGTATTATATGGGTCACGCTCCGAGTATGGCTGCGCAGAAGCTGCACCGTAGGTTGCAAAGGGATCGTAAGTGTCTGTAGTGACAGGTTAGACCTCAGACCTCCAAAAGCCCATTAGACATCCCAAGGGTGCGGAAACCTGGTTCTAGCACCCTCCCATGCTACTTCGGGTGAGACCATAGTCCACCATTGCCGAAAGGGCCAGTAGTATTGGGATTTTCTTGGCTAAATCACCTCTGAACCTAGGCCAGTCCCATATAAGCCAACATATGGTTCCGTTGCCAGGATTGGGATCTGCACAAAGGATGTTTGATGTTGTGCCACTGGAATCCTACAAAGAAAGAAATTGAAGAGTGGTTGGACAAGAAGATACACGAGTTCACGGCACAGGAAAGAAAAAATCTGTGAGTATCTAAGGAACAATGGTTGGAGCACTACTTGTACATGGAAAGCCATGAAATTTTCTTTGCATCTTTTTCGTTTGAGCTGTATGAGTGGATCGAGAAGTTAGCAAACAACCAAGGAAGGCGTAGGCTCAACAAACCAATAGTGTGGAAACCGGAACTAGCGTGCAGACTAGAAGCCTTAGAAGATAAGATAGCACGAGCTGTGGACCACTGGCTCGATCAAATAATAGGAGGATTTATCATTGAGTTCGTGGTAGACACGAACATCAGCTAGAATGACGCAGAGTGATGTTTTCTCAAGGGATTGCGAGGTAAGTATATTAAATCTTTGAACACTTGGATTAAGATGCTATTGTGTGAAAAGTAGGTTATGTGAATAAATTAATGTATAGGACTACGTGAAGTGGAAAAATCTATAGAAGTGGAAGTAGTGAGGAGTTGGAAAACAGTTCCTTAATTTTACCCTCACAGGAAAACGAGGAGGAGCTTGTGAAAGTCTCCTCGAGAAGCACGGTTAGTTTGATAAGAGAAAGAATTCCATGTTTACCACCCCCATGCCACCCATTTCACCCTCCTCACCTCCATCTCCACCCACTCCATCTCTGCCACCACCGCAGCTCAATATTGCAACTGTGATCAAACTGCCAGTGTTCAGAGGAGTAGGAAATGAAGATCCATACCAATTCTGGTTCGTGGTAAGAACAGTATGGGAAGCACAGGGCGTCATGGATGATAATATTAAAAAGGCTAAACTGATGAGCGCACTGCAGGATCACACATTAACATGGTATATCAAGCATTCTAATGACCACCCGAACATAGGAATTGCAGAGATCCAGACCGCGTTGAATAGGGAATTTAGTAGGCCAAAATCAGAGACAAAATCAATCTTCGGGTTTAAGGAAATCGCGAGACCCCCTGGGATCTGGACCAAAGGCTAAAGAGTACGATCCGTGAAGCCAATATGATGTTAACAGATGCACAACATCGTGCATGGTTTGTGGCCTCACTTACGCCACACTTAAGGATGACGTTGTCACAGCAAAAACTTTCCACCCAGGCAAAAGCGTTGGAGATGGAAATGAGATTGCATGAGACCCCTATACAAGACCCTGGGTTCGAAGTCCAAAAAATCCACGTGCAACTACAAAATCTGTGTCTGGAGATGCAAAGTTTGAAACAAGATAGGACAACTCGACTGGAGGTGCGCGAGGAAGTATGGTGCATAAAATGCAAAGGCTAAGGGCACGATAAGGACCACTGCCTAGTGTTCGCAAACTACTTGACAGGGGGAGGGATAATGCCATGAAGACTGGAGGCACAGGCGGGGTCGAGTGTGACGTCTGAATTATGGTGCGCGATATTCCAGATATCAGGAAAACACACCACAGATAATTGTCATTTGTTACAGAAGTATACGCAGATGTCCTAGAAATTGTTTTGTAATTTCTGCAGGTCAATAGGCCATCATGAACACACCTGTTGAAGCTATGACCTAATGATGGATTAGACTCCTGCCTATAGGTTGTAGACTGAAATGCGATCCCTTGACCCAAATGTAGGGATGGCATGTGCTGTGTTTCAGGGGCGCGATCAGGGTCGAGGTGGAATGGGACCAAGAAGGGGTCGTGGATAGATAATTTGTGACAATTGCAGAGGGTCAGGGCATTATGCCTGCGATTGTACGAACCTGACTAGGATATCATGTTGGTACTATAATTAGTTTGATCATGAGGTAAAAGATTGCCCTTTGCTGATAGCAATGATGCGTAAAAAGGGGGTACTCTAGCCCCCTCCGGCCTAGAATTTACAAATGATGAGGTCTGAACTGCGCAAAGAAGACCCAAATGTATACATGATGCTCAGGAACGGTATGGCCATGGGAGATGATAAAGGGAAGCAACCAAAATACAACATGTGGGTTCGCAAGGCTCCTACAAAGGAAATCGAGTTTGAATAGAACACGTGAAGGAGACATTCATGGAAGCTAAGAAGAGCTTCCTGGAGGCCTCCACTTCAGGTAGTAAGGATCAACTAGAACCAGGGATGGATCCTTCAATGCTCACTACCTTTCCAGAGATGTCATGCATGAAATTGCTGTGCGAAAATAAGGTAGTCAAAGGGCTACAAGAATTTATCACTAGGTGCGCAAGGTTAGGAGAACCACGTGCGGTCTGAAAACATGGAAAGCATGCATTGCGCATAGGAACGGAGATGAGTTTGATTGCGCAAATAAGTGATTACAAAATGGATCATGTAATCCTGGATTTGGGTGTGAACACGAATGTACTACTAAAGCAAACATGGGAACACATGGGTAGACCCACATTACAATGGTCCCCTATTTAGTTATGAATGGCGAACCAATAGAAGATTTTTCGCATGGGAATATTTCAAGGGGTGACAATCGATATTGAAGGCACGAGCACACAAGTGGATTTTGAAGTGATAGATATTGTCGATGACAACAATCCCTATCCCGCACTAGTAGGAATAGACTGGGCTACCGATATGAATGGGGTCATAAATCTGAAAAAGCACAAAATGATCTTTAAGAAAAAGTCACTACGCGTAGTAGTACCGATAGATCCAGCCGAAGGAGCGCAATACAATGAACCGATGTGCGACAATGATAGTGATGACGATCCCGACTATATCTACAAGATAGCTGCACAAGGAGAGGATTGGGTGAATCAGACTGCAGATGAAAGGATTTCGTGGGAATGTGAAAGCTCATGCACTTTGGATTCAGACTAAGAGAACAACACTGAACTACAACATGATGATTAGGTCATTGCGTTGCGTAACAACAGAGGCAAGGGAGCTACTGACATATGATGGATTGTAAGCGGTGGATTAATTTCTGAGAAAATTCTAAAGTGTAGTACCAAAACAATAGCGGTTCGATGTGTTGAAGTGGGCACTGTGCGCAACACCCGCACGATGGTGGGGTATGCATCAAGGAAGTTTTGAAGACTGGCATAGATGCAGAAGGATGATGTGCCTGTGGTTTGGAAAACCCAAAGTATGACTAGTAGACAAATATGACGGATGAGATGATCCATGCACACACCTCATGAAATGGACCAAGGTCTACAGGGAGGAGCCACATCCTAAATGGGTGCACTTATTCTACCATACCCTGGACGTCATACCCATGAATTGGTATACTGAGACGGAGCTATGCCATGGTACGGGCAAATGGGATATCTTGCACGAGGGATTATTGTTAACATTCACATTTGAACATCATTGGTCAGATACTGTTGACGATGCACTACAAGCAGTAAAAGTCGTTATCTTTAAAATACCACAGGAGCCAATGGGAGTACTTCAGCTAGAATGGGTGATATAGTTAAGTAGTGCACTAGAGTGTTATAATGTGAATGTTGAGGAGGATGATGAGGACCCACAAAATATTAACATTTCAGAAACAAAAGGCTCTCATGAGATTCGCAGACCATCACTTGAAGAACCTGACATCACTGCACCACTAAAGAAGAAGCAGGTCAACATTGGAAAGGAGGCAGAACCAAAATACACAATGCTTGGGGACTATTGGGACGATGCCATAGTCGATAAGGTCGCTGAGTTACTCTGCGAATACCAACACTTGTTCCCGACCAAAATTACAGACTTAAAGGGATCATTGGCGATTTAGGGACGATGAATATCTCCCCGAAACCTAATGTGAATCCAGTTAAGCAGTGGCCTTACCGCTTGAATCCGAAGTATAAAGGAATGGTCTACAACGGATTAGAAAAAAATGCTCGCAGCCGGAATTATTGAACTAGTGGAAGAATCTAACTGGGTGAGTCCTATGGTAGTAAAGGAGAAAAAACAAAAGGGTGAAATAAGAATATGTGTAGACCTCAAGAAGTTGAATGATGCCTGTGTACATGATCCATTCCCAACACCATTCACAGATGAAGTACTAGAGAATGTTAGCGGTTAGGAAGCATACTCATTCACGGATGGGTTCTCGTGGTGCCATCAGATCAAGATCGTGCCAGAAGATAGGAGCAAGATGACCTTTGCAATAGAATGGGGATGCTTTCAATACACAATGATGCCATTTGGACTGAAGATTGCGCCAGCTATATTTTTGCGCATCATGGTAGCCGCATTCAAAGAATACATCGACAAATTTTTGGAGGTATATTTGGATGATTGGACTGCTTTTGGATTAGTTAAGCACCATGTAAAGAGCTTACATTTGATGCTGGATACTTGCCGCTGACACCAGATTGCGCTGAACTTGAAGAAGTGCACATTCCTCATTCCCTTTGGAAACCTACTGGGACATGTGGTATGAAAACAAGGACTGATGGTGGACCCTATGAATATTGTTGTTATCCTCAATTTGGAAGCACTACGAAGTGTTAAAAAACTGCGCACTACCTTGGGACACACTGGATACTATAGGAAGTTCGTCAAATTTTATGCCCAGATAACTACGTCGATGGAAAATCTATTGAAAAAAGATGTTACATATTGCTGGAATGATAATTGCATGAAGAGTTTGGATGTCCTAAAGGGGAAATTGGCCTCCGCGCAAATCCTGGTCTTCCTGAAATAGGATGTGGAATTTCATGTACATGTTGATGCGTCATGTATTGCATTAGCAGCCATACTCACACAGGAAGGCACAGAGGGTGTAGATCACTCGATCGCATTTGCAAGTCGAAGATTGTCCAAAGTTGAAAAGAACTACTATACCACTGAGCGGGAGGGCTTGGCATTGGTGTATGCACTCCAAAAATACCGATGCTATTTACTGGGAGGACATTTCAAGATGTATACCAACCATTCTGCGTTGAAATACCTGGTGAACAAGCCTGTGTTGGGGGGCACATATGTAGATGGCTTTTACTATTTCAAGAATATGATTTTTAGGTCATAGTCAAGCTGAAACGCTTAAACGCAAGACTAGACCACTTGTCACGAATTGAGATGGGAAAGGAACCAATAGATTTGGAGGAGCGGCTACCTGATGCACAACTCTTTGCAGTGCGCATCGTGGATGGACACTTTGAAGATATAATCCATTTTCTAAATAGGGACTGCGTTGAAGGAGTACTCAATCCAACAAAAGAAGGAATTGGTGTTGTGTGCGGCGGACTTTTCTATCATTGCGGGGCACCTATACAAGATGGACAACGATGAGATATTGTGAAGATACGTACATGAATATGAACGTGGTTAGATCCCCATGGAAGCACATGGGGCCCTACAGGAGGAAACTATGCAGGATGCGTGACTGCACAAAAGATTCTTCGCACAGGATTATGGGGGTTGATCCTGCACCAGGATTCGAAAGCGCACTGTAAGGCTTGCGATATATGTCAAAGGATGGGAAAACCGTCATGGAGGGATGAGATGCCACCAAATCCTCAAATGACACTGCAGTCGTTTGAGGAATGGGAAATCAACTTCGTGGGCCCGATCAAACCTCAGGAAAATATGGGTGCATGCTACATCATCACCACGACGTAATACCTAACACGATGGGTGGAAGCATAGTCGGTCAAGGACTGCATGGCTACTACAACTGCAAATATTTTGTTTGAAAATGTGTTGACATGATTTGGCTGTCCGAAAATCTTAATGAGCGATCGCGGAATACATTTCTTGAATGGAACCATCAGTGCGCTCACAAAAGAGTTCCAGGTGTATCATCAGAAAAGTACACTATACCACCCACAGGCCAATGTAACAATAGAGGCATTCAATAGAATACTGGATACTGCACTGACCAAAGTATGTAATGCGCAACGGAACAACTGGGACCTACGCATACCTACTCTGTTATGGGCGTACATGAAAATGTGTAAGAAATTGACAGGACAAACACCATTTCGATTGGTCTATGGTATGGAAGCAGTGATGCCGATGGAATACATCATCCCTAGTCTACGAATAGTAGTGCTTGCAGGAATGGTAGACCGTGAAGCTCTGGAAGAAAGGCTCACACAATTAGAAGAACTCGAGGAAGAATGGTTTCTGGCTGGATTTCATCAACAAGTACAAAAGCAGCGGGAAAAGGCCTGGCATGACTGCCATATCAAGTTGCGCACCTTCAAGGTAAATGACTTAGTGCTACTCTATGACATTAAGTTTGAAAAATTTCTGGGAAAATTTAGAATGCACTGGCTGGGACCATACGTGGTAAAGGAGGTCACAGACGGAGGAGCGGTCCAGCTAGTCAAACTTAATGGAGAATCCTTCCCAGGAAAAGTAAATGATAGTCACCTGAAGCCCTACACGGGTGGGTCGTTATCTGACTAACAGGTTGAAGCATAGTCTTCGCGACCCAAGGAGCGGAGAAGGGCACGGGACTATAAACACAAGCACCAGAAGTCGGTACCAAAGAAAGGACACGAGTCAGATGTGGATGATTCAGTAGCAGGAATGCAGCAGGTCCAGCAAACAATAGAACAATGCATCGCAGACCTCCGAGCAGTAAGGAACAGTTGGAGGGGCTCCATGCCAAGATTTCCGCACCAGTAGAAGTGACTTGGGATGAGTCACGAAGATTGTGATGGGGGCTTTTTGGGCATAGAATCCCCCCACAATATGTTTTGGGGCTCAAAGCCCAAGTTTTGGGGCTCAAATCCCAAGTTTTGGTCAAAGGTTTTATAAGATTCCCCGAATTGGGGGCGCAGAGCGCGAAGTAGAGGTTAAGTCATAGGGATGTCCACCCTAAAGTAATGTAATGTAATGTAAAATCATGTCAGCCTACCCATGGTCTGTGGACCATGGGATTGTATAAATAGAGCGAGGCTCTAAGTTGTAAAGATAGTCGATAATAGAGTAAGTAGCGAAGGAATGGTTTGATCTTAGAGTAGGATTCTATGTGTATTGGGTCATAGTAGTAGGAGGAGGATCTGCGACTGAGTGCACAGAGGCCTAGTAGAGTCCACAGTTGAGTGCGCGGACCCCTGCAGCTGAGTGCACAGGGTAGTGTCAAGTTTGTAAGCGAGATTGAAGATTAATAAAAGAGAAGTTGATTCCTATTTCTATGTATTTGTTGTGCATTATCTTCTTTATGTTTGTATTCGTTTATGTATCATGCGCACTGATATGATTGTTGAATATGCTGTAATAACCATAAATATTATACATACAAGTTAAGTAATCAGTTAAGTAGCAAGGGACATGGGTATTATACGGGTCACATCTCGAATAGGGCTGCACGGAAGCTGCACTACAAGTTGCGAAGGGATCACAAACGCGCATAGTGACAGATCAGACTGCAAACCTCCAGAAGCCCATCAAACATCCCAAGGGTGTGGAAACCTAGTTCTAGCACCCTCCCATACTACTTTGGGTGAGACCTCAGTCCGCGCTCCGTGGACTATTGTTGAAAGGGCTAGTAGTACTGGGATTTGCTTGGATAAATCACCTTTGAACCTGGGTTAGGCCCATACGAGCCAACACCTTCACACTTCGTACTTCTTGTGACATATTTTCATTTCCTGTGAAACATTTGCACTTCCTGTGATAGCTTCACACTTCCTGTGAAAGCTTCACACTTCCCATGATAGCTTCACACTTCCTGTGAAACCTGCAATACCTGATAGAATAAAACTATAAGAGAATAAGAATGAATGTGTGATTTTGATCCACATGAGGGTGACTTAACCTATATTTATATTCTTCCTTGGAAACCTAATTTGTCCTTTAGGTTGAGTTGAGTTTTTTTTCACTTTAGTTTTTACATTAAAAAAAAATTCCCTGACCAAATTAAATTCTTCCAATGGAAATTTGGGCCATATCTGGATGAGGAGGATTGTGCAATGGGGGGAATTTATCCCTGAGCTGCCAAATTAACATGCTTAATGAAAGAGAGAACAACACAAAATTATTCCATTGATCCATGGTTTAATATAAACATCATAACATAATTTCAACCCTAAAAGAGCGTTAGGGCTTGAAGTTATAGTGAGATGCTAACATTGAAAAAGAATTGACAAATTACGACTAATCTTTGCTCACTAAACCTAAAAGAGGTTTAAGGGATTCTATTGAAAAATTACATAGCAAATTCCCACTTTGATTACCTAGGAGAAAAACGAATCCTTACTCATGGAGATCATAGTTCAAGACATGGTGCAAGTAGTCATCAAACTACTTAAAGGAAAACCCTTTGGACTAGATGGATTTACCTCAAACTTCTTTCAAACGTATTAGGCCATCATTAAGTAATATGTTTGGTTATTGGTTGAGGACATTTTCATAACTTCCTCAGTAGTCACAACTTCGATGCCACCTTCTTTACACTTATTCCTAAAGAAGACATGTTAGGGAATCACAAAGCTCATCTTCTAGGAGAAATCTAGTTATGGTGAAGGTGGAAAAATCCTTGATACCATCATTTTATCCCATGAATTGATTGGATATCTAAATATTTCAAAATTTTGGTATGGTAATTAAGCTTGACATGCCCAATGATTTTGGTAGACTTAGCCAAGAATAAATCTATCACATCCTTTTCAGCTTTTCCTTTTCTAACAAATGGATAAATTGGATTATCTCTCTTATTTCCAAGGACTTCTTCTTAATCCTCATAAATGGGTCACCCTCCTCAACATTCGCTCCACCTTGTGGAATCAAACAAGGGGGCCCATTATCCACCTTCCTTTCTCTAATGGAAGAAGGATTGAGTTGAGTCATTAAGGTTATGGTATCCTCAAACAAAATTAGGGGTATGAAACTTCATGAGGATGATTGAATTGCAACTGATCAACAATGTGTAGATGAAACTCTTCTTATGTTTGCACCAATAGTATGAGAATCTCATGCCTTCAAATTGGTAATGGAATACTTTATGGTAGTCTTGGGCACAAGTATAAATCATGATAAGATGCAAAAAAATCCTCTTCAATTCTCCTATTGTTATTCAATTACATATTTAAAAAAAAAAACCAGATATCAATGGAGTTCTCTTCGGTCTAAATACATGGATGCTCTACGTGTTAAGAATGCCCTTTTGTATGCCTTGTGAGAGTATCTTCAACTCCACTTTCCTAGTTTTTACATAATCATTGTTATGGTCGTAAAAAAATTGTAAGCTAAATTAGTGATGTTATAGTTGGAATCAAGGTTATGAAGTTAATGAAGTGTTGAGATAACGAATAATATTTTTGCATTTAAAACATTGAAAATGCATTAGTTGAAGCATGAATAATTATATTAGATAAATCTTTTGATTAGTGTATAAAAATCTCTACATTTTGATTAATCATATAATCACTTTAATAAATTATAGTTCTTTCATCACTAATATATATGATAATTGATTAAAAATAAATAAATAATATACTTAAAAAAATTAATCCAATAATTATTTTTTAGCAAACTACTTAAAACTTTAAGTATGTTTTAAGTGTATTTTAGTAATAATAATTTGGAGAGAAAAATAAATAATAATAATAATAATAAATCAAATATTATCCATTTAACATTTATAAGCGGTAAATTATTTAATTTATTTGGAATTTAATCAGTTAGAATTAAAAAGTTAGAATTATATTTATTTTTTTATATTCAATATTAAATGATACAAAATATCTATATTATTGCTGCACGTGATTAATATATTTTAATAAAAGTACTAAAAAAATAAAGCGTTCCCTACTCTGATCACATTGTTAATTTTTAATAACCAATCTACAAAATTGTTAATATGAAATGAATGGCCAAGTTGTTAATATCAAAAGGATGGTTAACAAATTTTGTTGCTTTAATATTAAATTGGTGGTAATTGGAATTTTTGTAATTTGCATTTTGATTAATGAATTTTACCACATAAATATAACTACAAAACTATTAATATGGATCTTAACATCAAATAAATGCTTTTAATTTGGATCTTAACATCTGGTTAACGGACCTTAACAAATTTGAAATCAGTGCCATATCACGCAACAACGTCACTCTGAAGTTGAAGACTGCGATCAGCCAACTCAGCATTGAAAACAGCCATAAGTCAGGTCAGCAGTGTGGACACCACAGGAAAAAGGCATTTTAAACACCAATTTATATGAGGAATACGTGGTGGAGAGTATGGATGGCACGTGCATAAAACGGCTATAATGTGTTCTTGTTTCTTGTCAACATTAATTTATTTGTTTAGTGTAATGTAACTAAATTTAATTTTAAGAAATATTTATTATTAATATATTCAGATAATATTTTCTTCATTTGCATTAACTATATTTTGCATTAATTATATTCAGGAGAAACAATATTTTGAGGATATTTCATTGTATCCTTTTGAATATAAAATATATGTATGTTGGGTTTTCACATTTTAACTAATAATTTGAGAGATAAATCATATTTTGAAATCCAAAAAGAAAATTGAAATTTATTTAATTTAAATTATATTAAATAAACATAAAATGATTAAGGAAAAATGTATATTTTAATTGAAAATATAAATTTTAATTTGAATTTTAAAATAAATTTAAAATTTGTAAAATTATTTGTCATATAATTGCGTTTATAATTTTTCATATTTGTAAGCTTTGAGTATTTTAATGTATTTTTTCATATCAATTTTATAAAGTAAATTAATATTTTTTAATTATATTTTTGTTTAAAATATATTTACAATTTAGAGAGGGATGGGGAGTAGGGTGGAGAAAGAGGGGACGTGAGAGGCTAAGAACAAAGGGGTAGAGATGAAGATGAAAGAAGATAAATGTGAAAAGAGAAAGGTGGGGATAGTGAGGAAGGGAAAGTGGGGAGGAGAAATGAAGAGGGAGAGAAGAGGATAGAGTGAGTGAGTATGTGGGTGTACATGTGTGTGAGAGAGAGATAGAAGGAGATAAGGGCTAGGGTGAGAAAGGTAGAAAGAGATCGAGTGATGGGGAGAAATAGGTAAAAATAAAGTGGTGGAGAGAAAAGAGGGGTGAAGGAGAGAGGGGAAGATGGAAAGAGAGAGCCCAGAGCTACAAGGGGGAGAGAGATGGGGGTAGATTGGGGAGAGTGAAAGAGGGGTTAAGGAGAGAAGGAGGGAGCAAGGGGGAGAGAGAAAGGAAGGGAGGGAAAGAGACACAAATATTTGGAGGGTTGTTTTGAAGGGTGGATCGAGAAAGGTAGGAATGAGTAGTGGGAGAGGAAGTGAGAGGGAGAAATTTGGGTGAGAGAGGTGGAAGAGGGAGGGGAGAGAGAGAGGAGAAAGCATTGAAGAAGGGAGAGAGGGAGCAACATTGAGAAAGAGAGTGGGAGGGACAAGGAGAGTGACAGAGATTGGGGGTTTCTATTGAGTAGGGAGGGATAAAGAAAGAGATGATGGGAGCGGGAGAAAGGTGAAGCGAGAGTGGAAATATGTTGAGAAATGCAACCAGAAAAACTCAATTTGATTTTTCTTTGATTAAATTGAGAAAATTCGAATTTCCACATCAACAAACTACTTGGATGTAGTTAACTTATGTTACATGGCTTGTTTCACTCAATTTACTCACTAAATTTGAGTTGGAGGAGTTAGAGTTCAGTTAAGCGTATGGGATTTCTAATTTGTAGCAATAAGTTTTAGTTATTTCAAGTTGTCTTCAATTAAACTAGTTCCAAATGTTGGAGGAAGTAGTCGAAGGTTAGTGGTGTAGTGAGACTTCAGTCTAACTCAGTGATCATCCACTTAACTGATCAATCAACCCAATATATCTAGTGCATGTAGAGAATTCGATTTCCCAAGTTGTAGTGGAGATTCCAAGGTGGTGTAACGTCAATTGTAGACTGTAGTTAGATGATCAACCTTGGAAATTGTGCAATCAATTTGAGGAAAAAATTGACTAAGTCTAGGCCAAAGCCTCTCAGCAGGAAGAGACATAGGTTAACCACTTGCAAGTTTTGATCAATTGAGCAAAGCAACTGTAATACATCTCTATTCATTAGATTAATGCAAGAAAGCATAGGGGCTTTTAGCAGATTTATTTCCCCTAGAAAAATACTTTGTGCATGTTTGTTATTTCTCATCGCATGTTTGTGATTGATGTTCTAAATTGTGAATTGAATTCTGTAGAGTAATAGAGTAGGTTTGTGTCTTATTATTTTGATTAAAATTTCACGAGCAGTTGAAAATCTACATCATAATTTCTATATGGTATTAGAACAGGATTCATATTAGAGCATAAATTTCGAAGTTTTGTTTTTTTCTTTTTCATGTGTGGTTCACGGATACCCATGGTCATTGGGTAGCGGCTACGTCCACGGTAAGAACTAGGTAGATCGACCCCAAAGGGGATCAGACCCCTCGACCTATATCTAGACCTGACCCCAAGAGCTTTCAGGAATTGACCCTGTGACCTCCCGATTGGCGAGGCACTGACTTGACCGGTTGAGCTAACTCTTGGGGCTAAATGAATTTTGAAGTTGTTTCTAAAGAGGTTCGAATTTGTAGCTTCAGTGTAGGAGGATCTCTTTAGAGTTGTGAATTGAGATTAGAGTATTCCTTAGAAGGCAACTCGAATTTCACTGCATGGAAGGATCTCATGGAGGAGGTTCTTAATGACAATGGCTTGCTAGAATACATCAAGAGAGATGTTGTAAAACCAATGCAATCTGATGCCCACAACCTAGTCCAATGGAAAAAAGATGTATCCAAGGCTAGGAGAATAACCTTGAAGGGAGTGTGAGACCACATTATCACAAATATCCATGGGAAAAAAATGGATTATGAAATGTGGCAAGCACTGATAGATATGTTCTAGAATAGCAATGACCATAGGAAACTAGCACTAAGAGATAAACTTCAAAATATTAATATGTAGAAGAATGATACTATTTAGTAGTATCTCAATAGGTTCACACAAGTTTGTGATCATCTCGCAAGAGTTAGTGTTATGATTTCAGATGATGACTTGGTAAGAATGGCCCTTCTAGGCCTTCCAAAGAGTTGGCATAGCTACCAAGATTCAGTGAATGAGAGGGAGAAACTACTGAATTGGAAACACTTATGGTCTAATTTGGAATATGAGGAAATAAGGCAGAATACCAGAGATGGAACTTCATCTGAGGGCGAGGATGAATAAAAATTTACATTGGTTGGAAAGGAAAAGAAGGGAAAAGGGAAGAAATCTCAAAGCAAACGAGAATCCATCCAAGGGGGAAAGAAGAAATATTTTTCCAAAATAAAATGCTTCAATTGTCTTGAATTTGGGCACTATGCCACAAAGTTTCCACACAAAATAACAAGGAATAATTCTTCAGGAGTAGAAGCAGGTGAAGATTTGGCTTCATGGTTCAAGATTGGCTTCACCCTTATCGCATGCATGGCCAACACAGTGATGAGGAGCATGTGGTACTTGGACTCTGGTGCCTTGTTCGACATGTCAGTGTAGAGAATTTATAAAACAGCTATGATGTGTTCTTGTTTCTTGACAATCTTAATTTATTTGTTTAGTGTAATGTAATTAAATTTAATTTTAAGAAATATTTATTATTAATATATTTAGATAATATTTTGTTCATTTGCATTAACTATATTTTGCATTAATTATATTTAGGAGAAACAATATTTTGAGGATATTTCATTGTATTCTTTTGAATATAAAATATATGTATTTTTGGGTTTTCAAATTTTAACTAATTATTTGAGAAATACATCATATTTTGGAATCTAAAAAAATTGAATTTTATTTAAAGTAAATCATATTTAATAGAAAAAATGATTAAGAAAACATGTATATTTTGATTGAAAATATAAATTTTAATTTTAATTTTGAAATAAATTTAAAAGTTGTAAATTTATTTGTCATATACGTTTATAATTTCTCATATATTGTATTTGTAAGCTTTGAGTATTTTATTGTATTTTTCCATATCAATTTTATAAAGTAAGTTAATATTTTCTAATTATATTTTTGTTTAAAATATATTTATAATTTAGTGAGGGATGGGGAGTAGGGTGGAGAAAGAAGGGGTGTGAGAGGCTAAGAGGAAATGAGTAGAGAAGAAGTTGAAAGAATATAAATGTGAAGAGAGAAAGGTGGGGGATAATGAGGAAGGGAAATGTAGAGAGAGAGAAGAGGATAGAGTGAGTGAGTATGTGGGTGAGAGAGATAGAAGGAGATAAGGGCTAGGGCGACAGAGGTATAAAGATATAGAGAGATGGGGAGCAATAGGTGAAAAGAAAGTGGTGGAGAAAAAAGAGGGGTGAAGGAGAGAGGGGAAGATGGAGAGAGAGAACCTGGAGCTACAAGGGGGAGAGAGATGGGGGGATATTGGGGAGAGTGAAAGAGGGGTTAAGGAAAGAAGGAGGAAGAAAGGGGGAGAGAGAGAAGGGGAGGGAGGGAAAGAAATACAAAGCATGGGAGAGTTTTTTTGAATGATATTTCAAGCAAGGTAGGCAGGGATAGTAGGATAGGAAGTGAGAGGGAAAAAGGTAGAGAGAGAAAGAGATTGGAGGCATAGGAAGAGAGAGGGAGGGAGGGAGGGAGGGATGGAGGGAAAGGGGAATAGAGGTATAGAGAGAAGGAGATAAAATGGTAAATAAGAGAGTGGGGGAGGGAGAAAGAGGGGTGGGGGAGAGAGAGAGAAAGAGAGGGAAAATAGGAGAGAGAAGGGGGAGAGGGAGGAGAGAGAGAGAGGGAGAAAAGGTGAGTGATGGGGAGAGTGAAAGAGGGGGTAAGGAGAGAAAGAGGGGGTGAGGGGGAGAGAAAGAAAGGGCGGAGGGAAGGATAGAGAAGGCCTTGAAGGATTTTTTTGAAGGTTGGGTGGAGTAAGGTAGGCATGGATAGCAGGAGAGGAAGTGTGTGTGTGTGTGTCTGTGTGTGCACATGTGTGTGTCAGAGAGAGAGAGAGAGCCATGAGCGGCAAGGGGAGAGAGGTGGGGGGGTGAAAGAGGGGTTAAGGAGAGAAGGAGGGAGTGATGGATAGAGAAAGAATGAGAGGGAAGTAAAGAGATACAACAATTGGGAGGGTTTTTCGAAGGATAGATCAAGCAAGGTAGATAGGGATAGTAGGAGAGGAAGTGAGAGAGAGAAAGGGGGAGAGAGAGAGAGAGAGAGAGATAGAGAGGGAGAGAGAGAGAGAGAGAGAGAGAGAGAGATTGGAGGTGTAGGAAGAGAGGTTCACACAGAGTGAGAGAGAGTGGTAAAGAGGAGAGTGGGGTAGGGAGAAAGAGGTGTGGGAGAGAGAGAGAGAGAGTGAGGGAGAATGGGTGATAAACAGGTATAGTGAAGGAGGGGGTAAGGAGAGAGAGGGAGCAAGGGTACTACTGAAAGAGGGGGTAAGGAGAGAAAGAGGGAGTGAAGGGGAGAGAGAGAAGGGGGGATCAAATAAGAGACAAGGCCTGGGAGGGTTGTTTTGAAGGATGGATAGAGCAAGGTAGGCAAGGATAGTAGGAGAGAGAGATATATATTGGAGGCATAAGAAGAGGGAGGGATGGAAAGAGAGAGATAGGTAGAGAGAGGGACAAAGAGTGGTAAATAAGAAAGTGTTGAAGGGATAAAGGGGGGGTGAGATAGAGTGAGAGTGTGTGTGAGAGAGAGACAGAGAGAGGGAAGAGAGAGGAGAGAGAGAGAGAGCAAGGGTGAGAAAGGGGGAGAGTGAAAGAGGGGGTAAGGAAAGAAAGAGGGGTTGAGGAGGAGAGAGAGAAGGGGAGGGGGGAAAAGAGAGACAGAGCTTGGGGGGTTGTTTGGAAGGATGGATCAAACAAGGTAGGTAGGAATAGTCGAAGAGGAAGTGAGAGAGAGAGAGAGACTTTGGAGGCATATTAAGAGGGAGGGATGGAGGGAAAGAGATAAAGAGAGAGGGAGAGAGAGTGGTAAAGAAAAAAGTGTGGAAGTGATGAAAAGGGGTGATAGAGAGAGAGAGAGAGATAGAGATATTGGAGGAGAGAGGGGGAAGAGGGAGGGGAGAGAGAGAGGGAGCAAGGGTGAGAAATGAGGAGAGTGAAATATGGGGTGAGGAGAGAAAGTGGGAGTGAGGAGGAGAGAGATAAGTGGAGGGAGGGAAGGAGAGACAAAGCTTAGGAGGGTTTTTTTGAAGGATGGATTGAGCAACATCGGTAAGAATAGAGGGAGAGAGAGAGAGAGAGAGAGAGAGAGAGAGAGAGAGAGATTGAAGGGATAGGAAGAGAGAGGGAGGGAAAGACAAAGAGGGGTAGAGAGAGTGGCGAAGGGAGAAAGTTGGGGGGGAGAGAGAGAGTGGAAGAAGAAAGAGAGAGAGGGTGATAAAGGGAGGGGGAGGGATGAGGAGGGCGACATAGCTTCGAGGGTGTAATGAAATACAGAGGACAAAGAGAGGGAGAAAGGGTGAGAAAGCGGGAGAGTGAAAGAGGTGGTAAGGAGAGAAAGATGGAGTGAGGAGGAGAGAGAGAAGGGGGGGGGGGAGGGAAAGGGAGACAGGGCTTGGGTGGGTTGTTCTGAAGGATAGATCAAGTAACTTATGCAAGAGTAGTAGGAGAGGAAGTGATAGCAAGAAATTTGGGGAAAGAGAGAAATTTGGGGAGAGAGAGGTGGAAGAGGGGGGAGAGAGAGAAAGGGAGAAAGGGTGGAATAAGAGAGAGAGGGAGAAAGGGTGAGAAAGGTAGTGGGAGGGACGATGAGAGTGACATATATTGGGGGGTGTTATGGGAGATGGAGGAGAGAGAGATTTGGAGCAAGGGTGAGAAAGGGGGAGAGTGAAAGAGGGGCTAAGGAGACAAAGAGGGAGTGAGGAGGAGAGAGAGAAGACAATGGAGGGAAAGAGATACAAAGATTTGGAGGGTTGTTTTGAAGGATGAATTGAGAAAGGTAGGAAGGAGTAGTGGGGGAGGAATTGAGAGGAAGAAATTTGGGGAGAGAGAGGTGGAAGAGGAAGGGGAGAGAGAGAGATGGAGAAAGGGTTGAAGAAGAGAGAGATGGAGCAACGGTGAGAAAGGGAGGGGGAGAGACAAGGAGAGTGACAGAGATTGGGGGTTTCTATTGAGTAGGGAGCGATAGAGAAATATATGATGGGAGTGGGAGAAAGGTGAAGAGAGAGTAGGAATATGTTGAAAAATGTAGCAAGAAAATCTCAATTTGATTTTTCTTTGATTAAGTTGAGAAAATTTGACCACATCAACAGACTATTTGGATGCAATTAATTTGTGTGCCATGGCTTGTGTCACTAAATTTTCTCACTAAATTTGAGTTGGAGGAGTTAGAGTTCAGTTAAGCATGTGTGATTGTTAATTTGTAGCAATCAAGGTTAGTTATTTGAATTTGTTTTCAGTTAAACTAGTTCCAAGTGTTGGAGGAACTAGTCAAAGGTCTTTTGTGTAGTGAGACTTTAGTCTAACTCAGTGATTATCCACTTCACTGATCAATCAACCCAAAATATCTAGTGCATGCAGAGAATTTAAGTTCCCCAGTTGTATTTAAGATTCCAAGGTGGTGTAACATCAATTGTAGACTAGACTTAAGTGTACAGGTATTGTATGTAGTTAGATGATCAACCTTGGGAATTGTGCAATCAATTTGAGTAATTTCCTAAATAATAGGGGTCTACCTTGTTAAGGATTTGTGTAAGGAAATAGGGGCTCAAGCAGAGGAAAAAATTGACTAAGTCTAGGTCAAAGCCTTTCAGTAGGCAGAGATATAGGTTAACCACTTGCAAGTTGTGCTCAGTTCAATAAAGAAATTGTAATACATATCTATTCATCAGATTAATGCAAGAAAGCATAGGTGCTTTCAACAGATTTCTTTCCCCTAGAAAAATACTTTCTTCATGTGTGTTATTTCTCATTTCATGTTTGTGATTGATGTTCTAAATTGTGAATTGAATTCTGTAGAGTAGTAGAGTAGGTTTGTGTCTTATGATTTTGATTAAAATTTCATGAGTATTCACAAATCTACATCATAATTTCTATATGGTGTTAGAGCAAGATTCACATTAGAACCATAATTTCGAAGTTGTTTCTCAAGAGGTTCAAATTTGTAGCTTCAGTGTAGCATGATCTCTTTAGGTTTGGGAAAATGGCCTTGAATGAATTGAGATTAGAGTATTCCTTGGAAGGCA
This sequence comes from Pinus tabuliformis, assembly GCA_031772625.1. Taxonomy (NCBI): domain Eukaryota; kingdom Viridiplantae; phylum Streptophyta; class Pinopsida; order Pinales; family Pinaceae; genus Pinus; species Pinus tabuliformis. The sequence goes on from CM062817.1 coordinate 730,193,844, forward strand.
ACTCGAATTTCATTCCATGGAAGGATGTCATGGAGGAGGTGCTTGATGGCAATGGCTTGCTAGAATACATAAAGGGAAATGTTGCAAATCTAGCAGAATCTGATGCCCATAACCTAGTCCAATGGAAGAAAGATGTAACCAAGGCTAGGAGAATAACATTGGAGGGAGTGGGATACCACATTATCACACATATCAATGGGAAAAAAAATCATTATGAAATGTGACAAGCACTGATAGATAGGTTCTAGAATAGAAATGGCCATAGGAAACTAGCGCTAAGGGATAAACTTCAAAATCTTAATATGCAGAAGAATGATACTATTTAGCAGTATTTGAGTAGGTTCACACAAGTTTGTGATGAGCTTGCAAGAGTTAGTGTTACTATTTCATATGATGACTCAGGAAGAATGGCACTTCTAGGCCTTCCCAAGAGTTGGCATAACTACCAAGATTCAGTGAACGAGAGGGAGAAACTACCGAATTGCGAACACTTATGGTCTGATTTGGAATAAGAGGAAATAACGAAGAATACAAGAGATGGAACTTCATCTGAAGGTGAGGATGAAGAAAAATTTACATTGGTTGGAAAGGGAAAGAAGGGAAAAGGGAGGAAATCTCAAACCAAACTAGAATCCATCTGAGGGGGAAAGAAGAAATATTTTTCCAAAATAAAATGCTTCAATTGTCATGAATTTGGGCACTATGCCACGAAGCTTCCATACAAAACATAAAGAAAGAATACCTCAAGAGGAGTGGCAGGTGAAGCTTTGGCTTCACATTTCAAGCTTGACTTAACTCTTATTGCATGCATGACCAACACAGTGATGGGGAGTATGTCGTACTTGGACTTTGGTGCCTCATTCCACATGACAGTGTAGAGAATTTTTCAGTGACCTAGAGGAGAAATATATCTAGATGCACATCGATTTGGGGGAAGATGGAAGGTACAACATGACTGAAATTGGTACAATCACTTTTTAGAGGGTGTCAGTCTCCCCTCTCAGACTCAAGGATGTTAGGTTTGTTCTAGGCCTAAAGAAGAATCTCATCTATGTTGCAGTTTTGGAAGACCATGGTTATGATGTTATCTTTGGCAAAGGGAAATAATTCCTGAGACACATAACCATGAGACAAGTGAAGCAGATCGAGTTTCGTGTGAGGAACCTGTATAAGATAGATGTGGAATATTGTGCTACATTAAGCACTAGTGCAAAGAAAGTGTAGAGTTGCGATGTTAGTGCACTTTGGCACAAAATACTTGGCTATTTTCATCATGATTCCTTCGAGATTATGCAGCAAATAAGCACTAGCCTCCCCAAAGGAGCACTTGAGAAGAAGGATGTACTTTGGGGAAGAATACAAAATCCACATTCCATGATCAGCACAACAAAGCAAATGCAATCTTAGAAAGGATCCACTTTGATGTTTGGGGACCTTTCTAAACAACCTCTACTTCTAGACAGAAATATTTTGTCATTTTTATTAATGAATTATGAAGGAAGGTATGGATCTTCTTCATGCAAAAGAGAGATGAAACATTCTCCAAGTTCATATAATTCAAGGCACTGGTTTAGAAAGAAACTGGTGAGAAGGTGAAGGCTCTCGGGAGTGATAATGGAGGTGATTATGTTTTAAATGAATTCAAAAATTTATGTGAAAATGAAGGCATTCAAAGAGAGCTGACAACACCCCACAACCCACAACATAATGGGGTGACTGAGAGAAATAATTGTAGCATTGTGGGATCTGCGAGAGCTATGTTACATGACCAAGGCATACCTTTGCATTTGTGGGATGAGGGATGCAACACCATAGTCTACTTGCATAACTGGAATCCTCATCAAATTCTTGGTATGATTACAACAGAGGAGGCTTTCTAGGGGAGGAAGTTGGATGTGTTTCACTTCAAGATTTTTGGAGCCTTTGTTTATTTCCATGTCTCCAAATAATTAAGGAAGAAGCTTGAGTTGATAGCAGAGTTGGGGGTATTTCTAGGCTACACAGAAAATCCTCACCTCTATCGCGTGTACTTTCCATCTCTCAGAAAGAAATTTGTATGAAGGGATGTAAAGTTTGATGAGGAGAAAGTGATGCAGTGCTCCCTTTAGATGGAGCTTTAGATCCCACCACAAGACGATATTTTAGCTCCAAAGGAGGATCCTTAGGAAGTTGTGGAGTAGCCACAAATTGAGGAGCAGAGAGTGGAGACATCCATTTAAGAAGAACCATTTAGATAAGGCTGAAAAAGAACTAGGGAAGCTGATATACTTGTGCAAGATGTGAGGGAGAATGGGGGAGCTCTTTCAAATTTGCACAGGCAGAGAAGGTCACTGAGAGGTACACTTGATACATGGATCTAACTGCTAGTCTTCTAGAGATTGAGTCATCCTCTTTCAAGGAAGAAGTAGAGAAACCTATATGGGTTGATGCAATGTTGGGGGAATATGAATCTATTGTAAAGAAAAATGGTTGGGAAGTGGTTCCAAGATTGGAATATAAATTAGTTGCAGGTTCAAGATGGATATTTAAGGTGTTACACTAAAAAATGTCACCATGGCTATTTACAGTTAGTATGGCTCTATCAACAGTCATGCTATCCTCCTGGGCAAGTCTTATGCCTCTACTCTCCATGTCAAACTCCAAAAAGAGAGAAAGTCTTTATAAATGTATTTATCTCTGGGTACGCAGGTTCTCTCAACCTTACCTATGGGTACGCATCCAATGCCCACAAAAGCTGCGTCCTTGGACGCTCTGTATGTAAAGGGGCAGGTGCGTCCCCCTGTAAAGGTCAAAATGCGCAAGTTTCATCTTTAAAAAGTTACTTGTGGTCATTTCTAGAGCATTCTAGAAGGTTGTTCGACGTGTATTGAGCGCCTCCAGATGGTTCATGTACCCCTACCAAAGAGGAACTTATCCCATCAATAAGGGATCTATCCCATCCAAAGAGGGGATTATCCCATTGATGGTGGACCTGATTAACTTCCTCTTGAGCACTATAAATATAGGTATTGGGTCAGAAGGAGAGGAGGTTGGAAGCTAAACATTTCTAAGGGTAGATGCTGCAGGAATTAGGACTCCCATTTAGAAGCTTGTGAGGAGAGATTGCCATCTTTGCTTGTTCTATTTGGAAGTGGGTGAGATTTGTCAAAGTAAAGGAGAACTCTTGATGGACCCTGGGAGGGACTTGCACAACACCAAGGCTCAGGTTGTAATTGTTCCTTTTGTTACCTATTAATGCAAATGAGTCCATTCTTCTCAATAACTTGTTATTTATGAGTTGTTTCATGTACTCCTTGGTCTATATGTTAAATATGTTTTATTCTATGAGATTATCAAGTGCTATTTAATCGTTTGATTGTTAGTGGATGCAGGTTTCAAAGTGAAGGAGGAGCTCATCCGGATCAGTGGAGCTGGACTGCTACAACAGCGTTGGACTACAGGTAGGATCTAAACACTTGATTTCTTATATAGTAAATGCATGTTTAGAGAAGGATTGCTCTTGTTTGTCTTGTTTGTCACTAGAGAGTCTTAGGCTCCTAGGGAGGTTGGTTGTGTCTGCACAATCGACTCTTTCCGCCTGACAAATTGGCGACTCCGATGGGGACTCCATTGATGTGAAAGTATTTTCCTTTGTATGCAACTTTGCTCTGAGAAAAGTCATTTATTTTCTGGTTTTTGGCTCTGTGACTTTGTTTTTGGGTGGGTTAGCTTAGGGTTAGATTCAATTTAGTTTTTCTTGAATTTTCCAGTAGGACGCACCCTCTGAGTATTGCACAGTGCGTCCCTGCACGCACTGTTGCTGTGTGCACAGAGCGGGCCCGCACCTGTCTTAACTGGTTGCCTGCGTCCCCCGCTAAAATTTAAGAAAATTCCATTTTTTGCATTTTTTCTCTTAGATTTTGCTTTTTCTTAGTTTTTACTGCCCAGATCCATTAGTCTCTTGTCAAATATCTTCACCTGAACTTGTTTCGATAGCATTGAGTGTTTTAGTGGATTTCATAGAAGTTTAAGCCCTAGGGTTTGATTTTTGAGTAGGTCTTGTAGTGACTTTGGCGGTAGAAGTTGTCAAGCCTTAGATCTCTCTGGTTTTGTCAGCCTTCTTAGAAGTCAGACCTGTCATAAAGTCTACCTGTGAGAGCAACTTACCTTTGAGTTGTCTCTTTGGCAAATTTCGAAGTGCTTGTTGATTGAGTATTGAATTCCATTTTACAAAAAGAACAAAAAGATTTGAGTTTTGTTTTGACTGGTCTTTTGATTCTGCATTAGCTGGTCCTTGACTTGATTTTGGTCAAGTAAAACATCCTAGAATCATCTTTGTAGGCTTTTGCCTCGTTAGGTTTGCTTAGAGTAAATTTCTTTTTGATTTGCTTGTGAGTCAAGTTTTCATAGATTTTATAGCTTTTGAGATTGATTTTCGTTAAAATAGATTTATATGCTTTATTAAATAAGAGAAAATACAAAAACATCTCCTTTGAAAAGTTTTGTTTCAAGTAGCTTTGAAGAGTTTTGAAAGAAAAAGAGTTTTTCGTGCACGTAAGGAGTGGTCATGTTTGTATGCTTGAAAAGATAAAGAGAATTGTTTCTTTGATTGTCTTTACTAAGAAAGTTGTTTTCTATAAAATTTGCATCTCTCAACTCTCTTAGTTAGGAATTTCATTGAAAAAGGAAAGTAGCGTAAATCATCTTAGGTGCATCTTTGTAGTGGTTTGAGTCGAGTCTACACACCATTGGTTTCACTTCCGCTACCTTTTGTCTTTAAGAAAAACCATAAAATTAACGCTTAAAGTAAAATCAGCGTAGTAACTTTTATTTACTAGGGCTCTGAAACACCAATTTAGATCAGGCTAGTGTCTTGGAGTAGGAGAGTAATTAACTCTCCAAGACAACAAAACCAAACAAGTAGCTTATCTTGTGATAGAATAAATCCAATTGTCTCATTTGTACTCTGGGAAAGCTCCTCTTAAAGGAGAAGCACGAGCTCGTGTCCGAACCAGTGAGGGGATCAATCCCCCCTCGTTGGGAACGACGCCAGACACGCACGTATTACAAATGGTAAACCTCGGATTAACCATTGTCGAGGAGCCAGGGGTCACTTGTCGGTAAACCTTGGATTATTGTCAAGGAACCGGCAAGGGGATTGAGCTTGATACTCTGCCCTTGCGTGCTGTCGGAGTGTAGACTGTTCCCCCAGGTGCATTTGTTGCGGTTGGTAACCTTAGTGACCATTATCTTTAGGATTCTACCGAGGTGACGGTGGAGGGAAGATCCCACTGTACCTGGAGCAGACGTCGGCTAGACTCACTTGGATTTTCCGGGGGGTTCACTTCACTCGAGACGGTTAAAGTGGAGGAACTTGTGCCGGTCTATTCATTAAGCAGGTTGCCGGGGTAACTGTTCCACCCGCCACTTCTGTACTGAATCCGGCGATGTTGGGTTTCATCACCAACTAGCGCTTTCGGTCTGGAAGGCTACTGTTTGTGCTTGGTTTGACGCCCTAGATTCTTTAGGCGTGTGATTCAAATTTGTTTGGTTCTTTAGAGACTTTAGGTGGTTTGATTTGAAATTTTACTTTGTTTTCGTGTGTAGTAGTTAAAAGTTTTTAACTGTGGCGGAATTACCGAGACAGTCCCGTAGACTTCGGGGCCAGTCTCCTGAAGTTGTTTCTGTGGCCGAATTGTTGAGAAGATCCCGTAGACTTAGGGGATCACCTCCTCGAGACGACCCCAGTAATCTAGAGGGTTTGAAGGTCCTTGTAACTCCTCCTAGTGGCAGTAGAGTAGGTTCACCTGAAGAAGGAGAATCTTCCTTGGTAGTCCATTCAGATTACCAAGGCCTAGAGACAGGTTATAATCCCGAAGCTGTTACAGTTTCTGAGCTTGTTGGTAGTTTTTCGTCTGCTAGTGATACAGGCGAAGAACCTGAAATATCTGAACCTGTTACTCCGACTTCTAGTGTTCTAGATTCACCAAGAGTAGAACGAGTTATCACCGAAAATCTTCCTACTGGTCTGATTGCTATTGAAGAACTTGCTCCAGAGGAAGAAATAGGCGTCTCTAACCTTGAAGATCAACTTACTATTGAGCTCAGGGAGCGTGAATCTATCTTTTACAGTCCTCCTAGAAGTACTACTTGGTACCTTTCGTTAACCAATTATTTAGACAACTCAGGGGTAGGTTTTTCTACACCTCGTACTCCATTTCCACCTGGAGGTATTTATACTCCTGTAAATATGTCTGGTCAGTCGTCCGTGTTTACTCAAGCTCCTGAATCTTTCTTACACGGCGGTCCTTCTGTTCCCACTGGGTATCAATCACTTTCTGGTACCTTTGCGGGGGCATCTCCTCAACCCATTGATCATGGGTTATTAGCTGGAAACAGTGGTAATATACCATTGGGTGTAGGAGACATTTACATGATGTCAGGTTCAGTTCCCGTTTCCCAACCTCAAGGTGGCCAATTACCGCCTGGGGGGCAGCCTCAGTTAACGCCTGGGGGGCAACCTCAAGGTACACCATTCGTGTCTGGGGGGCAACCTCAAGGTCAGTATGTACCTATGGTGCAATACATGCCTCAAGGTCAACCCCAGCCTCAATATGTACCCCAGGGTCAACCTCAGTATCAATATTTACCTCAAGGATGGCAACCTCAAGGGTATCAACCCCAAGGGTATCAACCCCAAGGGTATCAACCTCAAGGTCAAGGTCAACCCCAGTATCCGTATTTACCTCAAGGTTATCAACCTCAAGGTCAATACTCGGGTCAAGGTTATCAACCACCTCAAGGTCAGTCATATGTTCAAGGTATGGGAACTGCACCTTACAATTATCAATCCTATCCTCAATCCGGTTATGGATCTCAGTATCCTCAACCTGTTACGGGTCAATACCCCGGAATGTTAGTGTGGGATCCATCACAGGGTCAACAGGTGTTGCAGCCAAGTATACAGTTGGTACCTCAAGCTGGACAACCCGTAGTTTCTGGTCCACCCCAGCAACCGCAACCTGTCCAGTCAAATGTTCAAACTTCTGTAACTTCGGTAGTTACTCAGCCGCCAATTGCACCTAGTACTCCATCTCAAACGGCTGCTGCAACTACCGCTACATCTGCCACACTTACTTCTGGAGTATCGACGGCTCCGGTTTCTACTGTCTCTGTAACCACTCCTCAGACATCTTTACCGTTGTCTGGATCTACGATTCAAACCACGGTCCAGATGCCTACAGGTCAGCCTGGTATAAGTACGGTTGTCACTACTCAACCTCAATTTGTTCATCAACCGTACCAGGGACAGTACCAACCTGGGCAAGCTGTCCAACAACCGGTTTACCAGTATCAACCGTATCCTGGGTACACTTATCAACAACCTCAACAACCCCAGTACGGTCCGGTTAATCCTGGTTTTCCAGGAGGATATAATATCCCTAATGCGACTCCTGTTCCTAGTTATCCTGGATATCCTCCTCCTGGGACTGGTCTTGTGACCCAGAGTTTTAGAGATCCTAACCGGCAGTTACCGTTTATCGCAACTTTGGATTTACCAGACTTGACGCGCCTAACGAACGATCCAATTCAATATCTTCCGTTCTGGCCGCCAATGCCAAATAAGTTGCCCAGTGATATACCCAAGTTCGAAGGTAAGTCTGGAGAGGATCCGTCCAATCATGTGATGACTTACCACCTCTGGTGTGCTTCAAATTCTATCTCGGATGATTCGATCCGCTTACGTCTTTTCCAGCGTACACTCATTGGTCTCGCGGCCAAGTGGTACATTGAGTTACCACGGGCCTCTTTTTACAATTTTAGCCAGTTAGCTACCTCGTTCTTAACTCACTTTCAGTTGCCGGTCAGATACGATAACGGCACGGAGTTATTAACTTCACTAAAACAATCGACGTCCACGTATATTTCTGATCACATTCATGAGTGGAGACGTCGAAGAAGGCTAGTGAAAGTTTTTATCCCGGACCAAATCTTAGCTGAATGGTTTGTTAAATCATTATTACCGAAGATTACTGAAGATGTAGCTAAGGCCGGAGTAGTTACTGAGGAGCAAGTCATTGCTCAGGCGCAATACCTTGACTTAGTTTATACTCAGTCGGGTACGTTACACGAGAAGATTCCAGATCTTCCAAAATCGAATCAAATCGCTGCTGCTCCTTCGGGATCTCATGCCGCTGATGGTATGATTGGTATCGTGAATACAAAGAGCAAGAAGAAGTCTTCCAAGGCTTCAACTACTCCTATAATCACTTTGCCCGATTCCCCGACAGGAGAGTCTTCTCCTGAACTTTCCGCCGATATTCACGCTGTAGAGTCATCTACGGCCAAATCAAAAAACGGTGGAAAGAAGAAAGGAAAGAAGAAGGCTAAAGCAGACAAGGCTCCGAAGGAGAAAACGGAAAAGTCGGAAACCAATGACGAAAAGCGCAAACCTCGATATCCTTGTCTTATTTGTGAAGAGGATCATTTTACGAGAGATTGCCCTCATCGGGCCGAGGTTGTGAAAATAGTCAAAGGTTCTCCCACTCCTGCTGTGTTAAAAGATCCATTTCCAAAGCAGGAAAGTAAGATGATAGGTTCTTCCTCGACTGCCAGTGAAGAACCCATTTTGATGATGTCTCATGTGAGGATTGCGACTCGATCGCAAGATTATGGTAGTAAGAATCCTGTTGATGGTAAGGAAGCAGAATCTTCTCATTCTAACCCATCAACCTCAGCTCCTGGTTCCGATCCACTACAGATCGAAAAACCTAACCCGGACTTAGTAATCAAACCGCCCGCCAAGGGTGTACTTCGAAGGTCTGCTTTCAATCCACATGCGAGAGCAGCCCAGAATTACAACATTGTTGAGGACTTAGCTGTTTCACCCTCAGCAATGTCGGCTTTAGAAGTGCTGCAATCATGCCCAGCACAACGAAAATTACTTTTGTCGGCTATCGGAGCTGTTGATGTTCAGGACCCGAACCTGATAATCTTCGATCTAGAAAATAGTACACCGCGTCTACCCCATCAAATGGCTTTCCAAATTCCAGTGATAGTAAAAAACAGGCCTATTCATCGGACTGTGATTGATGAGGGAGCTTCTACGTGTATTATGTCGATTCAATGTTGGAGATCGCTTGGTTCTCCTTCGTTGAACCAATCCCCGACCATCCTTAAGGCCTTTGATGGCCGTGGGTTCCGTCCGTTTGGTATTCTACAGGAATTGCCTATAGGGGTAGAAGGTAAAACCGTTAGTCTGGATGTGGAGGTGGTTGATGCCCCTCTAGACTACAACCTTCTTTTGGGTCGAAGTTGGTCATATGCTATGACAGCGGTCGTTTCATCGGTCTTCAGAGTAATTAAGTTTCCACATAACGGTAAGATCGTGACTATTGATCAGCTGACATACTTTTCATCCGACCCAGCCTCTTCAGAGAGTATCCAGCATGTCGGTAAGACGACAATCCCTTATAGGGACGTTGGCGTAGGTTTAGTTAAAGATTCCGGTTTACTGGGAACTTTTCCTTTCCCTCCAATCAACGCAGACCCTTCATTTGCATCAATTCATATGATTACATCAGAAAACATTATTTATGATGATCCTTGGATTGTCCCATCTGAATCTGAGATAGACTCATTCGGTGATGCTATGCCTTTGAGTCCATATGAAATTGCTTATGAAGCTGTCATGTCTTTTACCGACTCGCGTTCAACCGAGATCGACCAAATGAATGTGGTCAGTGAAGAATCACTTTTCACATCAACCTTAGAACGGATAGCGTTTCCCGAAGTCGTGTCATCTGACGAACAACTTCGCGAAATCCTAAGTGTAGACGATCTACCATGGGAAGATCTCCATCACAGATCTTCGTTTTTACCTAAGGATGATGCTTTGAAAATGATTTTTCATCTATCTTTACCGCTGAATATGTCAAAGACGCTCAGAATCCAACGAAACATTCTGATTCAGAGTTGAATTTAGGGAATATTTCTCGTACTATTCCCATTGATATTTCAGTGAAGCCCGGAATTGAGGAGAACATTCATATAGGTGCCTCATGTACAGAAGATGAAATCCAAACTTACAAGGCCCTATTCCAAGAATTCCGCGATGTGTTTGCCTGGTCTTACGAGGAAATGCCGGGAATCGATCCTGCCATTGTTGTTCATGAAATAAAGACCTACCCGGATGCTAAACCCGTCCGGCAACGGTTGCGTCAGATTCACCCTCGGAAAGCGGCTGCGATTAAAGCAGAAGTCGAAAAGCTGTTGAAAGCAGGTTTCATTTATCCAATCCCGTTAACGGATTGGGTATCGAATATTGTTCCGGTCAACAAGAAACAAGGAACAATAAGAATCTGTATCGACTATAGGGATATAAATCGAGCTTGTCCAAAAGACAACTATCCTACGCCTTATATCGATCAAATTATTGATGATTGTGCCGGAAGTGAAATGTTTTCCTTCATGGATGGTTTTTCGGGCTATAATCAAATCAATATTCTACCTGCCGACCAACCAAAAACGGCATTCATTTGTCCATGGGGGACATTTGCTTATTGCAAATTACCTTTTGGGCTTAAGAATGCCGGGGCCACTTTTCAACGGGCGATGTCTTACGCATTTCATGACATCAAGCACATTGTGCAACCGTACCTCGATGATTTGCCTGCTCATTCTTTACATCGAGCTGATCACCTTGTCCACTTACGAGCAATCTTTATGAGGTGTAGGCATTATCGAATTCGGTTGAATCCCCACAAGTGTGTTTTCTGTATAGAGACGGGTCGATTGCTGGGATTTGTTGTTTCAAAAGCCGGCATTCGCGTCGATCCCTCGAAGGTCGAAGCTATCATCAAATTGCCTCCTCCTTCGAGTTTGCGCCAACTCCAAAGTTTGCAAGGGAAAGCGAACTTTTTACGCCGATTCATTCCAAACTACGCCGAGGTCACTAAAGGTTTTACACGGTTGTTGAAACAGAACGCTCAATTCTTTTGGGACGAGATTGCCCAACAATCTTTTGATGCACTTAAACACGCGTTGACCCATGCACCGTTGTTGCATCCTCCCAACTACAACCAGGACTACTTCTTATACCTCGCAGCTTCGCATTCCACCATTGGAATGGTGTTAGTTCAAGAAGATGAATTCGGAGCGGAACATGTGATATATTATCTTAGTAGGACATTAAATCCCACTGAGCTAAAATATTCGCATGTGGAGAAATTGGCCCTGGCAGCCGTTCAAGCTGTCCAGCGTTTTCGTCACTACATTCTTCTCCGTAAAACTACAGTTATTTCGGATTGCAACCCTATGATTTATATTTTGACAAAACAACTGCTAGGGGGCAAGTACTCTAAATGGATCGTTATCCTGCAAGAGTTCGACTTGGAGTTTGAGAAGTCCAAGTCTAAGAAATCCTTAGTTTTTGCGGAATTGATGTGTGATTTCCCGCGTGCTGACACAGAAACTGTGGCAGAGGAGTCCATTGCGGACGAATCTTTGTTTCTTATCAGTACTTTAGATCCGTGGTACGGGGATATAATCATCTATCTCCAAACCCAAACCTTTCGGCCTGAAGCTTCAAAGTCGGAACGTCGAAAAATTCGGTTTCAATCCCAGCAATACAAGATTATTGGAGATACACTTTATCGCCGGGGGCAGACTTAGTTTTTCGACGTTGTTTAACTCACGAAGAGGCTGAGAGGGTTTTGAATGATTGTCACTCTGGAGCATGTGGCGGTCATATGTCTGGGTATGCCACAGCTCAGAAGGTGTTGCGCGCTGGCTACTTCTGGCCATCTATGTTTAAAGATTGTATCATTGCAGTCCGGAAGTGCCACAACTGTCAAGTGTTTGATCGCAAGATGCGCGCACCACCTGCTCCTCTCCACCCTATAATTGCCGTTGGTCCATTCGCCAAATGGGGTATCGATTTTATTACTTGTAACCCTCACTCGGCCGGGGGGCATGCGTATATCATCCTCGCGGTTGATTATTTTACTAAATGGGCCGAGGCGATGCCTACATTCGACGCAAGCGGCAAAACAGCTGCAGTTTTCGTATTCAATCATATTATAACTAGGTTTGGTGTCCCACAAGCAATCATTACTGACCATGGGAGCCATTTTCGAAACATCATGATGACTGAGCTTACAAGCCAGCTTGGTTTGCGCCACGATAGCTCTACTCCTTATTATCCGCAAGCCAACGGTTTGGTTGAGTCTATCAACAAAGTTCTGGTTATCATGATCCGACGAACCATTGGTATTCATCGGTCGAATTGGCACAACATGTTATTTTCAGCGCTATGGGCATACCGAACCTCAGTGAAAACTTCAACAGGGTTCACTCCTTTCCAGCTAGTTTATGGCTTGGAAGCTGTGTTACCCATTGAATGCGAAATCCCATCACTTCAAATGGCTGTCGAATTACTTCCAGCTACTTCCGAAGAGGAGAAACGTTTATTATACTTAGCTAAATTAGATGAGACTCGACGTGACGCTGCATTGGCAATCGAGACTCACGCGAAGCGAATGAAAGCTCAGTATGATAGAAATGTGACCCCTCGAAGTTTTTCGGAGGGAGACCTAGTGCTATTATATGATCAAGCTAACGATAAGCTAGGTGCTGGAAAATTCGTTCCTATGTGGCATGGACCCTACATTGTAAAGCGAAAGCTAGCAAAAGGGGCTTATGAGCTGGTAGATTTTGATGGGGACTCTTTGGGTAAACCCAGAAATGGACTTTACCTAAAGAGGTATTATGCTTAAATGGTGGGTATGGAGAATTTTTAGTTAGGTTAGGTTTTCTTTCTAGCTAGTATGTTTGTTAGTTTAGTCAGTGTGCTTAGCTTAGAGAGTGTGTTTTTCGTCGTTATTCTGGCTTATCTTGGTTTTACTCTTGATATTGCAGATGTCGACGCCTCTCCAAACATACATTGGATTTGCTGATGGTGCTTGTCGTAGTACACGGAATATCTCTTCCGCAGCTTGGGTTATCTATTCGCCCTCTGACGAGTTAGTTTCTATGCATGGGGTAAGCCTCGGTCAAACAACGAACAACATTGCAGAATACAGTGCAGTGGTTGAATTATTATCCGAATCTATTTCATTTGGAATTCGACGTTTGATAGTGAGGTTAGATTCTGAACTTGTTGTATTACAGCTTAATAGAGTATATGCCATTAGAAATCCTGTGTTATTAAGGTTGTTTTTGAGAGTGCGTCTCTTGGAACGTGAATTTGATTACATTGAATATCAGCATATTCCAAGGTCTTTAAATACATTAGCAGATGCAATTGCTTCTCGAATGTTGGACAGACATTTACGATAATCATGCAAGTAAATTTAAAAACATTTCATCACATATGTTAAACAAGATAAGCCGGTAATAGTGATATATATATAGATAGGAGTGTGTCAAAAAATATACATCGTCTTCGATCATAGGTTGAAAAACACCTTATGATCGGCAAAATGATAAGTACAAAAAGTCAAAAATGTCATATGTGTCTACAAAAGTGACTAGCCAATCACTGGTGGTGCTCCCTATACGACACCACTGCACGGGCTACCTTACACAAAAACCTCCTAAACGGTCCAGGGACTGCGACTACATAGCGCTGAAGTCTGATAGGAATATCATCTATGGTAGTCTCAGGTATATCCACCGTCAGACGCTCTAGATCCTGCTCCAACTCAGCTAGTGACTCTGCAGCCGCGTCCTGTGGGGCCGGTACCGGTGCAACTGGATGTCTCCTCTCAAAAGGCCGGAGGTTGGCTGGGCGCTGTGGACCAACATCTGCATTTTGAAAATTTTTACTGTCAGTTTTGAGACGATATATATATAAAAAAAAAAAAAATATATAATTTGAAAACTTGTGAAAAATAAAGTACCTCTGTCATCCCATTGTTCTCCCTGTGGAAGAACCATGTCCGGATCACCTCGAAAATCTACTCCGGCATACGGAAAGTCCTGGATCGAAAAAACCTGGTCCTCTAACCAGTGAAAATAACTATCAGGGAATCGAACAACCGCCGCGCCCTCGTCAGGATGCCGGGCCATCACCGTAACCCATCGTATCAGCTTTGGCTCCCGAGGACCCAAGATATCAACAGTGAGTTGCTGAGGGATCAGCATCGGAACTCTCTCTAAGGCAAAGCTCACAACTAGAGGCCCATATCCAAAGGTCTTCAGTTGTCCGTTCTTTGCCCTAGTCAGTTGGCCCTTCATTTTGGCCGACACAGCATCACACCAGTTGAAAATGGTGCCTTGGAAACAGTCAATCGCCATCCGCATTTGGGACCCGGTGGCAATATGTAAAGCGGCTGCACCGCAAATTCTGGTAACCGTGAAAGCTATAACCTTGAGTTCACGCAGAGAGATGTGTTTGATTTCTACGCCTTTCGCATGGTGTGCATTGGGTATGCACCAATCTGCCCGGAGACTAGCAAGGGATTGGCCACCCGGCCTAGTCCCGGCTAGATTGAGTTGCTCCCCTATTTGGCAAGCCAGTGAGAAAGTATATGTCAGAGGGCTCTATCTCGAGCTGGTGCCCTCCGATGTAAAAGCATTGCTCATGAATGTTCCATCTCTCAACCAGCCACTCCAAGAATCTCACCTGAGCCCTCATGCCAGGTATGGCCCAGTATTTATATAGTCCGCATGCTTTTAGGGCATCAATGGAAGGTTGATGATTAATTGCGGCTAAATCAACGTCCTCGTGCTCTCTTTCTCTCCAATCCAACATGGTGAGTGCCCTACACACCAAGAAATGAAGGTTAGAATTGATTTGGGAAAATTCAAATGGTTATTTGTGGAGTTTGGGGTTTCAAATTCCGCCTTTCGTGGGGGACGCACCCCGCGTTCAGGACACAGAGCGTCGGGACGCAGCTGGCCTGAAGGTGGGCTGCGTACCCCGACCTTTTTCCTATGTGGAAAAAAGTTGGGGGACGTAGGTCACCCTCAGGGCACCTGCGTACCCCGCAGAGCGGGTTTTAAAACCCAAAACCCCCCAAAAATCAAAACTAAAACCTAAAACAAACTTTTAATCGGATGAAATTGAAGAGGGGGATGTTGTGAAATACCTGGAAGAGACGGCGTTCGATTCTGACGGTCGGATTCTCCGCAGCGACCACGGGAAGTTTCTTGCCAAAAGCCCTTTTTTCAACCTCAACAGTAAAATGGTAAAAATGACATGGTAAAAAGTCTTTTTATAGGTTTTTTGGATGAGTAAATGCTAGGTTTGTTCATTTTTCACCATGGAAGGATATTTTTCAATGCATTTTTGCCTATCTTAAACAGGTATGAGTAATGTGTCGTTTTTGTGCAGGACAAAGGGATTTAGAGGGAAAATTGTCATTTTTCACGAACCAAAATATCAGAGTCATCTTTTAAGCCCTTTTCTGACTCCTAAAATATGAAAAGATTGCCGAGCGTTTCTTTTACACTCGTTAAAACGGAATTAAAAGACGGTCCCCTTATAGCTCTTTTCTGACCGTAAAATCAGGAAAAGATTGCCGGGTTTTTGTCGTTTCAAACTCGATATGGAAATAAAACGACGTGTCCTTGATCGCTTTTTACTTTTCAGGTCAGTGGCACTAATTATGAAAGTACTCCTTGGTCGCAAGATCAAGCGGTTCCCCCAGGTATTATTTTATACTTTTTCGGGCTTGAGGGACACAAATCTACGAAAAAGTTCAACTTGGAGTCTTCTTAAGTTTTTCAGACTCTCTAAAATTGAAAAACGCCGAGTTTCTCCTATACTGGACTCGTTAAAATTTCACAGTAAAGGACCTGTTCAATTACAAACAGGAACGAACCACTCCTTCCTAGGGTTCGAATCAAAACTAGGTTGGACTCATCCGAAGGATGAGCTTATAATCAAGCATATGTTATCCTCCTCAAGCTTGTTAAAAATAAAGAGGTACTTGCCAGAAATGGTGGGGGAAAAGAGAGAAGAATGAGCCTATTTGTTATCTTTTGTCTCAGAAGAAACTTTATTACCACTCTTGGACACGACACTTTTCATTCACCTGGGTTGGGAAATCCTTTACCTCACAGTTGATCAAACCACTTTGAAAGTCTTCAGCCGGGTTCCGGGGATTAACTTTGAGTTATTCATCACCAAGCCATCTGTCGTGTCGTTATGTGTTCAAGAGGTCTGCAAGCAAAACTTTCATCTGCAAAATACTTGTCATCCATTTGACCATCCTTGAGTCAGTCCTTACAGCAACATTTCTTCAACTTGAACAATGATTTCGTGTTGTGGGCTTGCCTACAACGGGTCGCTTTCTATCGACATCAGCACATTATCTAGAGAGATGACTTAGAAATCGTCAGTACCTTGAAGTCTGCATGCATCAATGGCAGGTTTCTCGCCTTTGACGTTAGTTTACATCATTGACTTTCGATCGAAGGACTCCGTGAAATGTTCGACATCAACTCATTCATTCACATCTCATGGATTGTACTGGGTACTTTGAGAACCATTGACATTACTGGTGGTCTCTCTCACACTTGTTAACAGTTTACATCATCGACTGGTAATCAAGTGGTTTCTACCATGTTCGACATCAACTCATTTATTCGCATGGCTAGAATCGTACCAATTCGGGAAGTAGAAATGAAGACCCTGGATCTAGTTTCCACCATCCAGGCTGCGAGGAGTTTTGTATTCATTATGTAAGTAGACTAATCATAAACAGATGGTTGCACCCATACTGTGTCTACAAAAGTCTATGATTATGATGTACTACAAGATTATTCCTGTATCAGAGTAGTTAGTCTGTTAGTTAAAGTTTTGATCTGAGTATGGGAATGCCTACCTCAGTGATGATATAATCTTATACATGTATTTTGTGTTGAAAATTGCAGGTTCTGACCAGGCTCTCCACGAGATAATTCTTGAAATGATAAATCGCTTCACAAAGCTTAGGAGGGTTTTTTTGAAGGATGGATTGAGCAACATCGGTAAGAATAGAGGGAGGGAAGGAGAGACAAAGCTTAGGAGGGTTTTTTTGAAGGATGGATTGAGCAACATCGGTAAGAATAGAGGGAGAGAGAGAGAGAGAGAGAGAGAGAGAGAGAGAGAGAGAGATTGAAGGGATAGGAAGAGAGAGGGAGGGAAAGACAAAGAGGGGTAGAGAGAGTGGCGGAGGGAGAAAGTTGGGGGGGAGAGAGAGAGTGGAAGAAGAAAGAGAGAGAGGGTGATAAAGGGAGGGGGAGGGATGAGGAGGGCGACATAGCTTCGAGGGTGTAATGAAATACAGAGGACAAAGAGAGGGAGAAAGGGTGAGAAAGCGGGAGAGTGAAAGAGGTGGTAAGGAGAGAAAGATGGAGTGAGGAGGAGAGAGAGAAGGGGGGGGGGAGGGAAAGGGAGACAGGGCTTGGGTGGGTTGTTCTGAAGGATAGATCAAGTAACTTATGCAAGAGTAGTAGGAGAGGAAGTGATAGCAAGAAATTTGGGGAAAGAGAGAAATTTGGGGAGAGAGAGGTGGAAGAGGGGGGAGAGAGAGAAAGGGAGAAAGGGTGGAATAAGAGAGAGAGGGAGAAAGGGTGAGAAAGGTAGTGGGAGGGACGATGAGAGTGACATATATTGGGGGGTGTTATGGGAGATGGAGGAGAGAGAGATTTGGAGCAAGGGTGAGAAAGGGGGAGAGTGAAAGAGGGGCTAAGGAGACAAAGAG
Source organism: Pinus tabuliformis (assembly GCA_031772625.1). Taxonomy (NCBI): domain Eukaryota; kingdom Viridiplantae; phylum Streptophyta; class Pinopsida; order Pinales; family Pinaceae; genus Pinus; species Pinus tabuliformis. Next base: position 730,211,516 of record CM062817.1, read on the forward strand.
GGAGTGAGGAGGAGAGAGAGAAGACAATGGAGGGAAAGAGATACAAAGATTTGGAGGGTTGTTTTGAAGGATGAATTGAGAAAGGTAGGAAGGAGTAGTGGGAGAGGAATTGAGAGGAAGAAATTTGGGGAGAGAGAGGTGGAAGAGGAAGGGGAGAGAGAGAGAGGGAGAAAGGGTTGAAGAAGAGAGAGATGGAGCAACGGTGAGAAAGGGAGGGGGAGAGACAAGGAGAGTGACAAAGATTGGGGGTTTCTATTGAGTAGGGAGCGATAGAGAAATATATGATGGGAGTGGGAGAAAGGTGAAGAGAGAGTAGGAATATGTTGAAAAATGTAGCAAGAAAATCTCAATTTGATTTTTCTTTGATTAAGTTGAGAAAATTTGACCACATCAACAAACTATTTGGATGCAATTAATTTGTGTGCCATGGCTTGTGTCACTAAATTTGCTCACTAAATTTGAGTTGGAGGAGTTAGAGTTCAGTTAAGCATGTGTGATTGTTAATTTGTAGCAATCAAGGTTAGTTATTTGAATTTGTTTTCAGTTAAACTAGTTCCAAGTGTTGGAGGAACTAGTCAAAGGTTTGTTGTGTAGTGAGACTTTAGTCTAACTCAGTGATTATCCACTTCACTGATCAATCAACCCAAAATATCTAGTGCATGCAGAGAATTTAAGTTCCCAGTTGTATTTAAGATTCCAAGTTGGTGTAACATCAATTGTAGACTAGACTTAAGTGTACATGTATTGTATGTAGTTAGATGATCAACCTTGGGAATTGCGCAATCAATTTGAGTAATTTCCTAAATAATAGGGGTCTACCTTGTTAAGGATTTGTGTAAGGAAATAGGGGCTCAAGCAGAGGAAAAAATTGACTAAGTCTAGGTCAAAGCCTTTCAGTAGGCAGAGATATAGGTTAACCACTTGCAAGTTGTGCTCAGTTCAATAAAGAAATTGTAATACATATCTATTCATCAGATTAATGCAAGAAAGCATAGGTGCTTTCAGCAGATTTCTTTCCCCTAGAAAAATACTTTCTTCATGTGTGTTATTTCTCATTTCATGTTTGTGATTGATGTTCTAAATTGTGAATTGAATTCTGTAGAGTAGTAGAGTAGGTTTGTGTCTTATGATTTTGATTAAAATTTCATGAGTATTCACAAATCTACATCATAATTTCTATATGGTGTTAGAGCAAGATTCACATTAGAACCATAATTTCGAAGTTGTTTCTCAAGAGGTTCAAATTTGTAGCTTCAGTGTAGCATGATCTCTTTAGGTTTGGGAAAATGGCCTTGAATGAATTGAGATTAGAGTATTCCTTGGAAGGCAACTCGAATTTCATTCCATGGAAGGATGTCATGGAGGAGGTGCTTGATGGCAATGGCTTGCTAGAATACATAAAGGGAAATGTTGCAAATCTAGCGGAATCTGATGCCCATAACCTAGTCCAATGGAAGAAAGATGTAACCAAGGCTAGGAGAATAACATTGGAGGGAGTGGGATACCACATTATCACACATATCAATGGGAAAAAAAATAATTATGAAATGTGACAACCACTGATAGATAGGTTCTAGAATAGTAACGACCATAGGAAACTGGCGCTAAGGGATAAACTTCAAATTCTTAATATGCAGAAGAATGATACTATTTAGCAGTATTTGAGTAGGTTCACACAAGTTTGTGATGAGCTTGCAAGAGTTAGTGTTACTATTTCATATGATGACTCAGGAAGAATGGCACTTCTAGGCCTTCCCAAGAGTTGGCATAACTACCAAGATTTAGTGAACGAGAGGGAGAAACTACTGAATTGCGAACACTTATGGTCTGATTTCGAATAGGAGGAAATAACGAAGAATACAAGAGATGGAACTTCATCTGAAGGCGAGGATGAAGAAAAATTTACATTGGTTGGAAAGGAAAAGAAGGGAAAAGGGAGGAAATCTCAAACCAAACCAGAATCCATCCGAGGGGGAAAGAAGAAATATTTTTCCAAAATAAAATGCTTCAATTGTCATGAATTTGGGCACTATGCCACGAAGCTTCCACACAGAACATAAAGGAAGAATACCTCAAGAGGAGTGGCAGGTGAAGCTTTGGCTTCACATTTCAAGCTTGACTTAACTCTTATTGCATGCATGACCAACACAGTGATGGGGAGTATGTCGTACTTGGACTTTGGTGCCTCATTCCACATGACAGTGTAGAGAATTTTTCAGTGACCTAGAGGAGAAATATATCTAGATGCACATCGATTTGGGGGAAGATGGAAGGTACAACATGACTGAAATTGGTACAATCACTTTTTAGAGGGTGTCAGTCTCCCCTCTCAGACTCAAGGATGTTAGGTTTGTTCTAGGCCTAAAGAAGAATCTCATCTATGTTGCAGTTTTGGAAGACCATGGTTATGATGTTATCTTTGGCAAAGGGAAATAATTCCTGAGACACATAACCATGAGACAAGTGAAGCAGATCGAGTTTCGTGTGAGGAACCTGTATAAGATAGATGTGGAATATTGTGCTACATTAAGCACTAGTGCAAAGAAAGTGTAGAGTTGCGATGTTAGTGCACTTTGGCACAAAATACTTGGCTATTTTCATCATGATTCCTTCGAGATTATGCAGCAAATAAGCACTAGCCTCCCCAAAGGAGCACTTGAGAAGAAGGATGTACTTTGGGGAAGAATACAAAATCCACATTCCATGATCAGCACAACAAAGCAAATGCAATCTTAGAAAGGATCCACTTTGATGTTTGGGGACCTTTCTAAACAACCTCTACTTCTAGACAGAAATATTTTGTCATTTTTATTAATGAATTATGAAGGAAGGTATGGATCTTCTTCATGCAAAAGAGAGATGAAACATTCTCCAAGTTCATATAATTCAAGGCACTGGTTTAGAAAGAAACTGGTGAGAAGGTGAAGGCTCTCGGGAGTGATAATGGAGGTGATTATGTTTTAAATGAATTCAAAAATTTATGTGAAAATGAAGGCATTCAAAGAGAGCTGACAACACCCCACAACCCACAACATAATGGGGTGACTGAGAGAAATAATTGTAGCATTGTGGGATCTGCGAGAGCTATGTTACATGACCAAGGCATACCTTTGCATTTGTGGGATGAGGGATGCAACACCATAGTCTACTTGCATAACTGGAATCCTCATCAAATTCTTGGTATGATTACAACAGAGGAGGCTTTCTAGGGGAGGAAGTTGGATGTGTTTCACTTCAAGATTTTTGGAGCCTTTGTTTATTTCCATGTCTCCAAATAATTAAGGAAGAAGCTTGAGTTGATAGCAGAGTTGGGGGTATTTCTAGGCTACACAGAAAATCCTCACCTCTATCGCGTGTACTTTCCATCTCTCAGAAAGAAATTTGTATGAAGGGATGTAAAGTTTGATGAGGAGAAAGTGATGCAGTGCTCCCTTTAGATGGAGCTTTAGATCCCACCACAAGACGATATTTTAGCTCCAAAGGAGGATCCTTAGGAAGTTGTGGAGTAGCCACAAATTGAGGAGCAGAGAGTGGAGACATCCATTTAAGAAGAACCATTTAGATAAGGCTGAAAAAGAACTAGGGAAGCTGATATACTTGTGCAAGATGTGAGGGAGAATGGGGGAGCTCTTTCAAATTTGCACAGGCAGAGAAGGTCACTGAGAGGTACACTTGATACATGGATCTAACTGCTAGTCTTCTAGAGATTGAGTCATCCTCTTTCAAGGAAGAAGTAGAGAAACCTATATGGGTTGATGCAATGTTGGGGGAATATGAATCTATTGTAAAGAAAAATGGTTGGGAAGTGGTTCCAAGATTGGAATATAAATTAGTTGCAGGTTCAAGATGGATATTTAAGGTGTTACACTAAAAAATGTCACCATGGCTATTTACAGTTAGTATGGCTCTATCAACAGTCATGCTATCCTCCTGGGCAAGTCTTATGCCTCTACTCTCCATGTCAAACTCCAAAAAGAGAGAAAGTCTTTATAAATGTATTTATCTCTGGGTACGCAGGTTCTCTCAACCTTACCTATGGGTACGCATCCAATGCTCACAAAAGCTGCGTCCTTGGACGCTCTGTATGTAAAGGGGCAGGTGCGTCCCCCTGTAAAGGTCAAAATGCGCAAGTTTCATCTTTAAAAAGTTACTTGTGGTCATTTCTAGAGCATTCTAGAAGGTTGTTCGACGTGTATTGAGCGCCTCCAGATGGTTCATGTACCCCTACCAAAGAGGAACTTATCCCATCAATAAGGGATCTATCCCATCCAAAGAGGGGATTATCCCATTGATGGTGGACCTGATTAACTTCCTCTTGAGCACTATAAATATAGGTATTGGGCCAGAAGGAGAGGAGGTTGGAAGCTAAACATTTCTAAGGGTAGATGCTGCAGGAATTAGGACTCCCATTTAGAAGCTTGTGAGGAGAGATTGCCATCTTTGCTTGTTCTATTTGGAAGTGGGTGAGCTTTGTCAAAGTAAAGGAGAACTCTTGATGGACCCTGGGAGGGACTTGCACAACACCAAGGCTCAGGTTGTAATTGTTCCTTTTGTTACCTATTAATGCAAATGAGTCCATTCTTCTCAATAACTTGTTATTTATGAGTTGTTTCATGTACTCCTTGGTCTATATGTTAAATATGTTTTATTCTATGAGATTATCAAGTGCTATTTAATCGTTTGATTGTTAGTGGATGCAGGTTTCAAAGTGAAGGAGGAGCTCATCCGGATCAGTGGAGCTGGACTGCTACAACAGCGTTGGACTACAGGTAGGATCTAAACACTTGATTTCTTATATAGTAAATGCATGTTTAGAGAAGGATTGCTCTTGTTTGTCTTGTTTGTCACTAGAGAGTCTTAGGCTCCTAGGGAGGTTGGTTGTGTCCGCACAATCGACTCTTTCCGCCTGACAAATTGGCGACTCCGATGGGGACTCCATTGATGTGAAAGTCTTTTCCTTTGTATGCAACTTTGCTCTGAGAAAAGTCATTTATTTTCTGGTTTTTGGCTCTGTGACTTTGTTTTTGGGTGGGTTAGCTTAGGGTTAGATTCAATTTAGTTTTTCTTGAATTTTCCAGTAGGACGCACCCTCTGAGTATTGCACAGTGCGTCCCTGCACGCACTGTTGCTGTGTGCACAGAGCGGGCCCGCACCTGTCTTAACTGGTTGCCTGCGTCCCCTGCTAAAATTTAAGAAAATTCCATTTTTTGCATTTTTTCTCTTAGATTTTGCTTTTTCTTAGTTTTTACTGCCCAGATCCATTAGTCTCTTGTCAAATACCTTCACCTGAACTTGTTTCGATAGCATTGAGTGTTTTAGTGGATTTCATAGAAGTTTAAGCCCTAGGGTTTGATTTTTGAGTAGGTCTTGTAGTGACTTTGGCGGTAGAAGTTGTCAAGCCTTAGATCTCTCTGGTTTTGTCAGCCTTCTTAGAAGTCAGACCTGTCATAAAGTCTACCTGTGAGAGCAACTTACCTTTGAGTTGTCTCTTTGGCAAATTTCGAAGTGCTTGTTGATTGAGTATTGAATTCCATTTTACAAAAAGAACAAAAAGATTTGAGTTTTGTTTTGACTGGTCTTTTGATTCTGCATTAGCTGGTCCTTGACTTGATTTTGGTCAAGTAAAACATCCTAGAATCATCTTTGTAGGCTTTTGCCTCGTTAGGTTTGCTTAGAGTAAATTTCTTTTTGATTTGCTTGTGAGTCAAGTTTTCATAGATTTTATAGCTTTTGAGATTGATTTTCGTTAAAATAGATTTATATGCTTTATTAAATAAGAGAAAATACAAAAACATCTCCTTTGAAAAGTTTTGTTTCAAGTAGCTTTGAAGAGTTTTGAAAGAAAAAGAGTTTTTCGTGCACGTAAGGAGTGGTCATGTTTGTATGCTTGAAAAGATAAAGAGAATTGTTTCTTTGATTGTCTTTACTAAGAAAGTTGTTTTCTATAAAATTTGCATCTCTCAACTCTCTTAGTTAGGAATTTCATTGAAAAAGGAAAGTAGCGTAAATCATCTTAGGTGCATCTTTGTAGTGGTTTGAGTCGAGTCTACACACCATTGGTTTCACTTCCGCTACCTTTTGTCTTTAAGAAAAACCATAAAATTAACGCTTAAAGTAAAATCAACGTAGTAACTTTTATTTACTAGGGCTCTGAAACACCAATTTAGATCAGGCTAGTGTCTTGGAGTAGGAGAGTAATTAACTCTCCAAGACAACAAAACCAAACAAGTAGCTTATCTTGTGATAGAATAAATCCAATTGTCTCATTTGTACTCTGGGAAAGCTCCTCTTAAAGGAGAAGCACGAGCTCGTGTCCGAACCAGTGAGGGGATCAATCCCCCCTCGTTGGGAACGACGCCAGACACGCACGTATTACAAACGGTAAACCTCGGATTAACCATTGTCGAGGAGCCAGGGGTCACTTGTCGGTAAACCTTGGATTATTGTCAAGGAACCGGCAAGGGGATTGAGCTTGATACTCTGCCCTTGCGTGCTGTCGGAGTGTAGACTGTTCCCCCAGGTGCATTTGTTGCGGTTGGTAACCTTAGTGACCATTATCTTTAGGATTCTACCGAGGTGACGGTGGAGGGAAGATCCCACTGTACCTGGAGCAGACGTCGGCTAGACTCACTTGGATTTTCCGGGGGGTTCACTTCACTCGAGACGGTTAAAGTGGAGGAACTTGTGCCGGTCTATTCATTAAGCAGGTTGCCGGGGTAACTGTTCCACCCGCCACTTCTGTACTGAATCCGGCGATGTTGGGTTTCATCACCAACTAGCGCTTTTGGTCTGGAAGGCTACTGTTTGTGCTTGGTTTGACGCCCTAGATTCTTTAGGCGTGTGATTCAAATTTGTTTGGTTCTTTAGAGACTTTAGGTGGTTTGATTTGAAATTTTACTTTGTTTTCGTGTGTAGTAGTTAAAAGTTTTTAACTGTGGCGGAATTACCGAGACAGTCCCGTAGACTTCGGGGCCAGTCTCCTGAAGTTGTTTCTGTGGCCGAATTGTTGAGAAGATCCCGTAGACTTAGGGGATCACCTCCTTGAGACGACCCCAGTAATCTAGAGGGTTTGAAGGTCCTTGTAACTCCTCCTAGTGGCAGTAGAGTAGGTTCACCTGAAGAAGGAGAATCTTCCTTGGTAGTCCATTCAGATTACCAAGGCCTAGAGACAGGTTATAATCCCGAAGCTGTTACAGTTTCTGAGCTTGTTGGTAGTTTTTCGTCTACTAGTGATACAGGCGAAGAACCTGAAATATCTGAACCTGTTACTCCGACTTCTAGTGTTCCAGATTCACCAAGAGTAGAACGAGTTATCACCGAAAATCTTCCTACTGGTCTGATTGCTATTGAAGAACTTGCTCCAGAGGAAGAAATAGGCGTCTCTAACCTTGAAGATCAACTTACTATTGAGCTCAGGGAGCGTGAATCTATCTTTTACAGTCCTCCTAGAAGTACTACTTGGTACCTTTCGTTAACCAATTATTTAGACAACTCAGGGGTAGGTTTTTCTACACCTCGTACTCCCTTTCCACCTGGAGGTATTTATACTCCTGTAAATATGTCTGGTCAGTCGTCCGTGTTTACTCAAGCTCCTGAATCTTTCTTACACGGCGGTCCTTCTGTTCCCACTGGGTATCAATCACTTTCTGGTACCTTTGCGGGGGCATCTCCTCAACCCATTGATCATGGGTTATTAGCTGGAAACAGTGGTAATATACCATTGGGTGTAGGAGACATTTACATGATGTCAGGTTCAGTTCCCGTTTCCCAACCTCAAGGTGGCCAATTACCGCCTGGGGGGCAGCCTCAGTTAACGCCTGGGGGGCAACCTCAAGGTACACCATTCGTGTCTGGGGGGCAACCTCAAGGTCAGTATGTACCTATGGTGCAATACATGCCTCAAGGTCAACCCCAGCCTCAATATGTACCCCAGGGTCAACCTCAGTATCAATATTTACCTCAAGGATGGCAACCTCAAGGGTATCAACCTCAAGGTCAAGGTCAACCCCAGTATCCATATTTACCTCAAGGTTATCAACCTCAAGGTCAATACTCGGGTCAAGGTTATCAACCACCTCAAGGTCAGTCATATGTTCAAGGTATGGGAACTGCACCTTACAATTATCAATCCTATCCTCAATCCGGTTATGGATCTCAGTATCCTCAACCTGTTACGGGTCAATACCCCGGAATGTTAGTGTGGGATCCATCACAGGGTCAACAGGTGTTGCAGCCAAGTATACAGTTGGTACCTCAAGCTGGACAACCCGTAGTTTCTGGTCCACCCCAGCAACCGCAACCTGTCCAGTCAAATGTTCAAACTTCTGTAACTTCGGTAGTTACTCAGCCGCCAATTGCACCTAGTACTCCATCTCAAACGGCTGCTGCAACTACCGCTACATCTGCCACACTTACTTCTGGAGTATCGACGGCTCCGGTTTCTACTGTCTCTGTAACCACTCCTCAGACATCTTTACCGTTGTCTGGATCTACGATTCAAACCACGGTCCAGATGCCTACAGGTCAGCCTGGTATAAGTACGGTTGTCACTACTCAACCTCAATTTGTTCATCAACCGTACCAGGGACAGTACCAACCTGGGCAAGCTGTCCAACAACCGGTTTACCAGTATCAACCGTATCCTGGGTACACTTATCAACAACCTCAACAACCCCAGTACGGTCCGGTTAATCCTGGTTTTCCAGGAGGATATAATATCCCTAATGCGACTCCTGTTCCTAGTTATCCTGGATATCCTCCTCCTGGGACTGGTCTTGTGACCCAGAGTTTTAGAGATCCTAACCGGCAGTTACCGTTTATCGCAACTTTGGATTTACCAGACTTGACGCGCCTAACGAACGATCCAATTCAATATCTTCCGTTCTGGCCGCCAATGCCAAATAAGTTGCCCAGTGATATACCCAAGTTCGAAGGTAAGTCTGGAGAGGATCCGTCCAATCATGTGATGACTTACCACCTCTGGTGTGCTTCAAATTCTATCTCGGATGATTCGATCCGCTTACGTCTTTTCCAGCGTACACTCATTGGTCTCGCGGCCAAGTGGTACATTGAGTTACCACGGGCCTCTTTTTACAATTTCAGCCAGTTAGCTACCTCGTTCTTAACTCACTTTCAGTTGCCGGTCAGATACGATAACGGCACGGAGTTATTAACTTCACTAAAACAATCGACGTCCACGTATATTTCTGATCACATTCATGAGTGGAGACGTCGAAGAAGGCTAGTGAAAGTTTTTATCCCGGACCAAATCTTAGCTGAATGGTTTGTTAAATCATTATTACCGAAGATTACTGAAGATGTAGCTAAGGCCGGAGTAGTTACTGAGGAGCAAGTCATTGCTCAGGCGCAATACCTTGACTTAGTTTATACTCAGTCGGGTACGTTACACGAGAAGATTCCAGATCTTCCAAAATCGAATCAAATCGCTGCTGCTCCTTCGGGATCTCATGCCGCTGATGGTATGATTGGTATCGTGAATACAAAGAGCAAGAAGAAGTCTTCCAAGGCTTCAACTACTCCTATAATCACTTTGCCCGATTCCCCGACAGGAGAGTCTTCTCCTGAACTTTCCGCCGATATTCACGCTGTAGAGTCATCTACGGCCAAATCAAAAAACGGTGGAAAGAAGAAAGGAAAGAAGAAGGCTAAAGCAGACAAGGCTCCGAAGGAGAAAACGGAAAAGTCGGAAACCAATGACGAAAAGCGCAAACCTCGATATCCTTGTCTTATTTGTGAAGAGGATCATTTTACGAGAGATTGCCCTCATCGGGCCGAGGTTGTGAAAATAGTCAAAGGTTCTCCCACTCCTGCTGTGTTAAAAGATCCATTTCCAAAGCAGGAAAGTAAGATGATAGGTTCTTCCTCGACTGCCAGTGAAGAACCCATTTTGATGATGTCTCATGTGAGGATTGCGACTCGATCGCAAGATTATGGTAGTAAGAATCCTGTTGATGGTAAGGAAGCAGAATCTTCTCATTCTATTCCATCAACCTCAGCTCCTGGTTCCGATCCACTACAGATCGAAAAACCTAACCCGGACTTAGTAATCAAACCGCCCGCCAAGGGTGTACTTCGAAGGTCTGCTTTCAATCCACATGCGAGAGCGGCCCAGAATTACAACATTGTTGAGGACTTAGCTGTTTCACCCTCAGCAATGTCGGCTTTAGAAGTGCTGCAATCATGCCCAGCACAACGAAAATTACTTTTGTCGGCTATCGGAGCTGTTGATGTTCAGGACCCGAACCTGATAATCTTCGATCTAGAAAATAGTACACCGCGTCTACCCCATCAAATGGCTTTCCAAATTCCAGTGATAGTAAAAAACAGGCCTATTCATCGGACTGTGATTGATGAGGGAGCTTCTACGTGTATTATGTCGATTCAATGTTGGAGATCGCTTGGTTCTCCTTCGTTGAACCAATCCCCGACCATCCTTAAGGCCTTTGATGGCCGTGGGTTCCGTCCGTTTGGTATTCTACAGGAATTGCCTATAGGGGTAGAAGGTAAAACCGTTAGTCTGGATGTGGAGGTGGTTGATGCCCCTCTAGACTACAACCTTCTTTTGGGTCGAAGTTGGTCATATGCTATGACAGCGGTCGTTTCATCGGTCTTCAGAGTAATTAAGTTTCCACATAACGGTAAGATCGTGACGATTGATCAGCTGACATACTTTTCATCCGACCCAGCCTCTTCAGAGAGTATCCAGCATGTCGGTAAGACGACAATCCCTTATAGGGACGTTGGCGTAGGTTTAGTTAAAGATTCCGGTTTACTGGGAACTTTTCCTTTCCCTCCAATCAACGCAGACCCTTCATTTGCATCAATTCATATGATTACATCAGAAAACATTATTTATGATGATCCTTGGATTGTCCCATCTGAATCTGAGATAGACTCATTCGGTGATGCTATGCCTTTGAGTCCATATGAAATTGCTTATGAAGCTGTCATGTCTTTTACCGACTCGCGTTCAACCGAGATCGACCAAATGAATGTGGTCAGTGAAGAATCACTTTTCACATCAACCTTAGAACGGATAGCGTTTCCCGAAGTCGTGTCATCTGACGAACAACTTCGCGAAATCCTAAGTGTAGACGATCTACCATGGGAAGATCTCCATCACAGATCTTCGTTTTTACCTAAGGATGATGCTTTTGAAAATGATTTTTCATCTATCTTTACCGCTGAATATGTCAAAGACGCTCAGAATCCAACGAAACATTCTGATTCAGAGTTGAATTTAGGGAATATTTCTCGTACTATTCCCATTGATATTTCAGTGAAGCCCGGAATTGAGGAGAACATTCATATAGGTGCCTCATGTACAGAAGATGAAATCCAAACTTACAAGGCCCTATTCCAAGAATTCCGCGATGTGTTTGCCTGGTCTTACGAGGAAATGCCGGAATCGACCTGCCATTGTTGTTCATGAAATAAAGACCTACCCGGATGCTAAACCCGTCCGGCAACGGTTGCGTCAGATTCACCCTCGAAAGCGGCTGCGATTAAAGCAGAAGTCGAAAAGCTGTTGAAAGCAGGTTTCATTTATCCAATCCCGTTAACGGATTGGGTATCGAATATTGTTCCGGTCAACAAGAAACAAGGAACAATAAGAATCTGTATCGACTATAGGGATATAAATCGAGCTTGTCCAAAAGACAACTATCCTACGCCTTATATCGATCAAATTATTGATGATTGTGCCGGAAGTGAAATGTTTTCCTTCATGGATGGTTTTTCGGGCTATAATCAAATCAATATTCTACCTGCCGACCAACCAAAAACGGCATTCATTTGTCCATGGGGGACATTTGCTTATTGCAAATTACCTTTTGGGCTTAAGAATGCCGGAGCCACTTTTCAACGGGCGATGTCTTATGCATTTCATGACATCAAGCACATTGTGCAACCGTACCTCGATGATTTGCCTGCTCATTCTTTACATCGAGCTGATCACCTTGTCCACTTACGAGCAATCTTTATGAGGTGTAGGCATTATCGAATTCGGTTGAATCCCCACAAGTGTGTTTTCTGTATAGAGACGGGTCGATTGCTGGGATTTGTTGTTTCAAAAGCCGGCATTCGCGTCGATCCCTCGAAGGTCGAAGCTATCATCAAATTGCCTCCTCCTTCGAGTTTGCGCCAACTCCAAAGTTTGCAAGGGAAAGCGAACTTTTTACGCCGATTCATTCCAAACTACGCCGAGGTCACTAAAGGTTTTACACGGTTGTTGAAACAGAACGCTCAATTCTTTTGGGATGAGATTGCCCAACAATCTTTTGATGCACTTAAACACGCGTTGACCCATGCACCGTTGTTGCATCCTCCCAACTACAACCAGGACTACTTCTTATACCTCGCAGCTTCGCATTCCACCATTGGAATGGTGTTAGTTCAAGAAGATGAATTCGGAGCGGAACATGTGATATATTATCTTAGTAGGACATTAAATCCCACTGAGCTAAAATATTCGCATGTGGAGAAATTGGCCCTGGCAGCCGTTCAAGCTGTCCAGCGTTTTCGTCACTACATTCTTCTCCGTAAAACTACAGTTATTTCGGATTGCAACCCTATGATTTATATTTTGACAAAACAACTGCTAGGGGGCAAGTACTCTAAATGGATCGTTATCCTGCAAGAGTTCGACTTGGAGTTTGAGAAGTCCAAGTCTAAGAAATCCTTAGTTTTTGCGGAATTGATGTGTGATTTCCCGCGTGCTGACACAGAAACTGTGGCAGAGGAGTCCATTGCGGACGAATCTTTGTTTCTTATCAGTACTTTAGATCCGTGGTACGGGGATATAATCATCTATCTCCAAACCCAAACCTTTCGGCCTGAAGCTTCAAAGTCGGAACGTCGAAAAATTCGTTTTCAATCCCAGCAATACAAGATTATTGGAGATACACTTTATCGCCGGGGGCAGACTTAGTTTTTCGACGTTGTTTAACTCACGAAGAGGCTGAGAGGGTTTTGAATGATTGTCACTCTGGAGCATGTGGCGGTCATATGTCTGGGTATGCCACAGCTCAGAAGGTGTTGCGCGCTGGCTACTTCTGGCCATCTATGTTTAAAGATTGTATCATTGCAGTCCGGAAGTGCCACAACTGTCAAGTGTTTGATCGCAAGATGCGCGCACCACCTGCTCCTCTCCACCCTATAATTGCCGTTGGTCCATTCGCCAAATGGGGTATCGATTTTATTACTTGTAACCCTCACTCGGCCGGGGGGCATGCGTATATCATCCTCGCGGTTGATTATTTTACTAAATGGGCCGAGGCGATGCCTACATTCGACGCAAGCGGCAAAACAGCTGCAGTTTTCGTATTCAATCATATTATAACTAGGTTTGGTGTCCCACAAGCAATCATTACTGACCATGGGAGCCATTTTCGAAACATCATGATGACTGAGCTTACAAGCCAGCTTGGTTTGCGCCACGATAGCTCTACTCCTTATTATCCGCAAGCCAACGGTTTGGTTGAGTCTATCAACAAAGTTCTGGTTATCATGATCCGACGAACCATTGGTATTCATCGGTCGAATTGGCACAACATGTTATTTTCAGCGCTATGGGCATACCGAACCTCAGTGAAAACTTCAACAGGGTTCACTCCTTTCCAGCTAGTTTATGGCTTGGAAGCTGTGTTACCCATTGAATGCGAAATCCCATCACTTCAAATGGCTGTCGAATTACTTCCAGCTACTTCCGAAGAGGAGAAGCGTTTATTATACTTAGCTAAATTAGATGAGACTCGACGTGACGCTGCATTGGCAATCGAGACTCACGCGAAGCGAATGAAAGCTCAGTATGATAGAAATGTGACCCCTCGAAGTTTTTCGGAGGGAGACCTAGTGCTATTATATGATCAAGCTAACGATAAGCTAGGTGCTGGAAAATTCGTTCCTATGTGGCATGGACCCTACATTGTAAAGCGAAAGCTAGCAAAAGGGGCTTATGAGCTGGTAGATTTTGATGGGGACTCTTTGGGTAAACCCAGAAATGGACTTTACCTAAAGAGGTATTATGCTTAAATGGTGGGTATGGAGAATTTTTAGTTAGGTTAGGTTTTCTTTCTAGCTAGTATGTTTGTTAGTTTAGTCAGTGTGCTTAGCTTAGAGAGTGTGTTTTTTGTCGTTATTCTGGCTTATCTTGGTTTTACTCTTGATATTGCAGATGTCGACGCCTCTCCAAACAGCTTGGGTTATCTATTCGCCCTCTGACGAGTTAGTTTCTATGCATGGGGTAAGCCTCGGTCAAACAACGAACAACATTGCAGAATACAGTGCAGTGGTTGAATTATTATCCGAATCTATTTCATTTGGAATTCGACGTTTGATAGTGAGGTTAGATTCTGAACTTGTTGTATTACAGCTTAATAGAGTATATGCCATTAGAAATCCTGTGTTATTAAGGTTGTTTTTGAGAGTGCGTCTCTTGGAACGTGAATTTGATTACATTGAATATCAGCATATTCCAAGGTCTTTAAATACATTAGCAGATGCAATTGCTTCTCGAATGTTGGACAGACATTTACGATAATCATGCAAGTAAATTTAAAAACATTTCATCACATATGTTAAACAAGATAAGCCGGTAATAGTGATATATATATAGATAGGAGTGTGTCAAAAAATATACATCGTCTTCGATCATAGGTTGAAAAACACCTTATGATCGGCAAAATGATAAGTACAAAAAGTCAAAATGTCATATGTGTCTACAAAAGTGACTAGCCAATCACTGGTGGTGCTCCCTATACGACACCACTGCACGGGCTACCTTACACAAGAACCTCCTAAACGGCCCAGGGACTGCGACTACATAGCGCTGAAGTCTGATAGGAATATCATCTATGGTAGTCTCAGGTATATCCACCGTCAGACGCTCTAGATCCTGCTCCAACTCAGCTAGTGACTCTGCAGCCGCGTCCTGTGGAGCCGGTACCGGTGCAACTGGATGTCTCCTCTCAAAAGGCCGGAGGTTGGCTGGGCGCTGTGGACCAACATCTGCATTTTGAAAATTTTTACTGTCAGTTTTGAGACGATATATATATAAAAAAAAAAAATATATATAATTTGAAAACTTGTGAAAAATAAAGTACCTCTGTCATCCCATTGTTCTCCCTGTGGAAGAACCATGTCCGGATCACCTCGAAAATCTACTCCGGCATACGGAAAGTCCTGGATCGAAAAAACCTGGTCCTCTAACCAGTGAAAATAACTATCAGGGAATCGAACAACCGCCGCGCCCTCGTCAGGATGCCGGGCCATCACCGTAACCCATCGTATCAGCTTTGGCTCCCGAGGACCCAAGATTTCAACAGTGAGTTGCTGAGGGATCAGCATTGGAACTCTCTCTAAGGCAAAGCTCACAACTAGAGGCCCATATCCAAAAGTCTTCAGTTGTCCGTTCTTTGCCCTAGTCAGTTGGCCCTTCATTTTGGCCGACACAGCATCACACCAGTTGAAAATGGTGCCTTGGAAACAGTCAATCGCCATCCGCATTTGGGACCCGGTGGCAATATGTAAAGCGGCTGCACCGCAAATTCTGGTAACCGTGAAAGCTATAACCTTGAGTTCACGCAGAGAGATGTGTTTGATTTCTACGCCTTTCGCATGGTGTGCATTGGGTATGCACCAATCTGCCCGGAGACTAGCAAGGGATTGGCCACCCGGCCTAGTCCCGGCTAGATTGAGTTGCTCACCCCTATTTGGCAAGCCAGTGAGAAAGTATATGTCAGAGGGCTCTATCTCGAGCTGGTGCCCTCCGATGTA
This sequence comes from Pinus tabuliformis, assembly GCA_031772625.1. Taxonomy (NCBI): domain Eukaryota; kingdom Viridiplantae; phylum Streptophyta; class Pinopsida; order Pinales; family Pinaceae; genus Pinus; species Pinus tabuliformis. The sequence continues at coordinate 730,227,311 of CM062817.1, forward strand.
AAAGCATTGCTCATGAATGTTCCATCTCTCAACCAGCCACTCCAAGAATCTCACCTGAGCCCTCATGCCAGGTATGGCCCAGTATTTATATAGTCCGCATGCTTTTAGGGCATCAATGGAAGGTTGATGATTAATTGCGGCTAAATCAATGTCCTCGTGCTCTCTTTCTCTCCAATCCAACATGGTGAGTGCCCTACACACCAAGAAATGAAGGTTAGAATTGATTTGGGAAAATTCAAATGGTTATTTGTGGAGTTTGGGGTTTCAAATTCCGCCTTTCGCGGGGGACGCACCCCGCGTTTAGGACACAGAGCGTCGGGACGCAGCTGGCCTGAAGGTGGGCTGCGTACCCCGACCTTTTTCCTGTGTGGAAAAAAGTCGGGGGACGCAGGTCACCCTCAGGGCACCTGCGTAACCCGCAGAGCGGGTTTTAAAACCCAAAACCCCCCAAAAATCAAAACTAAAACCTAAAACAAACTTTTAATCGGATGAAATTGAAGAGGAGGATGTTGTGAAATACCTGGAAGAGACGGCGTTCGATTCTGACGGTCGGATTCTCCGCAGCGACCACGGGAAGTTTCTTGCCAAAAGCCCTTTTTTCAACCTCAACAGTAAAATGGTAAAAATGACATGGTAAAAAGTCTTTTTATAGGTTTTTTCATTTTTCACCATGGAAGGATATTTTTCAATGTATTTTTGCCTATCTTAAACAGGTATGAGTAATGTGTCGTTTTTGTGCAGGACAAAGGGATTTAGAGGGAAAATTGTCATTTTTCACGAACCAAAATATCAGAGTCATCTTTTAAGCCCTTTTCTGACTCCTAAAATATGAAAAGATTGCCGAGCGTTTCTTTTACACTCGTTAAAACGGAATTAAAAGACGGTCCCCTTATAGCTCTTTTCTGACCGTAAAATCAGGAAAAGATTGCCGGGTTTTTGTCGTTTCAAACTCGATATGGAAATAAAACGACGTGTCCTTGATCGCTTTTTACTTTTCAGGTCAGTGGCACTAATTATGAAAGTACTCCTTGGTCGCAAGATCAAGCGGTTCCCCCAGGTATTATTTTATACTTTTTCGGGCTTGAGGGACACAAATCTACGAAAAAGTTCAACTTGGAGTCTTCTTAAGTTTTTCAGACTCTCTAAAATTGAAAAACGCCGAGTTTCTCCTATACTGGACTCGTTAAAATTTCACAGTAAAGGACCTGTTCAATTACAAACAGGAACGAACCACTCCTTCCTAGGGTTCGAATCAAAACTAGGTTGGACTCATCCGAAGGATGAGCTTATAATCAAGCATATGTTATCCTCCTCAAGCTTGTTAAAAATAAAGAGGTACTTGCCAGAAATGGTGGGGGAAAAGAGAGAAGAATGAGCCTATTTGTTATCTTTTGTCTCAGAAGAAACTTTATTACCACTCTTGGACACGACACTTTTCATTCACCTGGGTTGGGAAATCCTTTACCTCACAGTTGATCAAACCACTTTGAAAGTCTTCAGCCGGGTTCCGGGATTAACTTTGAGTTATTCATCACCAAGCCATCTGTCGTGTCGTTATGTGTTCAAGAGGTCTGCAAGCAAAACTTTCATCTGCAAAATACTTGTCATCCATTTGACCATCCCTGAGTCAGTCCTTACAGCAACATTTCTTCAACTTGAACAATGATTTCGTGTTGTGGGCTTGCCTGCAACGGGTCGCTTTCTATCGACATCAGCACATTATCTAGAGAGATGACTTAGAAATCGTCAGTACCTTGAAGTCTGCATGCATCAATGGCAGGTTTCTCGCCTTTGACGTCAGTTTACATCATTGACTTTCGATCGAAGGATTCCGTGAAATGTTCGACATCAACTCATTCATTCACATCTCATGGATTGTACTGGGTACTTTGAGAACCATTGACATTACTGGTGGTCTCTCTCACACTTGTTAACAGTTTACATCATCGACTGGTAATCAAGTGGTTTCTACCATGTTCGACATCAACTCATTTATTCGCATGGCTAGAATCGTACCAATTCGGGAAGTAGAAATGAACCCTGGATCTAGTTTCCACCATCCAGGCTGCGAGGAGTTTTGTATTCATTATCTAAGTAGACTAATCATAAACAGATGGTTGCGCCCATACTGTGTCTACAAAAGTCTATGATTATGATGTACTACAAGATCATTCCTGTATCAGAGTAGTTAGTCTGTTAGTTAAAGTTTTGATCTGAGTATGGGAATGCCTACCTCAGTGATGATATAATCTTATACATGTATTTTGTGTTGAAAATTGCAGGTTCTGACCAGGCTCTCCACGAGATAATCCTTGAAATGATAAAGCGCTTCACCCTTCCTAGATAATACAAAACCCTAATCTATTACAGGCTTCGCACTTTAGGGGGCAATCTGTTACACTAAAAAATGTCACCATGGCTATTTACAGTTAGTATGGCTCTATCAACAGTCATGCTATCCTCCTGGGCAAGTCTTATGCCTCTGCTCTCCATGTCAAACTCCAAAAAGAGAGAAAGTCTTTATAAATGTATTTATCTCTGGGTACGCAGGTTCTCTCAACCTTACCTGCGGGTACGCATCCAATGCCCACAAAAGCTGCGTCCTTGGACGCTCTGTATGTAAAGGGGCAGGTGCGTCCCCATGTAAAGGTCAAAATGCGCAAGTTTCATCTTTAAAAAGTTACTTGTGGTCATTTCTAGAGCATTCTAGAAGGTTGTTCGACGTGTATTGAGCGCCTCCAGATGGTTCATGTACCCCTACCAAAGAGGAACTTATCCCATCAATAAGGGAGCTATCCCATCCAAAGAGGGGATTATCCCATTGATGGTGGACCTGATTAACTTCCTCTTGAGCACTATAAATACAGGTATTGGGCCAGAAGGAGAGGAGGTTGGAAGCTAAACATTTCTAAGGGTAGATGCTGCAGGAATTAGGACTCCCATTTAGAAGCTTGTGAGGAGAGATTGCCATCTTTGCTTGTTCTATTTGGAAGTGGGTGAGCTTTGTCAAAGTAAAGGAGAACTCTTGATGGACCCTGTTAGGGACTTGCACAACACCAAGGCTCAGGTTGTAATTGTTCCTTTTGTTACCTATTAATGCAAATGAGTCCATTATTCTCAATAACTTGTTATTTATGAGTTGTTTCATGTACTCCTTGGTCTATATGTTAAATATGTTTTATTCTATGAGATTATCAAGTGTTATTTAATCGTTTGATTGTTAGTGGATGCAGGTTTCAAAGTGAAGGAGGAGCTCATCCGGATCAGTGGAGCTGGACTGCTACAACAACATAGGACTACAGGTAGGATCTAAACACTTGATTTCTTATATAGTAAATGCATGTTTAGAGAAGGATTGCTCTTGTTTGTCTTGTTTGTCACTAGAGAGTCTTAGGCTCCTAGGGAGGTTGGTTGTGTCCGCACAATCGACTCTTTCCACCTGACATAAGGTTAATAATGTAAAAAATGGAAGCATAGAGAATTATAATTCTATATTTGTGGACAAAGGATTCTCTCAATTTGAGGGAATTAACTATGAGGAGATCTTTGCTCCTATAGCAAGGTATTAATCCATTGGATCAATTCTTACTCTAACTGCACAGATTGGGTGGAAGATTCACCAGATGGATTTAAAAACCACATTTATAAATGACGTTATTGAGGATGAGGTGTATATCGAGTGACTAGAGTGTTTCATAGTCTCAAACAAGCACCCCATGCTTGGTACACCAGGATCGACATTTATCCCACTGATTTGGGCTTCACCAAAAGTGAAGCAGACACAAACCTCTATCACATCTTGGTAGAAGGTAAATTACTTATTATTGTCTTATGTGTTGATGATTTGATTTTGAATGGTGATGAGGAGTTGATCATATGAAGGACATGGGTTTCATGCACCACTTCCTTAGGTTGGAAGTATGGCAAGGTGATGAGGAACTATTTGTGTCTCAAAGAAAGTATTAAACTGAGATACTACAAAGATTCCACATGGAGAGTTGTAAATCCATGGAGACACCTCTAGTGACCAACTAGAGGAAAGATAATGCCACTTCAGGTGAAAAAGTGGATGTTTCCATTTATTGACAACTAGTGGGTTCATTGTTGTATCTTGTGAACACACAACCAGATATCGGTAATATAGTCAACTAGTTTAGCCAAGCTATGGTTAGGCCAACCAAATTGTTTTGGAAGGAAGATAAGCATGTTTTAGGGTATATTAGAGGTGTTGAAATATAACTAGTTTCAGCCTTCATCATTGTATTCGAGTCATAACAAAATATATTTGTAAACAAGAAAAAAAATATTATTAAGAAATTGACTTATTAAAGTATGGGTTTCATTCTTGGGTCAAATTTTTTAGGTCAAAGCCTCCATTTAAGGCTTCTAGGGTTTATTTCAAGTTTCCTTGTCCATTTCATATTGTAAAATAGCATCTGTGGTCTTTATTTGTCAAAGAAACAATTTATTTTATTATAAAATATGTTAATTAGGCCTCCTCCACATAGTCGGCCTCAAACTGGACAAGTCAGCCTAAACTAATGGGTAGAAACACCTATATAAAGGTAGAAACTTGATTGCATTTGTTACTCTCACTCATCAAGTTTGATCTGCAACTTATGGGGCTAGAAAAAGTGTGAATTTCAAGGAAATATGAGGAAATGACTAGCGAAGAAGGAGGTCTCTCTCAAGCATAAGAAGTTGAAATTATATCTCTCTCTCACATGTGTGAAGCTATGAAGCTGTTGGAGAGGATAAAAATTCCAGAGTTGAAGCTGGGCCAAAATTTTGTCATTAGATATCAAAATTATGTAGCTAGAAAGTCAAATTTATGGATTGTTGCTGGGCTGAAGTTGCTGGAAAATAAAGGACTACTAAATCATATTGGAAGGCTAACTTGGTGGAGGAGGAAGGTTTTTTGGTCTATATCATTTTGAAACTACTGAAGGAATGGTTCCTTGATTGGGTTTTCCCATATATAGGGGTTTTGACCTTGGTTGAGTGCCTACATCTGGTGTCCATGATCTTCGTGTTTGTGTTTTTATAATTTCTTGATGAGAGGAAGATAAAAGAAGAACATAAGAAAGAGAATAAGAAATCACAAGTAATTATCATGAAGAGAAAATAATTTTTCCTTTCCGATTTTATAACATGGTATCAGAGCTAAGGTGAAGAATAAGGAAAAAATAAGGTTGAAGATCTATTAAAGAAAATGTAATCAAAGTAAGGTCATTAAGGTAAAGTATCATATAAGGAGATAAGTATACCATCTATAGGAACTATGCAAAACTCAATGAAGGAAGAAAATAAACTAGAATGAGCCTTCAACTACATGGCCTGGAAAAAGAGAATAGATCTAATACTTGAGAAGAACAATATTTTGGATCTTGTTCAAGGAAAAGTCAAGAAGCCTACAGTTGAAGTAGAGAAAGAATAATTTAGAGAAACTAAAATCTTGGCCATGAACCTAATATTGGATGGAGTAAAGGACAACCTTAGCCCATATATATCCAACATATATTCCACTTAAGAAATGTATGAGGCTCTTTCCAAATTATTCAGCATAAAGAACATTGGTCAAATAACATGTCTCAAGAATGAATTAAGAACTATTAAGATGATAAAAGATGATATTATAGCATCCTACTTTATAAGGATATCTATAAATAGAGATGAAATTCAAGCAATAGATGAATTTTTCCTAGAAAAGGAGCTAGTAATTACTCCTCTTCTAGGACTCCAAAATATTGGAGTGCCTTTGCATCAGGACCTAATAGTCAGAAGGATACTCCAACATTTGAACAAATGTGGAATACATGGAGTCAAGAGTAAGATTGAGTATCATTAGTAAGAAACAATAAGGAGGATGAATAAGAAAACATATATAATTCCTATTCTTCTCATCACAAGAAGAAGGGAACCTTCAAGAACTTCAAAGGACCAAAGAAGAAGGTTTATCTATCCAAGATCAAATATTACAATTGTCACATGATGGGTCACTACAAAAATAAATGTATGGAGAATCCAAGGAATAAGAAGAGAGATCGGGATCAAGCAAACTTTATTGATGAAGCTCCACCTGAGAAGAGCAAGACTGAAGAATTGGAAGTCAAGGACTTATAATATTAAGTCCTTTCCCTCACATATCCTTCCTAGTTTCGTATTATTTTCCTTTATGTTTTCATTTTTAGAATTTGTAGGTAGAACATGTCTTGTTAGAACATTTTTCAATTTTTGATAGGTTATAGGTATCCCTCAAAGAATGGATTAAGAGGGAGCCTTTACCATTTTACCAAAAAGATAAGTACCTTTTTTCTTATCTCCTCTTTTGTTTTTTATTTCCCTCTCACATTGTGATTTGTTTATATTGTATACTAATAACCTTTCTCTATATATTTTCCTTGTTTCGAAAAGCTTGTCTAATGCTCAATGGTTATGGAGGAGAATTTAAAGGATAGAGTTGAAGGATGGTATAAGTTCCATTGTAAAGAAAATATCTTCAAGAATTGATTTCCTACATGGTTTGTTAAGGAACAACTCAAAGATATGCCTTAGCCTATAAGATTCTTATAAAGTTCTCTTCATATAAATGGTACAATCATTATTCTTTTTGAAATTTTCTTTACATTACTAACATTTTTATGTATAGGGTTTTGAACCACAAAGATTCTTGTTAGGGTGATTAATCATTAGATTGAATCTACCCTCATGATATTATTTGATCATTCTTATGTAACCCTAACCTTTAGGGTTCACTACAGAGCCTTAGCCTCTTGTTGCTAAGGGCATGCCAATATTGATTATGAAACCCTATTCTACAAAGGGTTGTTGATGAAATATAGAATTCCTATTATTTTATGTTTATGGTTTTGATATTATAGAAAACCTAACCCTTTAGGGTTTGCTATTAATTTCTAAATTATGTATTGAAACCCTAGAACTTTAGGGTTTGGTAAAAGCCCTATAATGACCACAATAAGATCCTAGGAATGAAGCCCTAGGTGAGTGTTCATATGTTTGATCGAAACCCTAGACCAATGTTTTTTTCTTAAATGTATTGATGTTTGTGTCCTAGGTTTACCAAGTAGGTATGGATACTGATATGAGATGTTAGTGAATGATAATGTGTTCCTATATATGTATATGTGTCGATTCTCGTGTTTTGGTTTATGAATTCTAGGGTATGTGGCAAAGCCCTAGTAGAAATTGATATTCTAGGAGATGATGATGTTTAGTTCTGAAGATAAAATATAAGGTTTGAAACTAACCCTAGTAGAAGTATGATAGGTAAAATCATATTTTTGATGTAAAGAACTATGATTGGAATTTTTTTTTTAAATCTAAGGCTTTGTGTCTCGAAGATGAAGTCTAGGGATTGTGATGAAACCCTAGCAATAAGTTGAAGTCTAGAATGTAAAGATATGTAACTCTTCTTGTTGATGGCCCTAACTAAGTTGAGGTGTTTCATATCTAAAATCTAAATGCTTACATTATAATAACGTAATTTTGATATAGTTAACTTCATGCTTATGTATATTTGTGGTTGGTTTTACTTGCTATAAAACTTTTATAGGTACATAACCTTCAGATGATGAAGATGTTCATATGATAATAATAAGTGTGATAAAGGAAGTTACGATGATCAAGATGACCTTGATGTTGTAAGAAGGAATAGAGCCATGAAAGGCTCTCCCACGTTACAGAAGAACGAAGTGTGTTTATCTCCCCAGTTGAGAGGGAGGGCATATTATGATAGTGATTATTGTGAAGTAAGAATAGAACCAAATGAATGAAAGTATTAAAGATAAAGGTTTGTGACTCATGAAGACCTGAGAAGTAACAAGGATGCATTTGGTGATGTTGATGGAGTGAAAGAATAAAAATTCCCACAAGATGTATATGGATAACTTTATGTGGAAAGTAACATCAAAATGATTGAGGACATCAAAGGTTTGTGTTTACTTGTATGTAGATTTGAAATTTTATTATTGATTGGGGTTTGTGTTTGTATAGGTAAATCTCTCCATAAAAAGGTTGAATACTATGGAAGCATGTTTGGAGAAATGGATATATCTAGTTTGATAGGAAGAGTTGAAGCATCCAACGGTGGATGCTTGGGAGGACATATGGTCAACCTATGTGTTGATTTCCAAATCCTAGAGAGGGTGGGTGGCATTGGCCATGGATATTTGATCTTGGATACACACCTATATCCCTGGGTTGATGGTTGGATAGTAAGCCTGATGGTACCTAGAATGGGCGAAATTTTGAGTCCATCTTAATCCCACCTAGGTAGAATACCTTGGTCGGATATGTAGTCTGCAACACTGAGTGTGCTAGAAATATTCGTAGTTCATTTTGAGATCTTCCATATACTAATATATGTAAGAAATTATGAATACCTCCCTAGTTAAGAGGGAATGTTGAAGAATGTAGTGAGTTTCGGTCCTCATAATTGCATTTGAGTCATATTGAAATATATTTATCAAAATAAAGAAAAATAAATTTTGTTATTAAATAAATTAACCTATTAAAGCATGAATTTCATGCTTGGGTCAGTTGACTTTAGGTCAAATCCACCATTGAAGGCTTCTAAGTTTTATGTTAAGTGTCCTTGTCCATGTCATATTGTAAAATACCCTTCTGGTCTCTCTTTGTCAAAGAAGAAACTTATTTTATTTTAAAATAGGTCAATTAGGCCTCGTCCACCAAGTTGGCCTAAAATGAGGGGAAGAAACACCTATATCAAGGTAGAAACTCGACCTCATTTGTTACTCTCTCTCATCAAGTTCGATTTGCAAATTTTGGGGCCAAAAAAAGTGTGAATTTGAAGGAAACAAGAGGAAAGGGCTATCGAACAAGAAGGAGGTCTCCATTAAGAATAAGAAGCTGAAAATGTATCTCTCTCACACACGCGTGAAGCTGTTGGAGGGGTTGAAAACTGTAGAGCTGAAGTTGGGTCGAAATTCTATAGTTGGGGGTTGAAATTTTGTAGCTAGGAAGTTGAATTTTTGCATTATTGTTGCGATGAAGCTGTTGGATAAGAAGAGATTATTAAGTCATCTTGGAAGGTTGACTTGGTGGAGGAGAAAGGTTTTTTGGTCTAAGGTCTTGGTCTAGATTATTTTTAATCTACTGAAGGAAGAGTTCTTTGACTGAGCTTTCCCATATATAAGGGTTTTAGCCCTACTGGAGTGCCTACATCTAGTGTCCACGATATTCATGTAATTTTTTTTATAATTGATTGATAAGAATAAGATAAAATAAGAACATAAGAAATATAATAATAACTCAAAGAAATCACAAATAATTATTATCAAGAGAAAATCTTTCCGCCCTTCTAATTTTCTAAAAAGAGGCACTACTCTATTTGGACTATGGTATAGACGAACAAAGGGAGTGAAGATGCATGGCTTTACAAATGGAGATTGGGTAGGGAGTCCATCCGACCAAAAGAGTACATCGGGTGGAATTTTAGTGTTGGGTCTACAGTAGTTTCCTGGTACAGGAGGAAGCAAATTTCTATGGTGCTCATCTCAGCTGAAGCAAAATGCAAGGCAGCAAGTCAAACATCATGTGAGGTGATCTAGATGAGAAATATGATTTTAGGAATGTTTGGGCATATTATGGATCCAATTGTGATATACTATGATAATCAGAGTTGCATCAGGCTCTTTAATAATCTTGTGTTTCATGATCGATCCAAGCATATAGATATCCAATATCATCATTTGCAGGACTGTGTGTAGAGGCTGATAATGTTATTACAATACATTATGATGGAGGAGCAAGATGTTGACATTTTTACAAATTCCTTGTGAAGAGGGAAGTTAGAGTTTCACAGGTGTAAGATAGGGCTGGTTGATAATCCCTTTCTTACTGAGAGGGCTTGTTGAAAAATGTAGCAAGAAATCCTCAATTTGATTTTGCCTTGATTAAATTGAGAACATTCGAATTTCCACATCAACGGATAACTTGGATGTAGTTAACTTGTGTGACATGGCTTGTGTCACCCAGTTTACACACAAAATTCGATTTGGAGAAGTTAGAGTTCAGTTAAGCATGTGTGATTTCCAATTTGTAGCAATCAAGGTTAGCTATTTCAAGTTGCTTTTAGTTAAATTAGTTCCAACCGTTGGAGGAACTAGTGAAAGGTCAGTGGTGCAGTGAGACTTCAGTGTAACTCGGTGATCATCTAGTTAGCTAATCAATCAACCCAAAGTAGCTAGTGCATGTAGATAATTTGATTTCTCCAGTTGTGGGATGAAATTCCAAGGAAGTGTCACATTAGTTGTAGACTAGACTTGAGTGTACAAGTGTTTCATGCAGTCAGAAGATCAACCATGGGAATGGTGTGATCAATTTGAGGAATTTCCTAAATAATAGGGACCTAATTTATGAAGGAATTACATAAGGAAATGGTGGCTCAAGCAGAGGCATAAATTGACTAAGTCTAGGTCAGAGCTTGTCAGTGAGCAGATAGATAGGTTATTCAGTTACAAGTTGTGCTATGTTGAGGAAAGCAATTGTAATACATCTATATTCATCATATTAATGAAGGCATGCATAGAGGATTTTAGTAGGTTCATTTTCCCTGGAAAAATATTGCATTCATGTGCGTTATTTCTCGTTGCATGTTTGTGATTAATGATCTAAATTGTGAATTGAATTCCGTAGAGTAATAGAGTAGGTTTGTGGCTTGTCATTTTGATTAAAATTTCATGATCAGTTACAAATATACATCATAATTTCTGCAGAATGAGGTGTGGAAAGGGAATATAGAAATATTTAAAGAGGGGAGAGGGAAGAGAGTGTGGAAAGGGAATTAGGGATAGATATCTAACGAAGAGGGGGGTGTGGATGATTTCAATAAGGATGGGGGATTAGAGAGAGGGAGGAGTGTTGCACAAAAATTGTCACCTTGACATTCTGCAATCTATGTGATTCCATTACCACTCATACTTTCCTCCTTTGCAAGTCTTAAGCCTCAGTTCTTCATATCAAGCCTTGAAAATAAGAGAAAGCCCTCAAAAGTCTATAAAACTCTGGTTCCGCACTTTCTCTTAGCATTACCTACGGTCCCGCACCTAAAGGTCATGTCCCCTATGCACCTGACTGCTCTGTCTTTGTGTTATGGGTGCAGACCCCTGTAAAAGTAAAAAAGGCGCAAGTATATTCTTAAAAACTCACTTTGAGTCATTTCTAGAACCTTCTGGAAGGAATCCTTTGGTGCCTTGATGTTGTACAAGCTCTTCCCAAGGTCTGAAATAGGAACCTCCTTTACTTTGACAAGCCTCACACTCTTCCAATTGAGATCAAAAAGGTGTGTAATATCTCCTCACAAAACCTCAATTAGGAAGACTAAGTTCCAATAACGTTTCACCTCAAAAATATTCAGATTTCAACCTCCCCAGTAACCAGCCCAATGCTTCATTTTATAGTGCAAAGGAAGGAGGTTACAGGTCCACCTATGAAGGGATAAAGTCCTCCTTCAAAGGGATAATCTCCTCACATCAAGGTTTTCCAATTTGATTAGAGACTTTATGTGATTTTATTGAAATTTTATTTGTTTACATGTGATTATTTTCATCCTACACCCAGAGATTATTATCCTTGATCAATCATGTCAAGACAGTCATCCATGTTTTCCCAATCACCGAAAACATTTTTATATGGCGGTCCTACTGTTCCTTTGGGCTACCAGTCACTTTCTGGTACTTTTTCAGGAGCAACTCCTCGACTGACTGAACATAAGTTATCACCTGGTAATAATGGAACTAAAATGTTGAACACAAAGCATATTTTTATGATCTTTGGTAGTATTCCAAATCCTCAACCTCAAGGTAGTCAGTTATCGCCTAGGGGGCAAGGTAGTCAGTTACCACTTGGGGGGCAAGGTAGTCAGTTACCACCTGGTGGGCAACCTCAAGGTAGTCAGTTATCACCTAGGGGGGCAACCCCAAGGTAGTCAGTTTCCACTTGGTAGGCTACCTGAAGGTTATCAACCTTCAGGATAGTACATACCCCAAGGTCAACCCCATATTCCTCAATATGCTTATCAACCCAAGATTCAATACGGGCCTCAGGGTTATCAACCTCAAGGTCAGTACCCAACTCAAGGTTTCCAACAGACTTCTGGTCAATCATTTTTACAAGGAACTAGAAATGTACCTCCTAATTATTAGCCCTACGTTCAACCAGGTTATGGTCCTCCATATATACAACCTTTTATGGGTCCCGGAATGAATATGGTGTGGGATCCATCTCAAAATCAACAGAATTTGCAACCTAATGTGCAATTATCTAATCAAGCTAGACAACCTTTGGTTTCGGGTCCAACCCAACAACCTGTCCAACCTACGGTTCAAACCTTTGCACCTGGTTTAGTTCAGCAGCCTGGGCCTAACTCACCTCCGACTCCACCTCGAACTGCTGCTGCAACTGCTACATTTTCTATTCAACCTACCACACCTATTTCTAAGGTATCTGTAGCTTCGGTTTCTACTATCCCTGCATCAGTGCAAACTCCTCAAGTCTTTGTACCCCAGTCAGGACTTATAGTTCAGACTTCGGTCCAGATGCCTAACGACAAGCTGGTCCAAGTACAATTGCCACGATTCGACTGTACCAGGGACATCCGGACTACTGTACAAAATCCAGTTTATCAATATCAACTGTACCCTGGCTATACTTATCAACAGCCTCAACAACCCCAGTTTGTCCTATTAATCCTAGTTTCCCAGGAGGTTATAACATTCCTAATGCAAATCAAATTCCAGGTTATCCTGGATATCCTCCTCCTAGAACTAGTCTCATTACATAGGGTTTTCGCGAACCCAACCGCCACTTACCATTTATTTCAACTTTGGATTTACTTGATTTGTCGCGCCTTACGAACGATCCGATTTACTATCTTCTGTATTGGTCGCCAATGCCTAATAAGTTGCCCAGTGATATCTTGAAGTTTGAGGGTAGGTCAGGAGAAGATCTGTCAAATCATGTGATGACTTATCACCTCTTGAATGCATCAAATTCCATTATCGATGATTCAAATATGCTTACATCTTTTTCAAAGAACTCTTATTGGTCTTGTTGCCAAATGGAATATTGAGTTACCACGAGGCTCTTTTTATAATTTCGGTCAGTTAGCCACTGCTTTTTTAACTCATTTTCAGTTGCCTGTTGGATACAACAATGGAACGGAACTATTAACTTCACTAAAACAATCCACGTCCACATATATTTCTGATCATATTCATGAATGGCGACGTAGAAGGCGTTTAGTGAAGGTTTTCATTCCGGATCAAATTTTAGCAGAATGGTTCGTTAAATCACTGTTACCTAAAATCACTAAAGATGTAGCTAATGCAGGAGTTGTCACTGAAGATAAAGTCATTGCTCAAGCTCAGTACCTTGACCTCGTTTATACGCAGTCAGGTAATTTACATGAAAAAATCCTTAGTCTTCCAAAAACTACAGCTCCTTCAGGGTCTCATGCCACTGATGGTATGATTGGTTCAGTTAGTAGTAAGAGCAAGAATAAATCTTCGAAGAATTCTTCTCCTATAATAACTTTACCTGATTTCCCAAAAGGAGATTCATCCACTGAAGTTTCTACTAATGTCCATGTCGTAGATTCATCTGCAATAAAATCCGGTAGTAAAGAGAAGGGGAAGAACAAAAGCAATCAAAATTCAAAAGATAAAACAAATAAAAATGAATCTATTGATGAAAAACGAAAACCTTGCTATCCTTGTTTCATCTGCGATGAGGATCATTTTACTAAATAATTCCCATATCGAGTAGAGTTTTGAAAATTTGTTAAAGGTTCTCAAACGCTGTTGTCTTGAAGGATCCTTCTCCTACTCAAGATAGTAAAGTGGTTGCTTCTTCCTCGAATACCTCAGAAGAACCCATTATGATGATGTCTCATGTCAAGATTGTGACATGATCCCAAGATTATGGTGGTAACAATCATGTTGATGGTAAAGAAGCAGAATCTTCTAATTCAAACCCATCAACGACACCTCCTCCTGGGTCTGCTTCGCTAAAGATTGAGAAACCCAACCTAGACTTAGTAACCAAACCACCTTCTAAAGGTATATTTCGGAAATCAGCTGCAAGAGCTGCATAGAATTATAACATTGTTGAAGACCTAGCCATTGACCCTTCAGCAATGTCGTCTTTCGAAGTGCTACAATCATGCCTGGCATAGCATAAATTACTATTGTTTGCTATAGGAGTTGTCCATATTCAGGATTTGAACCTAATAATCTTCGATTTAGAGAATGGTACACCCCGCCTTTGTCATCAAATGGCTTTCCAGATTCCATTTTTAGTCAAAAACAGACCTTGCTTTCAGACTATGATTGATGAGGGAGCTTCTATGTGTATTATATCGATCCAGTGTTGGAGATCGCTTGGTTCTCCCACACTCAATCAGTCTCCAAAAATTCTAAAGGCTTTTGATGGCTGAGGGTTCCATCCTTTTGGTATTTTGGAAGATTTACCTATAGGGGTTGAAGGTAAAACTGTAAATCTAGATCTGGAAGTGGTTGATGCCCCTCTAGATTACAACCTTCTCCTGGGTCGCATTTGGTCTTATGCTATGACTGCTATTGTTTCATTGGTCTTTTGGCTTATTAAGTTTCCTCATAACGGAAAGATCGTTACGATAGACCAGCTGAGTTATTTCTCATCCGACCCAACCTCTACTGATAGCGTTCAACACGTCGGTAAAATGACTATCCCTTACAAGGATGTTGGGGTAGGTTTGATTAAAGATTCTGGTTTACTAGGAACTTTTTCCGTCCCTCCTCCTAACGTATCACCTTTTATTGCAACTATTTATATGATTTCACCGAACACTATTGTTTTTGATGATCCTTGGATCATACCTTCCAATTCCAAGGTGGATTTATTTGATGGCATGATGCCTTTGAATCCCTTTGAAATAGCATATCAGGCAGTACAGTTGTTTTCTGATTCCTGACCTATCGCGACGATAGTTTGTTCCTGTCTCAACCTCATTAAAAAATGAAATAAGGAGTGGTGAGGATAGTTTCTTCTTGTCTCAACCTCGTTAAAAAATGAAACTGGATGTCGTGAGGATAGTTTTTTCTTGTCTCAACCTCGTTAAAAAATGAAACAAGGAGTTTGGAGCATAGTTCCTTGTCTTGTGTCAAGCTCATTAAAAAATGAAACAAGGAGTCATGAGCATAGTTCCTTGTCTTGTGTCAAGCTCGTTAAAAAATGAAACAAGGGTTTTGAGCATAGTTCTTTTCCTGTGTCAACCTCATTAAAAAATGAAACAACTTCCTTTCCAAGTTGAGTCTTTCCATGATCTCGAAAGTGAACCGTCATTCCATCCACCTGGTTGAATGCAATGAAGCTTGGGGGGCATGTACCTCGATTTGCATTATTCTGCTGGGGGCATGCGAACTTATAATAAGCATAGTTTTTCGTTTCAAGCTTTTGTAAACATGAAACCAAATCCAAGCAGAGTTCTCTATGGTTCAAGCTTGTATAAAAATGAACCTATACTCGATTTACATCTCGTGATCGCCATTTTTATCCACTAAATTCTGCTAGATGAGCCTTGGTTGTTTTCATTCCATCGCCACCATCTCTTTGGCTAACCATAAATTTCCACTTGATTGTTTACCCTTCTTGAGGGACCGTAGTGATGAGTGGTCTTATTAGCCAGCCTCTTAACCATTACATGTTTTGAGCAGTTCCACCATTTTCGGAACCAGTTGCTACCCTTTATACCACTCGTTCCTCTAGGACGAGTCTTCTTTAAGCTCTTTTCTAACTTGAAAAATATGAAAAGATTGCTGAGTTTTTCCTTTTGAACTTGTTAAAAAAATAAAAAAGGTGGTCCACTTACAACTCTTTTCTGATCGTATAAACATGAAAATATCGCCAAACTTTTGTCATTTCAAGTTCAATACTGGTTCTAAAATGATGTGTCTTTGATCACTTTTTTACTTTTTCAGATCAAGGCCACTAATTATGAAAAATACTCCTTGATCGTAATGGTCAAGTGGTTCTCTCAAGTATTATTTTATACTTTTTCGGGCTTGGGGGACACAAATGTATGAAAAAGGACACCCATGGAGTTTCCTTAAGTTTTTCTTCTGACTCCATAAAATTGAAAAACATCAAGTTTTTCCTATACTGGACTCGTTAGAATTTAACAGTAAAGGACCTGTTCAATTTTAAACAGGAACAAACCACTCCTTCTTAGGGTTCGAATTTTAAACTAAGTTGGACTCATCCGAAGGATGAGCTTCTAAACAAGCAAATGTTATCCTCCTCAAGCTTCTCAAAAATAAAGAGGTACTTGCCAGAAATGGTGGAGGAAAAGAGAGAAAAATGAACCTGTTTGTTACACTTTGTGTTTTAGAAAAGCAGTTAACCACTCTTGAACACGACCTCTTTTGTTCACTTGGGTTGGGAAATCCTTTACCTAACAGTTAATCAAACCATATTGAAAGTCTTTAGCTGGTTTTTGGGTATTAGCTTTGGGTATTGTACTGAGTAATTTGAAAGCCATTGACATTATTGGTGGTTTCTCTCACACTTGTTAACAGTTCACATCATCGACTGGTAATCAAGTGGTTTCTACCATGTTCGACTTCGACACATTCATTCACATGGATAGAATCGTACTAGTTCGGGAAGCAGAAATCAAGACCCTGGATCTAGTTTCTACCATCCAGGCTGCGAGGAATTTTTTTATTCATTATACAATGGACTATTCATAAATAGATGGTTGCACCCATACTGTGTCTACATATGTCTATACTTGTGATGTATTACAAAATCATTCCTGTATCAGAACAATTTAGTTAGTTTTCTAGTCAGTTTTAATCTGAGTATGGGAATGCCTACCTCAGCGATGATATGTTCACACACACACACACACACACACACACACACACACACACACACACACACACACACACACACACACACACACACACACACACACACACACACACACACACATATATATATATATTGCATTGAATGTTTTTACAGGTTTCGACTGGGGTGTCCATAGGATGATCCTTGAAATGATAAAGTACTTCACTCTGCATACATGAAAGACTTCATCTTCATCTATTACCGACTTCGCACTTTAGGGGGAAATCTGTTGAACTAAAAACTGTCACCTTGACATTCTGCAATCTGTGTGAGTCCATTACCACTCACACTTTCCTCCTTTGCAAATCTTAAGCCTCAGTTCTTCATATCAAGCCTTGAAAATAAGAGAAAGCCCTCAAAAGTCTATAAAACTCTGGTTTCGCACTTTCTCTTAGCATTACCCGCGGTCCCACACCTAAAGGTCATGTCCCTTACGCACCTGACCACTCTGTCTCTATGTTATGGGTGTGGACCCCTGTAAAAGTAAAAAAGGCACAAGTATATTCTTAAAAACGCAATTTGAGTAATTTCTAGAAGCTTCTAGAAGGAACCTTGAGGTGGCAAGTTCGCTCCCTTAAGGTTCATGCATCCCATACCTTAAGGAGCTAACCCCTTGATGTGAGGAGCTTATCCCTTTGAAGGAGGGCTCTATCCCTTCATAGGTGGACTTGTAACCTCCTTCCTCTGCACTACAAAATGAAGCATTGGGCTAGTTACTTGAGAGGTTGAAAGCTGAATATTTTTGAGGTGAAATGTTGCTGGAACTTAGTCTTCCTAATTGAGATTTTATGAGGTGAGATTACATACCTCTTTGATCTCATTTGGAAGAGTGTAAGGCTTGTCAAAGTAAATGAGATTCTTGTTTCAGACCCCGGGAAGAGCTTGTACAACATCAAGGCACCAAAGGTTGTAAGGTTCTTCTACTTCAAAGTTAATACAAATAATTTTGTTTTTCTCAATAAGTTGTGTTTTATGGTTTATTTTATGGATTCCTTGATCACCATAATGAACATGATTGATGATATTAGCTATGCAGGTGTTATTTGATGTTTGCTTGTTTGTGTTTGCAGGTTCTCAAAAGGAAAATATTTCGGATGGTTGAAGGATGGCTGCTACAAACTAGTGTTGGACTTAAGGTAGGGTCTAAACACCTCTAAGTTTTTATTAATGAATCACAATCTGTTTAGAGAAAGATATATTTTCTTGTCTGTTTGTTGCTAGATATCTTTTGATACTAGGGAGATCGGCCTTATCTGCAAGATCGATTTATCCGGCCAAATAAATCGATCTTGTGGACAAGGCCGATCTCCCTAGTATCAAAAGATATCGAGCAACAAGAAGACAAGCAAATCTATCTTTCTTTAAACATATTGTGATTCATTAATAAAAACTATGGAGGTGTTTAGACCCTACCTTAAGTCCAACACTAGTTTGTAGCAGCCATCCTTCAACTATCCGAAAGAGTTTCCTTTTGAGAACCTGCAATCACAAACAAGCACACATCAAATAACACCTGCATAACTAATATCATAAATCATGTTCATTATGGTGATCAAGGAATCCATAAAATAAACCATAAAACAAAGCTTATTGAGAAAAATAAACTTATTTGTATTAACTTTGAAATAGAAGAACCTTACAATCTTTGGTGCCTTGATGTTGTACAAGCTCTTCCTAAGGTCCGAAACAGGAATCTCCTTTAATTTGACAAGCCTTACACTCTTCCAAATGAGATCAAAGAGGTATGCAATCTCTCCTCATAAAAGCTCAATTAGGAAGACTAAGTTCCAGCAGCATTTCACCTCAAAAATATTCCGCTTTAAACTTCTCAAATAACCAGCCCAATGCTTCATTTTATAGTGCAGAGGAAGGAGGTTACAGGTCCACCTATGAAGGGATAGAGTCCTCCTTCAAAGGGATAAGCTCCTCACATCAAGGGGTTAGCTCCTTCAGATATGGGATGCATGAATCTTAAGGCAGTGAACTTGCCACCTCAATATTCCTTCCAAAAGGTTTTAGAAATCACTCAAAGTGAGTTTTTAAGAATATACTTGCGCCTTTTTGACTTTTATAGGGGTCCGCACCCATAACACAGAGACAGAGTAGTTAGATGCACAGGGGACATGACCTTTAGGTGCGGGACCATAGGCAATGCTCAGAGAAAGTGCAGAACCAGAGTTTTATAGAATTTTGAGGGCTTTCTCTTATTTTCAAGGCTTGATATGAAGAACTGAGGCTTAAGACTTGCAAAGGAGGAAAGTATGAGTGGTAATGGACTCACACAGACTACAGAATGTCAAGGTGACAATTTTTAGTGCAACAGATTGCCGCCTAAGTGCGAAGTCTGTAATATATGAAGATGAAGTCTTTCATGTATGAAGAGTGAAGTACTTTATCATTTCAAGGATCATCCGGTGGACACCCGAGTCGGAACTTGTAAAAATATTCAATGCAATCTATATATATATATATATATATATATATATATATATATATATATATATATATATATGTGTGTGAACATATCATCGCTGAGGTAGGCATTGCCATACTCAGATTAAAATTGACTAGAAAACTAACTAAACTGTTCTGATACAGGAATGATTTTGTAATACATCATGAGTATAGACATATGTAGACACAGCATGGGCACAACCATATTTTTATGAATAGTCCACTATATAATGAATAACAAAATTCCTCGCAGCCTGGATGGTAGAAACTAGATCCAGGGTCTTGATTTCTACTTCCTGAACTAGTACGATTCTATCCATGTGAATGAATGTGTCGAAGTCGAACATGGTAGAAACCACTTGATTACGAGTCAGTGATGTGAACTATTAACAAGTGTGAGAGAAACTAACAGTAATGTCAATGGCTCTCAAGGTACTCAGTACAATCCATGAAATGTGAATAAATGAGCTGATGTCGAACATGTCATAGAATCCTTTGATCGAAGGTCAATGATGCAACCTATCATCGAAGGCAAGAAACCTGCCATTAGGGCATGTAGATTCCAAGGTACTAATGATTCCTAGATCATCTTTCTAGATAATGAGCTGAAGTCGATATAAAATGATCTGTCATAGGCAAGCCCACAACATGAAATCATAGATCAAGTTTTGAAGAAATATATTTGGCAAGGAATAACTCAGGGATGGTCAAAATGGATGATAGATATTTTGCAAATGAATGGTTTATTTGAACTGACCTCTTGAACACATAACGACACTGTAGATGGTTTGGTGACAATTGACCCAAAGCTAATACCTAGAAACCGGCTGAAGACTTTCAATATGGTTTGATTAACTGTTAGGCAAAGGATTTCCCAACCCAGGTGAACAAAAAGTGTCGTGTTCAAGAGTGGTTAACTGCTTCTCTAAAACACAAAGTATAACAAACAGGTTCATTTTTTTCTCTTTTCCCCCACCATTTTTGGCAAGTACCTCTTTATTTTTGGCAATCTTGAGGAGGATAACATTTGCTTGGTTATAAGCTCATCCTTCGGATGAGTCTAGCTTAGTTTAAAATTTGAACCCTAAGAAGGAGTGGTTCATTCCTATTTAAAATTGAATAGGTCCTTTAATGTTAAATTTTAACGAGTCTAGTATAGGAAAAACTAGGTGTTTTTCAATTTTAGGGAGTTAGAAGAAAAACTTAAGGAAACTCCATGGGTGTCCTTTTTCGTAAATTTATGTCCCCCAAGCTAAAAAAAGTATAAAATAATACTTGAGAGAACTGCTTGACCATTATGATCAAGGAGTACTTTTCATAATTAGTCGCTCCAATCTGAAAAATTAAAAAAGTGGTTGAAGACACGTCGTTTCATAACTAGTATCGAACTCGAAACGACAAAAGTCTAGCAATATTTTCATGTTTATATGGTCAGAAAAGAGCTGTAAGTCGACTGCCCTTTTAATTCCATTTAACGAGTTAAAAGGGGAAAAACTCGGCAATATTTTCATATTTTATGAGTCAAAAAAGAGCTTAAAGAAGACTCATCCTAGAGGAACGAGTGGTATAAAGGGTAGCAACTAGTTCTGGTTATGGTGGAACTGCTCAAAACATGTAATGGTTAAGAGGCTGGCTAATAAAACCACTCATAGCCATGGTCCCTCAAGAAAGGAAAACAAGTAAGTGAAAGCATATGATTAGCCAAAGAGATGGTGGTGATTGAATGAAAACAACCAAGGCTTATCTAACAAAATTTAGCAGATAAAGACGATAATCACGAGATGTAAAACGTGTATGGGTCCATAGAGAACTCTGCTTGGATTCGGTTTCATGTTTACACAATATTGAAACGAAAAACTATGCTTGTTATAAGTTTGCATGCCCCCAACATAATGACTCAAATTGAGGTACATGCCCCCCAAGCTTCATTACATTCAACGAGGTGGATGGAATGAAGGTTCAATTTCAAGGGAGTTGTTTCATCTTTTAATGAGGTTTAAACAGGAAAAGAACTATCCAAAAAACCCTTGTTTCATTTTTTAAACGAGCTTGACACAAGGCAAGGAACTATGCTCCTAACCCTTGATTCATTTTTTAACGAGCTTGACACAAGACAAAGAACTATGCTCCAAAACCCTTGATTCATTTTATAATGATCTTGACACAAGACAAGGAACTATGCTCCAAACATCTGGATTCATTTTTTAATGAGGTTGATATAGGAAGAAACTATCCTCACAACATCCAGTTTCATTTTTTAACGAGGTCGAGACAAGAAAAAATATCCTCGCCACTCCTTGTTTCATTTTTTAACGAGGTTGAGACAGGAACGAACTATCCTCGCGATAGGTTAGGAATTAGAAAACAACTGTACCGCCTGATATGCAATTTCAAAGGGATTCAAAGGCATCGTGCCATCAAATGAATCCACCTCGAAATCGGAAGGTATGATCCAAGGACCATCAAAAGCAATAGTGTTCAGTTAAATCATATGAATAGTTGTAATAGAAGGCGATATGTTAGGAGGAGGGATGGAAAAAGTTCCTAGTAAACCAGAATCTTTAATCAAACCTACCCCAACATCCTTGTAAGGGATAGTAATTTTATCGACGTGCCGAATGCTATCAGTAGAGGTCGGGTCGGATGAGAAATAACTCAGCTGGTCTATCATAACTATATTCCCATTATGAGGAGACTTAATAAGTTGAAAGACTGATGAAACAATAGTAGTCATAGCATAAGACCAACTGCGATGCAAAAGAAGGTTGTAATCTAGAGGGGCATCAACCACTTCCACATCTAGATTTACAGTTTTGCCTTGACCCCTATAGGTAAATCTTCCAAAATACCAAAAGGATGGAACCCTCAGCCAACAAAATCCTTTAGAATTGTCAGAGACTGATTGAGTTTGGGAGAACCAAGCGATTTCCAACACTGGATCGACATAATACACGTAGAAGCTCCCTCTTCAATCATAGTCTGAAAGCAAGGTCTGTTTTTGACTAACACTAGAATCTGGAAAGCCATTTGATGAGGAGGGCGGGGTGTACTATTCTCTAAATTGAAGATTATTGGGTTAGAATCCTGAATATAAATAGATCCTATAGCAGACAATAGTAATTTATGTTGTGTTGGGCATGATTACAACACTTCCAAAGCCGACATTGCTGAAGGGGAAATGGCTAGGTCTTCAACAATGTTATAATTCTGAGCAGCTCTTATATATCGATTGAAAGTTGATTTCCAAAATATACCTTTAGCAGGCGGTTTAGTTACTAAGTCTGGGTTGGGTTTCTCAATCTGTAGTGGAGCAGACCCAGGAGGAGGTGTCATTGATGTGTTTGAATTAGAAGATTCTGCTTCTTTACCATCAACAAGATTTTTACTACCATAATCTTGCGATCGCGTTGCAATCCTGACGTGAGACATCATCATAATGGGTTCTTCTGAGGTATTTGAGGAAGAAGGATCCTTCAAGATAGTAGGCATTTGAGAACCTTTAACAAATTTCGAAAACTCTGCTTAATATGGGCATTCTTTGGTAAAATGGTCCTCGTCGCAAATGAAACAAGGATAGAGAGGTTTTCATTTTTCGTTAATAAATTCCTTTTTATTTGTTTTATCTTTTGAATTTTGATTATTTTTGTTCTTCCCCTTATCTTTACTACCAGATTTGGTCGTAGATGAAACTACGACATGGATGTTGACAGAAACTTTAGCAGAACAATCTCCTTTCGGGGAATCAGGTAAAGTTATTGTAGGAGAAGAATTCTTTGAAGATTTTTTCTTGCTTTTAATACTAACTAAACCAATCATACCATCAATGCCATGAGACCCTGAAGGAGCTGTAGTTTTCTGAAGATTAGGGATTTTTTTGTGTAAAGTACCTAACTTCATATAAACGAGGTCAAGGTACTGAGCCTGAGCAATGACTTGCTCTTCATTGACAACTCTTGCCTTAGCTACATCTTCAGTGATTTTAGGTAATAATGATTTAATGAACCATTCCGCTAAAATTTGATTCGGAATGAAAACTTTCACTAAACGCCTTCTATGTCGCCATTCATGAATATGATCAGAAATATATGTGGACATGGACTGTTTTAGTGAAGTTAACAGTTCTGTGCCATTGTCGTATCTGACAAGAAATTGAAAATGAGTTAAGAAAGAAGTAGCTAACTGACTGAAATTATAAAAAAAGCCTCATGGTAACTCAATGTACCATTTGGCGGCAAGACCAATAAGAGTTCTTTGAAAAAGACGCAAATGAATTGAATCATCAATAATGGAATTAGATGCACACTAGAGGTGATAAGTCATCACATGATTTGACAGATCCTCTCCTGACTTACCCTCAAATTTTGGGATATCATTGGGCAACTTATTAGGCATTGGCGGCTAGTATGGAAGATAGTAAATCAGATCATTTGTAAGGCGTGACAAATCAGGTAAATCGAAAGTTGCAATAAATGGTAACTGACGATTAGGTTCACGAAAACATTGTGCAATGAGACCAGCTCCAGGAGGAGGATATCTAGGATAACCTGGAATCGGATTTGCATTAGGAATGTTATAACCTCCTGAAAACTAAGATTAACTCGACTAAACTGGGGTTGTTGAGGCTGTTGATAAGTATAGCCAGGGTATGGTTGATACTGATAAACTGGGTTTTGTATAGTAGGACCAGATTGATACTGTCCCTAGTATGGTTGATTCCTGGCAATTGTACTTGGACTAACTTATCCTGTAGGCATCTAGACCGAAGTCTGAACTGTAGGTCTTGATTGGGTCATAGAGACATGAGGAGTTTGCACTGATTCAGGGATAGTAGAAACCGAAGCTACAAATACTCCAAAAATAGGTGTGGTAGGTTGAACAAAAGATGTAGTAATTGCAGCAGTAGTTCGAGGCAGACTCTGAGGTGAGCTAGGCCCAAACAGCTGAACTAAACCAAGTGTAAAGGTTTGAACCATAGGTTGGACAGGTTGCTGGGTTGGACCATAAACCAAAGACTGTCCAGATTGATTAGATAACTGCACATTAGGTTGCAAAGTCTGTTGAGTTTGAGACGGATCCCACACCATATTCATTCGAGGACTCATAAAAGGTTGTACTTATGGAGGACCATAACCTGGCTGAACGTAGGGCTAATAATTAGGAGGTACATTTCTAGCTCCTTGTAAAAATGACTGACTGGAAGGCGATTGGAAACCTTGAGTTGGGTATTGACCTTGAGGTTGATAACCCTGGGGCACGTACTGAATCTAGGGTTGATAAGCATCCTGAGGAATATGGGGTTGACCTTGGGGTATGTACTGGCCTGAAGGTTGAAAACCTTAAGGTAGCCCTCCAAGGGGAAACTGACTACCTTGGGGTTGCCCCGCAGGAGATAACTAACTACCTTGAGGTTGTTCCCCAGGTGGTAACTGACTACCTTGCCCCTCAGGTGGTAACTGACTACCTTGAGGTTGAGGATTTGGAATATTACCAGACATCATAAAGATTTGTTCTGCGTTCAACATTTTAGTTCCATTATAACCAAGTGATAACTGATGTTCAGTCGGTCGAGGAGTTGCTCCTGAAAAATTACCAGAAAGTGACTGGTACCCTAAAGGAATAGTAGGACCACCATATAAAAATGTTTCCGGTGATTGGGAAAACATGGATGACTGTGTTGACATGATTGTTCAAAGATAATAAACTTTGGGTGTAGGCTGAAAATAATCACACAAAAATAAAGAAAATTTCAATAAAAGCACCTAAAGTCTCTAAAGAAACAAAAAACTGAATCACACGCCTAAAAAATATAAGAGTTCAAACCACACACAAAGAATAACTTCCCGTACTAAAACACTAGTTGGTGATGAAATCCAACGTCGTAGAATTTAATATAGAAAGGGTGGTTGGAACAGTTACCCCGACAACCTGCTTAATGAAATAGACTAGCACAAGTTTCTTCACAAAACCATCTCAAGTGAAGAGAACCCCCTAGAGAGTCCAAATGAGTCTAGTCGACGTCTGGTCCAGGTATAGTGAGACCCATCCTTCACCGTCACCTTAGGAAATAATCTTAATTTTATGGACACTAAGGTTACCAACAACAACAAATACAACTAGGGGAATAGTCTATGATCTGATCTATGCAAAAGGGAAGAGTAAAAAAACTCAATCCCCTTGAAGGCTCCTCGACATGATCAATCCAAGGTTTACCAACAAGTGATCCCAGGATCCTCAACAATGGTTAAACTGAGGTTTACTGTTTATAATACGTGCAAATCTTCTATCTTTCCCAATGAGACAAACTTGATTGTCTCAAAGGTTCAGACATGATCTTGTGATTGACTCCTTTAAGAGGAGCTTCCCAAATTATATTAATTACAATTGGATTTATTTCCTACCGCAAGATATAACTACTTGTTTGTTTTAACTATCTTGGAGAGTTAATTACTCCCTACTCCAAGATACTAGCCTAAGCTATATTGGTGATAAGAACCCTAGAAAATAAAAAATATTGCTAAATAAATTTTAATTAAGTGTTACTTTTATGGGTTGTTCTTTAAGTTAATAGGTATGGAAATGAAACTTTGATGGTGCGAAGACTCGACTCCAAAAACACTAAAAAAATTCACCTAAAATGATAAACAATTCATTGTTCTTTCAATGAATTTCTAGCCAAGAAAGAGTTCGAGAATGAAATTCTTTTGAGAAACAAATATTTCTTTCAACATGTACATGAAAAGAAAATATTTTGTCTTTTTCAATAAGAACTCAAAACGAGACTACTAATTATGCTCACAAAAAATCCCTTTCTTTTTCAAAACTCAAAACTACGAAAAACAATTTCCTTCAAAAGAGATCCTACAATTTCTAGAAAACACTCAAAACTACTTGAGATCTAAAAACTTCTAAAAACCTAATGTATAAAAGCTTTAATTCTTTTTGAGGACGTTTTACTTAGTTACTCAGTAAAATAAGGATTAATTCGTTCAGAATTAAAAATCAATCGAAAAACATCCAAATGTGTTTTCTTTTATAAAAATGAAATTAAAAACTTATAACCAAATTCGTTGAAAGATTTGCAAGAGAAAAGTAAATCTATTTCTCACAAAGGACAGATTTCACAAACTAGTCAGACTCATCAAGAAGACAAAAAGACACCAGGGTAATCTAAGGTTTCTCAGGCTTCTGATCTTTGAGTCACTACATAGACCAAGTGAAAACCACTCCAGGCATGAAAAACTTCTAGAAAATCATCTAAAACAAAAATGCTAATGGAACTCACTCATAAGATATTTTTGACAAAACACATGCAGATCTGGGTAGACACTAAAAGCTTTAAATGAAATCTAACTTAACTGGAAGAAAACATTTTAGGTTTTTCAAAAAAATTTACAAGGTTCGCAGGCTTCCAGAACAAACAGGGCGGTACCGCTCTGTGTACTAAAGGAAAAGTGCGGAAATGCCCGCACTATCTGTAAATAGAAATTGCGGTCCTTTGAAAACTTTGGAAAAACAAAAAATAATCCAGATCCTAAAATCTACCCAATCCCACACACATCAAGCAAAAACCAAAAACAAGAACAAGTTTCTCAAGTCAAAGAAAAAGGAAAACCAAAAACCCAATTCAATTCCCGAGTGGAGTCGCCAATTAGTTGGTTGGATAAATCGATCTTGTGGACAAGGCCGATCTCCCTAGTATCAAAAGATATCTAGCAACAAGCACACAAGAAAATATATCTTTCTCTAAACATATTGCGATTCATTAATAAAAACTATAGAGGTGTTAAGATCCTACCTTAAGTCCAACGCTAGTTTGTAGCAGCCATCCTTCAACCGTCCAAAAGAGTTTCCTTTTGAGAACCTACAATCACAAACAAGCACACATCAAATAACACTTGCATAACTAATGTCATAAATCATGTCCATATGGTGATCAAGGAATCCATAAAATATACCATAAAACACAGCTTATTGAGAAAAATAAACTTATTTGTATTAACTTTGAAATAGAAGAACCTTACAACCTTTGGTGCCTTGATGTTGTACAAGCTCTTCCTAGGGTCCGAAACAGGAATCTCCTTTACTTTGACAAGCCTTACACTCTTCCAAATGAGATCAAAGAGGTATGTAATCTCTCCTTATAAAAGCTCAATTAGGAAGACTAAGTTCCAGTTGCATTTCACCTCAAAAATATTCAGCTTTCAACCTCTCAAGTAACCAGCCCAATGCTTCATTTTATAGTGCAGAGAAAGGAGGTTACAGGTCCACGTATGAAGGGATAGAGTCCTCCTTCAAAGGGATAAGCTCCTCACATCAAGGGGTTAGCGCCTTAAGGTACGGGATGCATGATCCTTAAGGGAGTGAATTTGCCACCTCAAGATTCCTTCTAGAAGGTTCTAGAAATGACTCAAAGTGAGTTTTTAAGAATATACTTGCGTCTTTTTGACTTTTACAGGGGTCCACACCAATAACAAAATGATAGAGCGGTTAGATGCGTAGGGGACATGACCTTTAGGTGCAGGACTATAGGTAATGCTAAGAGAAAGTGCGGAACTAGAGTTTTATAGAATTTTGAGGGCTTTCTCTTATTTTCAAGGCTCGATATGAAGAACTGAGGCTTAAGACTTGCAAAATGTCAAGGTGACATATGGAAATTATACTTGGACCAGCTGGTCCTGTAGGCATCTGGACCAAAGTCTAAAATGTAGGTCCTGACTGGGGTACAAAGACTTGAGGAGTTTGCATTGATGCAGGGATAGTAGAAACCAGAGCTACAGATACTCTAGAAACATATGTGGTAGGTTGAACAGAAAATGCAGCAGTTCAAGATGGATTCTGAGGTGAGCTAGGCCCATGCTACTAAACTAAACCAGGTGCAGAGGTTTGAACCATAGGTTGGACAGGTTGCTGGGTTGGACCAGAAACCAAAGGTTGTCCAGTTTGATTAGATAACTGCGCATTAGGTTGCAAAGTCTGTTGCACAAAAATTGTCACCTTGACATTCTGCAATCTGTGTGAGTCCATTGCCACTCACACTTTCCTCCTTTTCAAGTATTGAGCCTCAGTTCTTCATATCACGCCTTGAAAATAAGAGAAAGCCCTCAAAAGTCTATAAAACTCTGGTTCCACACTTTCTCTTAGAATTACCTACAGTCCCACACCTAAAGGTCATGTCCCCTATGCACCTGACTGCTCTGTCTTTGTGTTATGGGTGTGGAGCCTTGTAAAAGTCAAAAAAGCACAATTATATTCTTAAAAACTCACTTTGAGTCATTTCTAGAACCTTCTGGAAGGAATCTTGAGGTGGCAAGTTCACTCCTTTAAGGTTCATGCATCCCATACCTTAAGGAGTTAACCCCTTGATGTGAGGAGCTTATCCGTTTGAAGGAGGACTTTATCCCTTCATAGGTGGACCTATAACCTCCTTCCTTTGCACTATAAAATGAAGCATTGGGCTGGTTACTGGGGAGCTTCAAAGCTGAATATTTTTGAGGTGAAATGCTGCTGGAACTTAGTATTCCTAATTGAGCTTTTGTGAGGAGAGATTACATACCTCTTTGATCTCATTTGGAAGAGTGTGAGGCTTGTGAAAGTAAAGGAGATTCCTGTTTCGGACCTTGGGAAGAGCTTGTACAACATCAAGGCACCAAAGGTTGTAAGGTTCTTCTATTTCAAAGTTAATACAAATAAGCTTATTTCTATGTTTTATGGTTTATTTTTTGGATTCCTTGATCACCATAATGAACATGATTGATGATATTAGCTATGCAGGTGTTATTTGATGTTTGCTTGTTTGCGATTGCAGGTTCTCAAAAGGAAACTCTTTCGGACAGTTGAAGGATGGTTGCTACAAACTAGCGTGGGAATTAAGGTAGGGTCTAAACACCTCTATAGTTTTTATTAATGAATCACCATATGTTTAGAGAAAGGTAGAGTTGCTTGTCCTGCTTGTTGCTAGATATATTTTGATGCTCGAGAGATCGGCCCTGTCCGCAAGATTGATTTATCCAGCCAACAAGGAGGAGCAGGAGGGAGAGGTGAGAGAGGGGGGATAGGGGGAAAAGGGAGTAAGGGATGAATAGCTATCAAAGAGGGGGATGCAGATGATTTAATTTATTATGGGGAGTGAGAGAGAGAGGAGGAGGAGAGACAGGTGAGGAGGGAATGAACAGAGATAATGGGGAAGGGAAGTAGAGGGAGAGTGGGGGAGAGGGAGGAAGTAAAAGGGAGCGAGTGAGAATTAGATAGAGAGTGGGGATTATTTAAAGAAGGATGGGGAGTGAGAGAGAGAGAGAAGGTGAAGAAGGAGATAAAAGTGAGAGAGGGGGCAGAGGGGGGAAAGGGAGTTAGGGATATAGAGTTAGCAAAGATGGGGGTGGGGATGATTTAAAGAAGGATGGGGAGTGAGAGAGAGAGAGAGAGAGAGAAAGAGAGAGAGAGATAAGGAGGATGATGAGAGAGAGGTGAGGATGGAATGTGTTAGCACTTCTCAGTTTCCCAAGGTTGAGAAACGGACCGAAGGAGGTAACCTTAAACCAATATTTACACTTGGAAGCTAGCACTACCAAATTAGAGAGGCCTCTCTCAAAGATCTCACATCCAATGAAGTGACTAGAGAGGGAATATGAATTTAGGCTAGATATTAAGCACAAGGGTGTTTGATTTTACGGTTTGCTGGATGAAGCTCATAGATCTAGGAACTAAGTTAATGTTTCTAATGATCAATTGCAAAGATATAATGGGGAAAGGTAGGCATGATCAATGATAGAAATAGTTTGTCATGGTGGCGCAGAGATGAAAAGGTAAAGGGTCAGAATGAGCATGTAACCATGAAATCATTCATCAAAAGGAAAGAACACTAGCATGAAAATCTCATCAAAATAGAGCATAGAACTTATGAATTTTGTTTAAAACTCATGAGATGATCACAAGAAATCATAAAGATGGTAGGAAAAAGAAATATCATAGAAATCACTATCACAGAAACATACCACAAGAATCCCAAGACAATAACTGCAACTACCTATTATATTACTGCAAAATGTACACTAGCTCCAAGCTATGATTCACTAACATCCAACCCACAATACTTTGAAAACTAAAGTTTTTATACAATTATTTACAAAAAAATATCTTGAAACCAAATTCAAGATTTGTTACAAAAATTATAAAAATAGTCCAATACTTCTAATAATATCAGTCTGTTGAGTTCTGGTGTTGTTCTGGGCATTCTAGTGGTAATTGAGGCCTCGAATAAACATTTATGTTAATCCTGCTAACTGATGAACTACATTGGTTTTCCACTTTTATTGAATTCTGTTTGAGCTGAGGTGAAAGGGGTTTGCATTGAAAAAATCCTTGATATCCTCTGAATGAAGGTGCCATGAATGATTTAGTGGTTTTTGAATGGAGGTCGTAGTCATTTAGTTGGTAAATTACATGAAAGAGAGTGAGAAACCATGGCCGTGAGCATAGAAAACAAACTATTTTTGACCATTCCGGCAGGATTATGAACCGTTGATCTGGGCCTATTGATCCAGGCCCATTAAATCTGGTTTGTTGATCTGGGCCATCGTATTATCGCAATCGCAACAGGGGAGGGGCTTTTGCAATACATTATGTAGTTCTTTCACAAAGGAGTGGAGCTGAATGCCCTTTTAAATGTAACATATAGGAATCACATCTAGGACAGGTCTGTATCGTGTCACAATCACAATATAGAGAAGGGTACAATCATATTTATAAAGGACTTATTTACATGGAAATTTCCATTAGGTGGACCCGAAAACCTCTTTAAATATAACTCTATAACTTATCGCATCCACTGAGCTTTGATCACAATCACATTGCAGAGGGGAAGAAATTTATCGTAATGGGCAGGAACTATCGGCAAGCGAGAATTTATCAGTGAGCGAGACTTATCAGTGGAGGAGCGATATTAGAGGAGGAACTTAATCGGTTGAGGAGCGTGCGATATGCGATATCGGCAGAGGGGAAAGGAGCGTTGTGATATCGCAATGAGTAGGTAGGACGATATTAAAATCGTTGGGGGAGGAGTTTCTGTGATATCGACGGGCTGGAGAATCTGCGATATGAAAAATCACAATCATAATCGGGAAGGGGAGATGGGCGTCTATTGTATAGTTTCATGTGATATGCTGACAGTGATATGTTTTGTGGGTTCCTACCCTTTAAAAGGGATTTCAACATAGTGGAAATGGGTGCGCTAGAGTTAAATGGAATGTGGATAATGGATTTCGGCTAGAGTTTGAGAGTGAACTTTTTCCAAGGGAAAAAGGGGTTTTGGGTTAGGACCTAAGGATTTTCTCAAGGAAAAATGGGTTTTAGATGGAATGAGGGGATTTATGAGGTAAGGTTGAGGGAGGTATATGGAGTATGAATGAGGATGTTGAAACAAGTCAAAATCTCTTTGAATTTTTTTTCCCTTAATTGCTCCTCCCATGATGATGACTTTGGTGATGTTATGATGCTTATATAACTCATTGATGATGTGACCAAGACACTATTTATAGGCAAGGAGTGATGGCAAGACCATGATGGAATTTATTGACCTTGATAATTGAGAGAGTAGTAATGACCTAGAACTGACCAACGGTCAAATTTATTTGAAAATATAACAATTTGACCTAATAATCCCATCAACAACTTTGAAAGAGTACATTTGATCACTGTTGATTGGTAGGACTGAGAGACACTAACATTGTCTCCATCTGAGGATGGAAGCTCCTTAGGAGGTGTCAAGAACATTGTAGACCAGGTAGCCTCATCCGTTGGGCAATGGAGTAAAAACATTAAAAAAAATAAAACTCGACACTGAAATGAATGACTAACAAAACATAGGACACTGAAACTGTATTAACTACAAAAAACTGACTTTCTAATGGAAGAAAACCATCTAGATATTAGGGTCTTCACCTTGGGCCTCAAATCCTGATCCCACTAGTGTAACCAATCCAGCAAATGGCTACTTACTTGACTTTTGCTCACACTTTCCTTGAGCAGGAAAAACAACCAAAAGATAGGCAACTCAAAGTCTCCACTGAATCCAATAGTTGTATTGATGAACTTGGAAAGTTCTCCCTTCACCAATGACTGCAATAAAATGACCAAAGGATCTTGGAAAACATGCAACATAAGAAAAACAAAAAAACAAACCTCATTCCAAACTGTTGTTTTGTTTATGTGTTGAAACTGATTCTCTTGAAAAAGAATGGGAGGAAACTATTTTTCCTTGTTATTACCCATTGTAGTCAAGTGCTCTGAATGCTCTTGAATCTCATCAAGTATAACAACAATATCATGTTCAATCGGGAAGTCTAGAAAGGACTCTTCATTTAATTCAACATATACTTCATGTTGTTCTTCAAAATGATCTGAGATAACCTTTTCTCTTTTAATGATCGAGTTAGAGAATGAATGAAAAGAAGAAAGAGGTGTTTGATTACCCTTATTAGTCACTTCGCACATAGATGCTTGCAAGGTAATTGAAAACTCTCACTAATTTCAGATGAAGGAACATGACCTGTAATAATATGTTGTCTTACTTCATTAACATCCAACGTAGAAATTAATGATTGAGAACTTTTACGATTTTCTTTAAGGGATGTAGATTGAGATAAGATATAATATGAAAGAGAATTGAAGACATGGTATTCATTATGAAAATATGATTGGTCTTTAATCACTGAAAAAAACACTGCTTGTTGAAAATGTTCTTGTGGATCAAGACAATTAAGCTCTGCTGGTTCCTCTTTCGGATCACAAGACTATTGTAAATCAACAAATGAATTTTCAATAATATGCTCAATTACCTTTATTTGTTGATTAGAAAGAGGAATTTGTTCTTCAATTGGATCTTATGCAATTGAGACAACCACAGTGTTGATGTGTTCATCCACAAGATCTAAAATAACCTGTTCGTTTTCATTGCTTAAGTTTCATGTACATACAATTTCATAATTTTGACTTGGACCAATTTATTCCTGACTATTAGGATGAAAATATGTTTCATATTCAATCACAGAAGAAGTTGATATGTGGTGTGAATGATCCTTTGTATCAAAGCAACTAATATCTGTTATTTTCTGTTGGGAAGAAAATTCATAAAGGGCCTCTATGATCTCATAATCCATACATTCTTCATCACCAAAAGCCTCTTCAAGGTATTGAATGAAATCTTCACAGGATTCACAAAAATAATCAAAAACTAAGAATGAATGATGATATTTTCCATAAAACTCAAAAAATATTGTGTGGAAATCTTTAAGAGAGAATAATCTGCTTGGATTTAACCCTTCATACCATGATCTTTCTTTCCCTTCTAAGGTATCCATAAACATTTTCATGAAAAAATCCTCATGAAAACTAATACAAAGCTTATTTATATGCCAATGAAATTTTATTAGATGTAGAATAACCTCATCCTTGTTTCCATCTACAAATTTGGGCAAGTTAGTTTGCCAATCTATGCTAGGAATTTGATTTGGGAAACCAGGAATGTGAGCACGATTCATAGGATCATACCTTCTAGCAATTGAATCCATCTTGAGAACAATAGATGAAATAAAGCATCCTTCATGGTACTGATTCTTCTGCCAATGGAATCACCAATAAAACCCTGATTTTTGGATCATGATGCCGATGGAGTCTTTGAAATAGTTTGGAGTCGCCAGGTGAATGATTTCAGCCTTCCTATGTGTTTGACCACTGTCCACCATCAACAAATTGGATATAAACTTATCAGATCTAAACTTTGATGATATTTCTTTGGGAATATGAAATTTCTTGCTTCCCCAGTATGGCCGCCAAAAATGTTATCACTCCTTAGTGTCCCAAGGCTGAGAAAGGAAGCCAAGGAGGTAACCTCAAACAAATATTTATACTTGGAAGGTAGCCCTACCAAATCAGAGAGGGCTCTCTCAAAGATCTCACAGCCAATGAAGTGACTGGAGAGGGAATCTAATGTTAGGCTAGATATTAAGCTCAAGGGTGTTTAATTTTATGGTTTGTTGGATGAAGCTCATAGATCTAGGAGCTAGGCTAAGGTTTCTAATGATCAATTGCAAAGATATAATGGGGAAAGGTAGGCATGATCAGTGGCATAAATAGTTTGTTGTGGTGGTGAAGAGATGAAAAGGTAAAGGGTCAGAATGATCATGTAACCATGAATTCATTCATCAAGAAGAAAGAACACTAGCATGAAAATCTCAACAAAACAGTGCATATAACTTATTAATTTTGTTTAAAACTCATGAGATGTTAACAAGAAAGCATAGAGATGCTAGGAAAAAGAAATTTCAGAGAAAACAATGTTACAAAAACATACCACAAGAATCCTAAGATAATAACTACAACTGTGTGTTATATTAATGCAAAATGTACACTAGCTCCAAGCTATGATTCACAAACATCCAACCCACAATACTTCAAAATATGAAGTATTTATACAAGCATTTACAAAATAAATATCTTGAAAATGAATCTAAGATTTGTTACAAAAATTATAAAAATAGTTCAATACTGCTAATAATATCAGTCTGCTGAGTTCTAGTGTTGTTTTGGGCATTCTGGTGGTAACTGAGGCCTTGAATAGACATTTCTGTTAGTCCTCTTGACTGATGAACTGTGCTATTGTTCCACTTTTTCTGCATTATGTTTGCATAGAGGTGAAAGGGATTTGGGTCAAGAATTTCCTTATTGTCCTTTGAACAGAGGTGACATGAATGATTTAGTGCTTTGTGAATGGAGGCCCTAGTCGTTCAGTTGGGAATTTACTTGAAAGATAGTGAGAAACCATGGATGGGAGTGTAGAAAACAAAATGATTTTGACCATTCCAGGAGGATTATGAACCATTGATTTGGACCTGTTGATCCGGGCTGATTAAATCTGGGTTGTTGATATGGGCAATTGTATTATCGCAATCGCAACAAGGGAGGGGCCTTCACAATACATTATGTTGTGCTCTCACAAAAGAGTGGGGATGAAGGCCCTTTTATATGTAACATATAAGAATCGCATTTGGGACAGGCCTATATCCTATTGCAATCACAATACAGAGAGGGGTACAATCATATTTATATGGGACTTTCCATTGGGTGGACCTGACAACCTTTTTAAATACAACTCTATAAGTTATCGCATCTGCCGGGCTTTGATCGCAATCACATTGCAGATGGGAAGCAATTTATTACAATCGATGGGAACTATTGGTGAGTAGGACTTTATGAGAGAGTGGGACTTATCGGTGGAGGAGAAATATTGGGGGAGGAGCATGTGATATGCGATATCGGTGGAGGGGGAAGGAAAGTTGCAATATCAGAACCACTGAGCGGGACAATATCGCAATCGGCAGGGGAGGAGTTTCCGCGATATCAACAGGCTGGATAATCTATGATATGCGAAATCACAATCCTAGTTGGGAAGGGGAGATGGGCAGCCCTTGTATCATTTCATGTGATATGCCGACAAACATATGTTTTGTGGGTTCCTGCCCTTTAAAAGGGACTTCAACATAGCTTAAATGGGTGCGACTAGAGTTAAAAGGAAGGTAGATAATGGATTTCGGCTAGAGTTTGAGAGTGAGTTTTTTTCCAAGGGAAAACGGGGTTTTGGGCTAGGATCTAAGGATTTTCCCAAGGAAAAATGGGTTTTATATGGAACAAGGGGATTTATGAGGGAAGGTTGAGGGAGGTATATGGAGTATGAATGAGGATGTTAAAACAAGTCGAAATCTCTTTGAACATTTTTTCCCCTTAATTACTACTACCATGATCATGATGACCTAGGTGATTATATGACTCTTATATAACTCATTGATGATGTGACCAAAACACTCTTTATTGACAAGGAGTTATGAAAAGACCATGATGGAATTTATTGACCTTGATAATGGAGAGAGTAGAAATGACCTAGAACTGCCCAATGATCAAATTTATTTGAAAATATAACAATTTCACCTAATAACCCCATCAACAACTTTGAAAGAGTACATTTGATCACTGGTGACTGATAGGAATGACATACACTAACTTAATGAAAGGGGGATAATGGGGAAGGGAGAGAGAGGGAGAGAGAGAGAGAGAGAGAGAGAGAGAGAGAGAGAGAGAGAGAGATATTAGTGGGAGGGAGAGAGAGTGAGGTGGGGAGAGTGAGTGAGCATTAGAGAGAGTGTGTGGATGATTTAAGAAAGCATGGGGAGTGAGAGAGAGAGATAGGAGGAGGAGGAAATGAGAGAGGTGAGAGAGGGGGTAGAGGGGTTAAAGGGATTTAGAGATAGAGAGCTAGAAAAGAGGGGGGTGGGGATGATTTAAAGAAGGATGGGGAGTGAGAGAGAGAGAGAGAGAGAGAAGGAGGAGGACGAGATAGAGGTGAGGAGGGAATGAAATGGGGATAGTGGGTTAGAGAGAAGAGAATGCGAGAGAGTGAGTTAGTATGTGTGTGTGTGTGTGTGTGTGAGAGAGAGAGAGAGAGAGAGAGAGAGAGAGAGAGAGATGTAAGGAATATATATGAGGAATATAGAGAGAGAGTGAAGTAAAGAAGGGTAGATAAACACACAAATAATGATAAAGTATTGACAATGAGGGAAGGGAGGTATAAACAGATAGTTGAGAGGGGGAGAGGTATAAATAGAGAAGTAGGAGGGGGTAGAGAGGGGGATAAAGGAAGGTATGCAGAGAGAGAGAGAGAGAGAGAGAGAGAGAGAGAGAGGGGGGGGGGGGGAGAGAGAGAGAGAGAGAGAGAGAGAGAGAGAGAGAGAGAGAGAGAGAGAGAGAGAGAGAAGAAACAAAGTGTAGGATAAAGAGAGTGTGGTGGGGGATGGATAGAGAGAAAGATAGAAAGGGGGTAGTGAAGAGGAGAGGAGTAGATCGACACACACATATTTATAGAGGGAAAAAGATAGATGTAGAATGATGAGTCTGGTGTAGAGAGAGAGAGGAGGAGGAAGGAAAAGAAAGATGGATAGTGAGAGAGAGAAGGGTGGGGTAGATCAAGAGTTGTGGGGGGGGCAAGAGAGAGAGAGAGAGAGAACAGGTGAATGAGTGAGAGAAAGTGGAGAGGAGTATGTGGGAGTATTGACATGGTGATTTTTCGCTATACCAACAAGGGGAACTAACCCGATTGTAGGCCCCAATTAGACCTGCTTTCGTTTGGAATGGCTAGTTCCAATAGGTTTTAAGGGACCCCGTAAACTAGCGAATGAGTGCTAATTGATTGCTTATGGGGAGAAGACTCCAATTAAATCAACAAAATAAAATAGCTAACCTATATGTATCAAATCCTATCTAAGCTATTTCGAACTACTCTAGTATATATCCTAACTATCCTAACCTATCTTACATGAGCAGAAACAAAGGAGGTTAGACATCATATATAAATCCCAAGTCAAAATGAATCAATTACTGGTCCACTTAAGAACAAGGCTGTATTAAATCCTAATTGCAATCCAATCATTCATACAGGAATACACATTCCATTTTATGGAAGAAAAGCTTGCAATTGATGTCCAACATAGTTTCGAATCAGCAACCTTTCATGATTTAACCATGATGTTGAGTCATATTCAAATAACCAAATATAACCATGAACTGTAAGTTATCAGTATGGACAAAAAACAAATATACATTTGCATTTATGTCAGCAACAACATTCTGATCAAAACACATAAGAGAAGAGGAAAATCAATCTGAAACACAGGCTCCTCATTGAACCAAGCAATCTCTCTTTATTCACAATAAATCAGAGTTGTTTTTCTTCAAACAAAAATCCCCCTTCTCTTACCCGGAGATAATACTTATGCAACCCTCAATGACCCTCGGTCTTCCATGACCTTTCATTTCCCCCATTTCATTACACAAGTTAGCATATGCAGATAAGAACGGTCAGTGAAACTGTTGACACACCGAGGTCACCCTTGGTGGAATGTTCTCCTTCTTGGGGAAATGAATGGATGCCTTTATAATAGAGGAGGCTTGTGTATCATTTCTTAGCACCTGTGTGGAGTGTCTATCATTCTCTGTCATTTCTTGAAGGAAACTGAAGATGTTGTGCTCATCATCCCACATCTGGCATGCTTTGTGATGTATCTGGCAATGATGACATCTTGATGGATTAGCACTATCATGAGTGCTTCCACTGAACTGAAGGAGTGCCTCCATTATGAAATTTGGTGGTCCGTGTTCCCTTTCACAGAGTGTGTTTCGCACTGCTGACACTAGTAGGGCAGGGGTGTCATCTTGATACAACTCACCTTCATTCTTTATCAAGTCTGCTCGAATTTCCCTATAAAATAACACATATCAGCTATGATAGTGAGACATATAGCAAACAGGCCTACAAAACATGAATCTTGTGTTTATAACATCAAATGTGAAAGAATTCTCCTTTCTTTTTAATTTATGCACTGATTAAGTCCCGTGAATGTAAAGCCAATTTACATTTCAAATCCTTGCAAAACACAGAGTGAACCGAAAACCCAGACTTGAAATACTATGGGCGGGAACCTATACCCTATTGGGTCCACCATATGGAATTTCCCATAAAAAACCATGACCATAACACTTTACTGAATATACAAGAAACATTGGAAAAACCTATGTCCGGGCCATATACCCAAACTCCAAATTTTAAATGCCCGAGCCTAAAATTATCGGCGAGTCCAGTGTATAGTGTCGCACCTTATGCATGAGCGCTAGACCCTGCAGATAGTGATTTGCGATGGGGAGGGGCAGACCCGATAGCATATATACTATGTTTTAATCGGATCGGCAAGCCTGCCATATCGCATATTAAAATATGCATAGGCCTAGGGCCCCGCCGATTGCAATATGCGATTAGGCCAGACTCAATATATATATATATATATATATATATATATATATATATATATATATATATATATATATATATATGTTATATTCAATAGCCCCGACAGGTCCGTAGTGTATGAATTCCCTTTGTAAAACCCGACTTCAACATTTTTTTCGAAAACACAAGAAAGTATGGAAAAACCTTGTTATAGACATTTTTGGGCACTGCAACCCTAATCAAACATGTCCATAAACCAAGGGCTCCTAAGTCCCTAAAAGTGTTGCTTCACACCCTAAAAGAACAAGGTCAGCTGATTACATCATCTCCCAGAAGTTCTCCACAGAAAACTGCTCAGAACTGGTCAAAGCTAGACCATACAGACTGCCCAGTGTAGAGGGTGCGATGCATCTCACCTGCCCAGTGAAAAGGGTGTGATGCATACTGAAAAGCCCTTCTATAGGGTGCGATGGGTGAGAGTGGACAAATGGCAGAGACAGTTTGCGAGGTGGATGATCATGGAATCTTCTAGAAACTTCTCCTATGACACTTGCCTCTCTGAATTCGCCCAGGGATGAGTAGGAGATCATCAATCTCCAAGTGGAATCAAGAACTATCAGAGAGAGGACACTAATCAAAATCCCAGAAGCTGACTCACCCCCCTACAATCATCTATATATGGATCCCTCATCCCAGAGATCTGGAGGTTGGAATTTTGTATCTTGTAAGGAAGTGTTGTTGGTTTATTGGTGGAATATCATAGTGTTTGGTGATCTAAGCTTTTCATGAGGTGAAAGAAGGGATTTCATGCTAGAGGATGACGTTGGGTCAAAACAATTGGTTGTAATCCTCTTTGCTATTCTTGATATTAGTAAGCCTATTCAGGTTTTCCTCCACATTCTTGTATGTTTTATGATATATACATTTGTGTGGTCAATATATATCTCGTCCTATATTGTTTATGATTGTATATCTCTGTTATTTGATAGTATTATGCTGCTTCGATTCTACAAGTGCTCTTTGAAGCTGGGTAGACGAAGGAGAAGCGACAAGGATCTGTCAGAAGGGAGAGGAACCGAGCAAGGAACCAAGCACAAGATTGAGGTTTGTGTCCTTCATTCCCCTCTTATCTACTTCTCATAAAGGAAAACAAAAGTAGTTTTAGTTTGTTTGTTTCTAAGATAGCTACCAGTCTTAGTGGGACTAGTAGCTCCAAGTGGACACTAGATTTCCTGATAACAAAATGGCAACTCCACTGGGGAGCGAATAGATTGCTTGCTTGTCTATATTTGTTTGTTTTATAAACTTACAAACGGAGCCTAAAGTCAAGCCAACTAGCCTTCAAACTGCATTTGCTATGCAAGTGCAAAGTAGATCAATGCTGCTTCAGTCTATCTCCAGGTTTTGTTTATAAACTGAACAATCGATTTTCAAACCTTCTAATTGCCCTAGTGGTGGCTCTAGTAACCTCATTAGATCAGCCCCTGTGATTTCTATTTACTGTACATCACTTTCTCGGCCTAAATCCCTGAACTGACATGCAAACTATGACCCAAAACCAAGTTGAAGTCTCGTCCGTGGAGCATCGCACTTTCTCCTATTGGGAATCTTGATGCATCGCACTTTCCCTATGTTATAGGTGCGCTGATAAGAAAAGACCTCTTCTGATCTCAGATTTTGGTTTCTGTGTTCACTCTCTTAAGCTTTATTCAAGAGTTTTGTTGTCTATGATCAGTATACCATTGTGGAAACTCCCTTCCTTTCCATCATTCTACCTCCATTGTGCAAAGAACTGTGAAAGTTTTTATGTATTGTGTGCCATTTTCAGTTCTCTTTTACAAAGAAGTAGCATAATCAAACTGTCATCTTCTGATTTGAAAGTGTCGCAAGTGTCGTTTTCAGTCAAAGGAAAGAATTCTATTGTTCTTGATGATCGATTATATGGTTAGTCTTGTATTTGATTTGAATTAGTAATTTTTCAAGTTTCGAAAGTAGTTTTCAATTCAAAATAGCAAAGGGTCGTCATTATCTTCCTTTCATTTTTGAAAAGAAATTTGTTAGTACTGTCGCTTTAAAAAGATAATTCAGATTTGTACTTATCATTATTCTTATCATTCACACATTAAGAAAGATGAAAACAAATACATGCATGTGCATATGCATTTAGACTACTTGTTGGTTTGATTTAGGATAGTGCATCTAGTGTGTGCTCTCTGCTCTATGTTGAAAGAATATCATCTCTCTTTCTTTAGTAGATAGGATTTTCATTGCAAAAAGAAGATTAAACGATTGTTTATCATCTTAGATTGCATTTTAGGAATTATATCTACATCACGTGGAGAACCTGAAAGGAAAATTTCTTAAGAAAGATCAACTGTAAAATAAATTCAATGAACATAAAAACGCTTTGGAACCTAACGCACAACATCTAGAAGTATAGGCTAGAGACGTATTCTGGTGTCGTAAAGCCTGGTAACTGTCGCTTTCACTATTGGTTGGGTGATTCCTCCTCTTTGAGACGACAAGTGCCAGTACGGAATTGTGCTCCCATGTATCATTGAGTATATATTGGGAGACCGCAATAGGCTATATCCTTTATCCATAGGAAGCCGTGTCTGCCACCCTATCAATCGCAATGCACTTAACACAGCATTCGGGAAGATTGAATGCCGTACCGTAAAAAGTATTCTGCAGTTTTGCGATTGGTTTGGTAATCCCTCTGTCTAGATTTCCAGAGTAATCTCTTTTGTTCCTTTTCAGACTCCTTAAAGGAAAAGGTCCATCTGAGCACTTGTCACTTCAAGCTCATTACAAATCGAAGGTGACTAGAGTCATGTTTTGTTTTTTCTCGACTCTTAAAAATTGAAAAAACAAGTTGTGTCAAAGAGTCTAAAATTTATTTTAATTGGAATAATATC
This sequence comes from Pinus tabuliformis, assembly GCA_031772625.1. Classification (NCBI taxonomy): domain Eukaryota; kingdom Viridiplantae; phylum Streptophyta; class Pinopsida; order Pinales; family Pinaceae; genus Pinus; species Pinus tabuliformis. The sequence continues at coordinate 730,269,440 of CM062817.1, forward strand.
CCATGTTGGTCTTAGGTTGAGAAGAATGGAGTCCACTAACCAAGGTTTTCCCCTCGGAGGGAATCCTAGTCCTTTCTCCTCTTGGGGAGATGTTGGTGCACCTCATATAGCCACATTGTCGCTTCCAGGATTGATTATTGGCTTGCCAATATGGCTCTTCTCGAACTCCGTTGTTCAGAACACCGTAATTCTTGAACAATCGAGTCGGAAAATAGATGATACTAAAGTTACCCCCCAACCTTCTACTTCATCCGATTCTCCCTCTCCTCCTTCCTCTTCGCTTGATGAAGCTGGTAACGCCAAAAATCAAGTAACTAAGAAGGAGAAGAAAGGGAAGGAGAAGAAAGAGAGGAAGAAGAAGGAGCCAAAGGCAAAATGGGTAACCAGGCATCGTCCAGTGAAAATCCACACACTGCACCATCCAAGCCTAAATCTCCATGTGTCATTTGCAAAGGAGACCATTATCATCGAGACTATCCTTGCATCCCTCGGATCTTAAGGGACTGGTCTCCTCGTTTGCACAACCTGGTGTCATCAACCTCTAAAGATAATGTTGAAAGTACACCATCAACTAGTGAAAGCGAAGGATTTGAACAAAAAAGGAAATGTAAATTTCATTGTAAACTATGTGAAGGCGATCACGTTGTCCACCGTTGTCCCTTCCTAGATGAAGCTAAAAGAGTTGTGGATAACCGTTCGACTTCACCGCTACGGCTTCCTCCTGGATACAAGAAACTCTTGTCGAGTCCATCGCTAGTTGAAAGTCTGACCGACACACCATTGTGGTCAGTCGAAGCATCTGTCATTGAAGATAAACCCGCTGAATCCATACCCGACAAAATTCAAAAGGTTGAGGCGGTAGTACACCCGGTCTTGTCTTCAGAAGGTCCATCTCCGAATGATACAAACACCAAAGAGAATGAGAATGACACCGTTCAAATTCTTTTCATAAACACAGACTCCGATGAACATGGGGGAAATCTACCTGTTCCTTTATCACAGGAAGGAAGTTCGTTAGAGTCATATCCGGTTGTTTATTTGGTCCTAACTCCAAGCAACCTAGTCGTTTCCTTCGATTGGAATCTACTAGGTAGACCCCGTGTATTGGCTAATATAGCATTCCGAATCATTGTACAAGTTTACAAAATTATCATGGTTAATACCGTCATAGATGAAGGGGCTTCTGTGAGTATCCTTTCCTCAAATGCTTGGGAAGCGCTTGGTTCGCCATCGCTTCTGCCTGAAATGAGAAATCTGATAGGCTTCGACAAAGGAACCAGTCGACCGTTAGGGATCCTTCCCAGTGTGCCCATAACTTTGAGAAGGAAAATCATTTACATGAATGTAATTGTAGTCCGAGGACCTCTAGATTATAATCTACTCCTTAGATGTGACTATATTTATAGCATGGGAGCCATTGTCTCCTCACTCTTTAGAGTAATGTGTTTTCCACATGAAGGCCAAGTGGTCAAGCTCGTAGACTAGCTTTCGTTCCCCAGCTCACACATAGCTAATAGTCAAATTCCATCCCTAAATGGTATTTTCACGCAAGGAATGTCTCATCAATCTCCAGTCCGTCCACCTGAAGAGCGCGAGTGATTCGGAAGGACATGACTGAAATCCAGGGGGCATGTACCCTGGTTTGTTTTGGCAGGAAAACCTTGGGTATAGGGTAGGTTTCCGCAGAGGATATATGACTAGTCTGACACACCCCTTCGTTTAGGAAAATGGGATTAGACTGGAATACGATTCCCTCGTCAAAGTTAGGTGAGTGGAGGTGACCGTGCCACTCACCTTTGTCTATTTCGGTAGACATCACCAAGGAAGCATTTTGTCTACAACACGGATGAAGAGCTTTCATATGGTAACCTGGAAGCTCTATTTCACTATACCTGGGGGCATGCAAAACTTTTTGCATGCAAGCGAAGAGCGACCATTTATTTTCTTAGTTTGTAGTTTCTCAACCCTTTAAACTCGTAGGATTAGTTGTTCCTAGATTTCATAATGAAAGGATCCGGAGCAAAGTTTTGAATGGTGCAAGCTCATTAAAAATTGAACCTATTAATGAGACATCCTTATTATACGACTCGCACGAGCAGTTTTTACGCAAAGTTCAAGCTCATTAAAAATTAAACCTTAGCAATGAGAAAACGTTCCCCCAAAGTTTAAGCTCATTAAAAAATTAACCAATTTCTGGTAAATAAGCATTGTGAATGCATTATCATCAGCTTTTGAGCCTTGGTCATGTTCTTATCATCACCTCCACTCTGTTTTAACCGATCATTCACCTCCATTGGATTGTTTACCCCTATTGAGGAACAACTATGAAGAGTGATCCTGTTAGCCATCCTACACTGCCATGATTGGAAAATTCCAAACCTTATCTCGAATTAGTTGCTACCTGAAATTATCACTCGTTCCTCAAAAAACGAGTCTCCTTAAGCTCTTTTCATCTCACTTGTAATATATGAAAATATTGCTGAGCAATTGGCCTCTCCAGCTCGTTAAAGCTACCGGAAGTGCTATCCCTCCTCTAGATTTTAATCTTTTTGGACCTGAGGGATTATTACACAAAAGGATCGAGTGCTTGTTTTGTTCGGCTCATTAAAATTATCGAAAATTCATCACTTTCATATTATTTTATACTTTTTCGGACTTAAGGGATTATATGACGAAAAAGGATTATTGGAGTTTCCTTTATGTCCCTTTCAGACTCTCTAAAATTGAAAAGGACCGAGTTATCTTTGTCGTTAAACTCGTTAAAACCGAATAGCGACAAAATTGTCCATACAGACAAGAACGAGTTTCACTGTCGCTAGGCTCGTTAAAACATAGCGACAGGTTTGCCTGAAGGGCAAATTATAGAACAAGCATAGGTTATCCTCCTCAAGCTTGATAAAAATAAAGAGGTACTGGTCAGCAATGACTGGGGAAAAATTGGGAAGAAAACTTGAAGAAACTTTATTGGTAGCAAGTCGCTCTTGAACATGACACTTTCGCTCCGCATCCAAGTTGGGTTGGGTTGTTCCGTTCACCGGTTATATCACCATTGGTCCATCGCACCATCCATATTTGGGGTTAACGCTACCAATCCATGTCAATGTTGCTGGTATGTTCAAGAGAAGTCGCTCAGAGAATTCACCTGTGTCTCATCCATTTCAATACATTCATGCTCCATTCTTTCATGACTGCCACCCTGAACCCTGTATCATCAGATCATTTTCACCTCCAAAATCATTTACTCTGTTCCGTGTCGTAGATGTGGGATTCATTAAGGCCCTGCTATGATGGGTTGCTTCTTGTCGACATCAGCTCATTATCCAAGAAGTCGACTTAGGAACAACCCTTTCAATACTTTGAAGCTTGCATGCCTCAATGGCAAGTTTCTCACTTCCGGCGACAGGTTTACATCAATGGCCTTCGACTGAAAGATTTTGCGTGGTGTTTGACGCCAAGTTCCTTTTCACACCATGTGAATTGTACTGTAGTATCTTGAGGGTCATCATCATTATCGGTGATTCCTCTCGCACCTGTTAACAACTTACATCATTGGCTGGTAATCAGGCGATGTCTTTCCATGTTCGACTCCAGAACATCTTTCACATGGATCGACTTGTACTATAAGTGAAGATTGAACGAGTTTGAAGACCCCGGATCTAGTTTCATCCATCCGGGCTGCGATATATTCAGGAAAATAAAAACGTCAAATGTACATCGTTGCTACACAGACGATCATCCAAACCAAAGGATGATGACTCTATTAGAATCATCAGTCTGCCACACAGATGGTTGTCTGTGTTATGTACATGAAAATGAATTTATAAAGCTGAGCATGGGAATGCCCGTCTCAGCTAGATCATGAAAATATTATGAAGATAATGTATTGTATTGTATCTTATTACAGGTCGCCTTCCAGCTCGAAAAAACTTTGGATCCTCATGATAAAGCATTTCACCCGAAATCGAAAGATTAACAACCTCATGCTTTAGGGGGAAACTGTTATAGACATTTTTGGGCACTGCAACCCTAATCAAACATGTCCATAAACCAAAGGCTCCTAAGTCCCTAAAAGTGTTGCTTCACACCCTAAAAGAACAAGGTTAGCTGATTACATCATCTCGCAGAAGTTCTCCACAGAAAACTGCTCAGAACTGGTCAAAGTTGGACCATACAAACTGCCCAGTGCAAAGGGTGCAATGCATCTCACCTGCCCATTGAAAAGGGTGCGATGCATACTGAAAATCCCTTCTGTATGGTGCGATGGATGAGATTGGACAAATGGCAGAGACAGTTTGCGAGGTGGATGATCATGGAATCTTCCAAAAACTTCTCCTATGACACTTGCCTCCCTGAATTCACCCAGGGATGAGTAGGATATCATCAATCTCCAAGTGGAATCAAGAACTATCAGAGAGAGGACACTAATCAAAATCCCATAAGCTGACTCACCCCCCTGCAACCATCTATATATGGATCCCTCATCGCAAAGATCCAGAGGCTGGAATTTTGTATCTTGTAAGGAAGTGTTGTTGGTTTCTTGGTGGAATATCATAGTGTTTGGTGATCTAAGATTTTCATGAGGTGAAATAAGGGTTTTCATGCTGGAGGATGATGCTGGGTCAAAACAATTGGTTGTAATCCTCTTTGCTATTCTTGATATTAATAAGGCTATTAAGGTTTTCCTCCACATTCTTATATGTTTGATGATATATGCATTTGTGTGGTCAATATATATTTGGTCCTATATTGTTTATGATTCTAGATCTTTGTTCTTCGATAGCATTATGCTGCTTTGATTCTACAGGTGCTCTTTGAAGCTGGGTAGATGAAGGATAACCAGCAAGGATATGTCAGAAGGCAGAGCAACCGAGCAAGGAACCAAGCGCAAGACTGAGGTTGGTGTCCTTCATTCCCCTCTTATCTACTTCTCATAAAGGAAAATGAAAGTAGTTTTAGTTTTTTTGTTTCTAAGATAACTACCAGTCTTAGTGGGACTAGCAGCTTCGAGTGGACACTATATTTCCCGATAACAAACCCCGTGTCTAGCCATAAGGCCAGACTTGAAATGTTATATTCTTTGATCTATAATCATCGGCGGGTCCGAGGTATAACGATGTGCCTTCTATATAAGCCTTGGACCCTATCGACTGTGATATGCGATTGGGAGGGCGGACCTGATGGAATATATTTCATGGTTAATATAGCCATCGGGTCTGGAAGATATATGTGCCCTTTATATATATAGCTATGGGGCTTGGCCAATAGAGATTTGTGATGGGGATCCAGACCCAAAATATATGCATTTGAGTTAATAAAACCTGTCGGGTCCGGAAGCCATGAACGCGTTGTGTTAGTTGCGATAGGCCCAAAAAATGGATTTATGCATGTTTTGCGAAGTATTTCCACTATAAGGAATTGTGATAGGAAAATGATGTGATAGAAGGTTTTGAGGGCTTAAAAGGTTCCAACGGGGGAATGAATGGAGGGATATGTTGGGTGATGAGTGGATCATGCAACAGGGATTAAAAGTGGGGATTGACCATTAAGAACTAAAAATTTGGCTCGGAAATGAGTTAATGTCTCTGGGACTAAATAGATCATTCAGAGAGGTAGAAGGCCAACTTTTAGGGGACCCATTCAGAATTGTTTCCAAGGCAAGTTTTGATAGGGTGGTAGTTGTGGCCACAACAAATGGCGAACCGTTGGGCAAACCAGTTATCTCTGTTTCCAAATAAACCTCAAATCAATAAAGCATCAGGGTGTTAAGATAAAATTGAAATGCAAACTGTACAAATGAAAAGGCATGGGTTCCACTTCAACATTAATTGCTTTAGGTGGGATGAAGACAAATAGCTTCTACTTACTGATAGGGTTTTGACAGGCATTCTGCAATGGTGATTTTATGGAATTTATTGACCTTCCTTTACCAGTTTCTTGCTTTCAAAAATGCTTTCGGGGCTATCACTAGTCTGTCAATACCTGTTTAGGTGTGTACCTCAGCTCTTAATTGCTCATCAAACTTGATATAGATATGTTTATCTACAATTTATATGAGAATTTCAATGCTATATTTTCATTGATTGAATGGAGCGCAGTCATGGATCATGCCATATTTTTAAACCACTTAAGCAAGGTTGGGCTTGCTATATCAACCGGTACTCTCAGCCTGGCAACAGTCCTTACTCTAACTGGCTTCCCAAACAACCTGTCCTTCCATATTGGCACAAGGACTTGATATTTCATTTTCTTTTAAATAAGTCCTTCCAGTTTCAAGCATAAGGACTAGAGCACAATTGGTTTTTCCACATGGTATATGATAGTGAGTTTAGCCCATGAAAGGAGATTTACTTGTAGATAACAAGTATTGGAAAATTTAGTGCAGTGGATAGAACCAATGGAGAATGACTACAAACCTTACAGCTAAGTATATGTTAGGTCTGAGTGGGATTTATTCAAAATGCAGCATCCCTCCATGCCAATTCAGCTGTAGTTACACATTTTGTTTTATAAAGATACCCCTACATGCTACAGATATCGAAGTTATCAACATATCTTACCCAATTCCCAACAGATGCCAATGAGTGGTTTTAGTTTGAACTCCACAGTTGATTTTCAAGTTCTCATGGGCTGATTGAAAATTTGTTTGATTTGCAAGGTAATGATGGGTTTAGAAACAACAGAATCATCAACAATTTAATGAGAAAGGGAAATGTTGAAGGTGGTGAATGAGGGCAAATCTGAGAAAGTAAAAACAAGTTGGAAGGACCGAAATTGGTTGGCTGAAAAGGACTGCAATTCCAAAAACAACAAGAAAATAAACTTTGCAGAAAAACAAAAGGACAAGATAGACGTGCAACTAAACTAACAACAAAGCTAAAATGACTTCTAACATACTAAGGAGGTAATCACCATGTGGTGGCTACTAGAAGTATCTCTTCAGATGTTGGCCATTAACAGGGAGTTTTTCAAATCCCTCCCTGTAAATTTTTCAACCTGTAAGTTCCTTGACCAAATTTTTCCACAACTTGGAATGCGCCTAGCCATAAGTGTTGGAATTTCGGGTGTTTACCTTTTGGCTCACTCAGCTTGTCTCATTTCAGGACTAGCTCCCCTACTTGGAAATCTTTATCTCTTGCTAAATGATGATCAAACCATTTTTTTACAATCATTTGATGATTTCTAAATTTATTTTTGGCTTTATCTCTCAATTCTTACAACTTCATCAGTTGGTTGATCCTCTCTTGGAGTAGGGCTGAAGGGGTTCCTCTTGAAGCTTGGGAGAGCTATAGAGAGGGAAGGGTAACATTGGGAGGCAGGATGGCTTCTTTTCTATAGACGAGGAAGCATGGGGAGTTTCATAAGGCCACTTTTGGGGTGACCCTATTGGCCCAAAGGGCATATGTTAGGGCGTTGTGCTAGTTCCATTGGTTATCAGTGACAAACTTGTGGATTATGCAAATAAGGTTTTTATTTGAAGACTCTACAACTCTGTTTCCCTGGGGGTGATAGTTAGATGAATACCTCATGTGGGTTGATTTATCAATAGCAATCTCAGTCAATTTCAATGAAGAAAAGTAAGAGGCATTATCGAATATAAGAGTGTCAGGAATGCCATGCCTATTATAATGAATTTCTCAATAAATGATATTACCTCATCCACATTCGCCTTCTGAAGCGGTATGTCTTCGGTCCATCTGGTGAAGTAGTTGGTTGTTGTGAGTATGTACTTATGTTGTTGCAAAGAGTTTGGAGTGAATTCACTTATGACATCTAGGCTCCATTGCTGGAATGGGAAACAAATAATAAAGGGCCTGAGGGGAACAACAGGCTTTCTTTCTCGTCCTACGACAGTTTGACACACCTTGCATTTGCGAGCATAGGCATGTGAGTCTCTGAACATTGTGGGCCAATAATATCCAGCTCTTAATATTTTGTGAGTAATGGTATCTCCGCCATAGTGACCACCTGCTCGGCCATCATGCATTTATTTCAAGACATGGTTGACATCATCCTTTTTCAAACACCTCAGCCAGATTCCATCATGAATTTTCCTGTATAATATGTTATTGGCCAAATGATACCGATTAGATTTCAATCTGAGTGCTCTCCTTTGTGATGCATCCATGTGTTTAGGGCATGATCCTTGTATCAGATAGAAGCGTATGCCGTAGTACCATGACTCAGGGTCCAAAAAGGCTTCCGACGTTTCTCGCTCATACATCAGGGCTTCGTTAATCCATAGGGGATCCTACCTAAATTCCATTTGTGTATATTGCATGCTCTACGTTTCTGGTTCTTCGAATGCTCCTTCTTTATCTACCAAGGCTTCTGCTGCTAGCCTGAAAAGTCCCTACCCTCAAACTACCTATGCCGGCTTAATCTTGAGGTTAAAGTCTTGAAGGGCGGTTTTAAATTCCCTATCCGTTCACCCATTTCCTTCTGCACGAAGAGAGCTCTTACAGCAGGATGGAGAATGATTACTTTGGTCCTGGCCTTTAGTAAATAAGGGGGGAAATGTTTTATGGCTTTGAAAACTACAAAGCCCCGTTTCTCCACGTCTAGGTAGTTGAGTTCTGCCCCCTAGAGATTAGAGCTCATATAAGAAACAGGGACTTCGTTGCCTTCATTATTTTTCTAAGTGAGTATTGTGGCATATGAAACATCAGAAGAAAAAGCGTATAAGAAGAATTCCTTAACGAAATCGGGGCTGACCAATGCAGGAGCTTCAACGATGGCTTCCTTGATTCGCCGAAATGATTTCTTGGCTTCATAGCTCCACTTGTACAAAATATCTTTCTTCATCATTAGCTGCATAGGGTGCACTATTTCAGTGAAACCTGAGACAAATTTCCTGACGAATTTGATGTTCTTGAAGAAAGATTGCATGGCCCTTTTACTTGTAGGGGGTTGTATCCTCATGATAGTCTCTATTCTTTCACGGTCAATAACAATCCCTTCTTTAGAGAGGATATGACCCAGTAGTTTCCCCTCTGTGACTGTGAAGACGCTCTTCTTGGGATTCAATGATATCCCGTATCTTCGGCATCTTTCGAAGATTTGTTTCAGGTGACAAATATGATCCCTTCTATGATATGAATACACTGTAATGTCATCCATGTAAACCACTATTGATCTATTAATCAACCCTCGGAAAGCTATATCCATAGCTCTCTGGAATGTGGCGCCCGCATTAATGAGTCCAAAAGGCATTTTGCAATATGCGTAAGTGCCCCATTTAGTGTTGAAGGTTGTCTTAAGCTGATCCCCATTAGATACTAACACTTGATTGTATCCTGAAAACCCGTCTAATAGGGACAACATTTCAGACCCAGAAATGCACTAAAGAATGTGCTCCATAGAAGGGACAAGATAGTTATCCTTTTGTGATGCTTTGTTCAGGTTTCTGAAGTCAATACACAGCCTGATGTCTCCATTTTTATTTCTCACTGGCACGAGATTAGCTACCCAGTGTGTATGTCTGATAGGAAGGATGATTTTAGCATCCAACATTTTGTTTAATTCTTTCTTCACCAGTGGTTCTAGGATTGGATGCATCTTACGCATCTTTTGTTGGTAGGGCATGGCCTCCTTTTCCAAAGGGATTACTTGCTGCATAACACTGGTATCAAAGGTATTTAGGTCTTCATATGTCCATGCAAAGACGTCCTTGTATTGTTTAAATAGATTGAAAAATGCAACCTTTTCTTGTGGAGAGCACCCTAAGCCCAGATTGACATTTTTTGGGTCTTCCTTGGTCCCAAAGTTGACTGATTCATACTTCATGGATGAGCTATGCATTTTACAGTTATTCGGCTTCTTTAATTTATCATGCAATTCATACAAGTGCTCCATCTTAACAACTGACTTGGGAATCACATTGGGCTAATCCTTTTCCTCACCTTCCCTCTCATTCATAAGCTTGTCATGCTCCTTTTCATCAATGACTGCATTCTTGAATGTCTTCTTGCAGTGCAAGAACTCAAGGATTTGCTCATCATCTTCGAACACCTGCCAATTTGAGATGTTATCAAGCATGGATGGTCTGAAAATCAATTCAACAGAACATTTATTTTTCTTCAATCTAAAATCAGGCAGAAGTTTAGCAACCATATTAGCCATCAGATCAGCATCTTGGTTTTGCCCTCGAGGTATGTATGTGATATTAAAATAATCAAAGATGTCAATTAAGTTCCATACCTCACGCTGGTACCTTACCAAGTTTGGTGAATTGTAATATATCCTTTTCCTTACCTGATTCACGATTATCTGTGAGTCACCAAAAACTTCAAGATTCTCTACCTTCATATTGATGGCTTTCTTCAGGCCCTGTAGAAAGACTTCATATTCTGCTGCAATGTTGGTGCATGCAAAATCCAACCGGCTGGCCATCAGGTGTTGGTTCCCTTGAGCGTCATGAGAATGCTCCTAGCACCTGCACCTTCAAGGCAGTTAGTTCCATCAAAATAGAGTGTCCAAAATGTAGAATCTAATGTTACATCAACTGAATTACTATCTAAGAAATTAGTCCTATCATCTACTATAATACAGAATAGTTCATCAGTTGGATTGTGGGAGGGAGCTTCCGACTGTGTGTATGTCAAATTTTGTTCAACTGTTTCTGCATGGAATTCTCCAAAACAGGTTTCTGTGGCACAAACATTGAAACTATAATTCCCAAGGAAAGAGTTGGTAAAAATTACAGGTTCGCTAGGACTGTTTAGCTCCGTCACTATATACTTCATGTACCTTTCATGATCAACTCTCAGGATATCATCCTTCCCCTTCTGAGGCAGTAAGAGATTGGACCAATTAGTTGAGAAGTATCCATTCAGTTTTGTTGACCAATCCCTACTAAGCAACATTCCATAAGCCTCGGGTATATCGACGACCACTATATCAATGACTTGTGTGTTGGCTTAGTAGTCATCTGGATCAACATCTTTCAACTCCCCAATTACTTTCACATTTGTCCTGTCTAATTGCATGATTCGAGTCCCATTTTTCTCAGGTATCGCATGGAGTCTTTTAGCAACAACATAAGGCATCACAGTGGACGAGGCGCCTGAGTCTACCAAGTAATTGTACACGTTCATGTTGAATATTTCAAATGTGATAAGGAAAGGGGGAGTCATGGATTTGGATTTCCTTCCTATGATGGTTGCACTGACATCTTGGGGTTTTTGATTCATTTTCGATAGGGTGGTCTCCATGGTTGCTGGCTTTTGGGTTGAGCTAGGAGTACTAACAGGTCTGGAGATTGACTTTTGGGTTTGGCTGCTCGGGGTGATGGGAGTTTTGTAGTTCCACTCATTCATAGCTTTCAAGAGCAAATCTCTTTGCTGGGTTAATTTCAACAAATCAAAGTATGGGATATTAGCCCTAGATTTCTTAAGATCATCTACAATATTTTAATCAATGCTATAAACAAGATAGGTAGAGTAAACATACCATTTTTTCCATTCTGAGGTCATAGTTTACCATTTTGAGTCACCTTCGTTGCAATGGGAGATGCATTTTCTTTCTCTGGATGGTTTTCCACTGGGGTATTCTTAGAATGACCACTAAGTCTACCCTTCTCAATAGGAACTTTGGGAGTAGGTGTCTTCACAGGGCAAACATCTTTCTTGGCCTGATCTATAGGCTTCATCACACCAGCAAGTGGCCCTTTGCTTCGTGTGTGGATTTCATTGGTGTGGATATCTGCCATACTATCTCCTTGGTCATCATCATTCTTGTTTGTATAGAAATCCCACAGTACGTTGATTTGAGATTCTTCTTCCAAGGGCTCTTCTACTTGATATTCTTCCTCATCTTCTTGTTCTGGCTCTAGCTCCACTATAGGTTCTTCCTGGTTAAGGAGCGATCTAATAAGAGCTAGCTCTTTTGTATTTAAATTCCCTTCATTGGGTGGAGCAGGTAGTGCAAGTGGACCATGACCACCTTCTCCCTTCTTATGATACAAATATTTAAAATGTTTTCTATTGTTATACTCTCCTCCACTCTTGCTTGTACTCTCTCTAGAATTCCTTTTCATATCGATGAGTATATTTATCAATTTCTTAATGATCTGATGCAGACCTTCTACATCTGTAGTATCCTTTTCTTTGGTTTCAGCCCCCTTGTTATCACTCCCATTATTCTTCTTGGATGCTTGAGAGGCTTTCTTTTCTCTGGTTGTAGGGTGGCATGCTGTGAGACTGATCATTTCATTCTCAAATTTTACTGCTTCATTGTTAGCACCTTGTAAGGTTTGTGCGTTACTCCTCCTGACCCACATTACAGTAGGGATAGGGAGAGCAGTGATGTAGAATTCCATGAGCACCTCCTCAATAGGTCTAGCGGTGGCTGGGATTATGTTGAACAAGGTGTTGAACCAGATGTTAAAATCCTTGACCTTTTCTTTGGTTTCCATTTTCAAATGGGATAGTTCTAGAACTAAGGCTGCAGGGGTTTTTTCATCGCCATACTTGTCTAAAAAGGCCTGTTGAAAGGCAGCCCACGAAGTGATTGATCCTGTTCTCAAGCTAAAGTACCATGTGGAAGCTGCACCCATCAAGGTAAAAGGCAATAGGTGACAAAATATATCTTCATCAACTACCCCCAGAATGTGCACAACCAGGAAGAATGAATTAATATGGTTTTCAGCAGTGTCTCCCCACTCAGGGTCGAATTTAGGCAATAATTTTTTAGCACTCTTGGGTAAGGGATGTTGTTGCCCAGGTATCGCCATGAGATCCTGAGTGAGCCAGGGAGGTAGTTCTCCCGAAGGAGGTTGGAGTTGGTTTCCACCCGGTTGAAAAATATTAGCCATATCGAGGATAGGGATGTTCTAGTTGAGGGTTTCTTCATTAGGATTTTCCAAATTAGGCTAGGGATTACCTTCAGACGGGGAATCCTCAGGGATTTCTTCCCAAGGAGAGTTGATATTCTGTAAGAATCAAGCACAATATCTTCAAGAGAAGGGACTGCAGATGTTTCTTCGTTTATGCGATAGACCCTTGGTTTTCTTTTTACTGTCGGGGGTAAATATTGAAAGATAGGGAGCTGTGATAGGGAACTAGCGTAAGCCCGAGTAAGTCTCCTGACTGGTTGCTCCTAAATGACAGGATACTCCCACAGTGTCTCTTCTTTGAAATGAGGCTTTTCTGAATGAGAGGAAGGATTCTTTTCGACCTCCACAATCCATGTATTAATCCTTTTGAATCCATGCGTGGCACTTATAGATGAAATCTTGAAAAGCTATGGACGATAGTTCAGGCCCTCCTTCTAGCGCCAATTTGTTGACATGGTGACTTTTTGCTATACCAACAAGGGGAACTAACCCGATCGCAAGTCCTAATTAGACGTGCTTTCGTTTGGAATGGCTAGTTCCAATGGGTTTTAAGGGATCCCGTAAGCTGTCAAATGAGTGTTGATTGATTGATTTTGGGGAGAAGACTCCAATTAAATCAAAAAAATAAAACAGCTAACCTATATGTATCAAATCCTATCTAAGATATTTCTAACTACTCTAGTCTATATCCTAACTATCCTAACCTATCCTACCGGAGAAGAAACACAGGAGGTTAGACACCATATATAAATCCCGAGTCCAAATGAATCAATTACTGGTCCACATAAGAACAAGGTTGTATTAAATCCTAATTGCAATCCAATCATTCATACAGGAATACACATTCCATTTTATGGAAGAAAATCTTGCAACTGATGTCCAACATAGTTTCGAATCAACAACCTTTCATGATTTAACCATGATGTTGAATCATATTCAAATAAACAAACATAACCATGAACTGTAAGTTATCAGTAAGCACAAAAAATAAATATACATTTGCATTTATGTCAGCAACAACATTCTGATCAAAACACATAAGAGGAGGAAAATCAATCTGAAACACAGGCTCCTCATTAAACCATGCAGTCTCTCTTTATTCAAAATAAATTAGAGTTGTTTTTATTCAAACAAAAAGCCCCGTTCTCCTATCAGGAGATAATACTTATGCATCCCTCAATGACCCTTAGTCTTCCATGACCTTTCATTTCCCCCTTTTCCTTACACAGGTCAGCATATGCAGATGAGAACAGTCGATGAAACTGTTGACACGTTGAGGTCACCATTGGTGGAGCATTCTCCTTCCTGGGAAATGAATGGATGCCTTTGGAACAGAGGAAGACTACATATAATTTCTTAGCACCTGTGTGGAGTGGATATCATTCTCTATCATTTCCTGAAGTAAACTGAAGATGCTGCACTCATCATCCCACATCTGGCATGCTTTGTGATGTATCTGGAAATGATGACATCTTGATGGATTAGCGCTATCATGAGTGCTTCCACTGAACTGAAGGAGTGCCTCCATTATGAAATTTGTCAGTCTGTGTTTCCTTTTGTAGAGTGTGTTTTGCATTGTTGACACCGATAGGGCAGGGGTGTCATCTTGATACAACTCACCTTCATCCGTTACCGGGTCTTCTTGAATTTTCCCGCAAAATAACCCATATTGGCTATGACAGTGAGACATATAGCGAACAAGCCTACAAAACATGAATATTGTGTTTATAACATCAAATGTGAAAGAATTCCCCTTTCTTTTTAATTTATGCACTGATTAAGTCCCGTGAATGTAAAACCAATTTACATTGCAAATCCTTGCAAAACATAGAGCGGAACCCAAAACCTGTACTTGAAATACTATGGGCGGGAACCTATACCCTATCGAGTCTATCATATGGAATTTCCCATTAAAAACCTCGACCATAGCACTTTACTGAATACACAAGAAACATAGGAAAAGCGTGTGTTTGGGCCGTATACCTAGACTTCAAATTTTATATGCCCGAGCTTAAAATTATCGGTGGGTCCAATGTATGGTGTTGCACCTTATGCATGAGCACTAGACCCCACTAATAGTGATTTGCGATTGGGAGGGGTGGATCCGATAGCATATATATTGTGTTTTAATCGAGTAGGTGGGTTCGCCATATCGTATATTGCAATATGCGCAGGCCTAGGGCCCCACTGATTGTGATATGCGATTAGGCCAAACTCGATATATATATGTTATATTCAATAGCCCCGGTGGGTCCGTAGTGTATGATTTCCATTTGTAAAACCCGATTTCAAGTTTTTTTTTTAAAACACAAGAAAGTATGGGAAAACCCCATGTCTAGCCATAAGGCTAGACATGAAATGTTATATGCTCTAGTCTATAATCATCGGCGGGTCCGAGGTATAACGATGAGCCTTATATATAAGCCCCAGACCTTGTCGACTGCGATATGCGATTGGGAGGGCAGACCTGATGGAATATATTTCGTGGTTAATATAGCCGTCGAGTCTGGAAGACATACACACCCTTTATATATATAGCTTTGGGGCATGGCCAATAGCAATTTGCGATGGGGCTCCTAACTTGAAATATATGCATTTGAGTTAATAAAACCTGTCAGGTCCAGAAGCCATGAACGCGTTGTGTTAGTTGCGATAGGCCCAAAAAATGGATTTATGCATGTTTTGCGAAGTATTTCCACTGTAATGAATTATGATGGGAAAATGATGTGATAGAAGGTTTTGAGGGCTTAAAAGGTTCTGATGGGGGAATGAATGGAGGTCTAGGCCGGGTGATGAGTGTATCGTGCAACAGGGATTAAAAGGGGGGGCTTTGACCATTAATAACTGAAAATTTGTCTTGGGAACGAGTTGAAGTATCTGGGACTAAACAGATCATTCGGAGAGGTAGAAGGCCAACTTTTAGGGGACCCATTCAGAATTACTGCCAAGGAAAATTTTGATAGGGTAGTAGTTGTGGCTACAATAGGGAGTGAAGTGGAGAGGGGAATATGGAGAGAGGGAGGGATATCTATATATATATATATATATATATATATATATATATATATATATATATATATATATATATAGAGAGAGAGAGAGAGAGAGAGAGAGAGAGAGAGAGAGAGAGAGAGAGAGGGATTTGGGGGAATGGAGAGAAAGGGAATGTAGGAGAGAGGTTGGAATGATGGAGAGAGATAGGAAGAGTGAGGGTGGGTAAGAAAGTGAGGAAGAATTTGTTAAGGCAGGGGAGATATGGAAATAGAGAAAAGGAAAGTTGGAGAGTAAGAGGGAGAGGGAATTAAAGAGAGAGAGTGAGGGATAAAGGGGAGAAATAAAAATGGTGAAAGGAGGGAGAGAGCTAGTGAGGGTGGGTGGGAAAAGAGGTATAGAGAGAGGGGATGGATGGAGAATGAGAGTATGGGAGGGAAAGAGAGAGAGTGATATTTACAGGGAAAAAGTCATGGGCATGAGTGAGAGAGGGTAGGTGGAAGAGAGTATGGAAGTGTTTGGATGATGGAGAGAAAGTGCAGGGAGAAAAGAAGGGGAAGAGAGAGAGGGGAATATATCGAGAGTAAGGGGGAGTGACTTTCTGAGATAGAGAGAGGAGGGGGGGTAGGTTGTTACCTTTTCCATTTCCTAAATAAAGGATTGAACAATAAAATAACTCTAATACCGTATTAAAATTTTAATTCATAAGAAATATATCCAATTCCAAAGATCTAACCTAACTCTAAAACTACAAAAGTAAGCAAAGACCCATTCAAACTTCACCTTTTCAAAAGAAATATTATAGGAATATAGATTAGAAAAAGAGAAAAGAAATATTTGAATATTATATCAATTGATAAAGTGTTCGGAAAAAAATATAATTGGATAAAATTACTAAAATTCAAAACCATCAAACTAAAAACTATGGCAACAATAAAATAACTTCTCATTAACCTCTTGAGAATGATTGCAATGTACTAATATAAGAGAAACATACACTAAAAAGTTGGTTGCTCCACTTTTTTTACTCATCTTAAATAAAATTCACATTAAATTTCCATATGTTCATCTCAAGAACCCATATGGTAGAGGAGATAACTAGCTAATAAGGAAGACGAAAAAAATCACTTTTAAAGTAACAAACACATTGTGTATAATAAGTCGGTCAACCTAATTTATAGAAAAATGTATTCAAAATATTCTAACATGTATTTATTGTGATAATATGATACGAAAAACCCATTGACATGTGTTAGGTGGTAGGTATATGGGAGATTCTCTCTCCATGAAATGGGACATGTTGTTAGTTAATTTAATTATTTAAATCCTATACATTAAATTATCAATACAAGGCATAAACTTGTGAGATACTAATATTGCATGTGAAAATATTAGGGAGTGAATGGGATTTGGAGCCTATTCTACAAAATGGAGGCAATACTTCAAAAACTAAGTAACTCAATAAAAATGTTATGTAGGTCTTGTTCATTAGATAGAAATCTCAAGGAAATGTTTCTTTGGGCACAAAAGACAACATTTGAGACATAATACTAAGTTTTCCAATATTGATTACAAAATGTGTCTCAAACCCAATATTAAATGGGACATGGCATATTTCATCCACTATCAAAGGAATGGAATACATGTAAATGTAAAGAGTAAATTAAATCTATGAGATTCCTGATCACTATGATGTCAACACAGATCCCCTTCACATGCATAAGTTGCAATTATTTCAAAGTGATTTAACAAAGTGTTCCTGCAACAAACAAAGATTTATAGTATGTCCCTTAGACCCTCATTAAGACATATCACCTTTACAAACAAGAAACAAAGCATTAGAAATGAAGACAATTAATAAATTGAGCATTGAACACACACTATTTACAAAATATAAGGAAAGTTAACTATATTATAATGAGCATTTGTAAGCTATGTTACAATGCAAGAAAAGATGACAACATGGACCAAATGCATGCTCCCTTGCAACAGACATAACACTACTTAAAATATATATTGGATGATTCTCAAAAGCACCATCATAACACTTTGTATTAAAATGTGCCTTCGATATACATTTGCAACTAGTGTTTCTAGAATAATATAATGATGAGATATCCTTCCAACAAGTTACATTATAAAAATACACCTTATACCTCCAAGTTTTGGGAAGGACTGAAAACTGGCCACTCTGATGAAGAAAAAGCGTGCGCCATCATGTCCCTTGTGAAAAACCATGAAGTTTGAGTATAAACATGACCCATTTATGTCTCGGTCAAATCTTCGCTCCCCGAGAATCTTTTAGATTCCTTGCAAGATTATCTTTTGGAAATGAGAAAAAATTCTACTACTTAAATGAAGAAATGGATTATACCATCAAAATCCTTGCAAAAAACTAGGTCAAATGAGTATAGCATTGACATAATTTTGATACCGTAAAAAATTAACCCCTAGTGAATCTCTAAGATTCCTCAATGATTCTGCATAAGGAATATTTTGTGGAATATTCTCTATAAAAAAATCATGACATGCCTTTTCCTGGCTCTCAGATATGTCACATGGTTCCTCGTTCTCCATTCGTTCTAATCTCTATTCCCGCTCATGAACTTTGCTCCCATGACAAATGAATAAGACCAATTTACAAAAAATTCTAGCATTAATATCAAATCAAACTTTGTCGTCATCTCAGTTGTAGGATGTATAATAAGAAATCAGTTTTGGGTAGGTCTCAGGGTCGAAGCCCATGGGACTACCCTATATTTCTAGGTGGTTATATTTTTCATTGGCATGCTTTTTTATATGGTATATGGTTGGTTATTCAGGATGGGGCTACCACATTGGGCGGGTTGGCCACTCAACCGGTACGAGCTTGACCCCCGCTGCACCCCCCCCCCCACATAACACGACCGTTATATATATGGATTTTTGGCCATTTAATATATTAGATATATATTTCATTGGTGGGATGTGGTGTGGGCGGGTTCACTGGGCTTGCCCCCCATTTTAAGTTTTTATATATTATTTTCAAATAAACAAGCCATTAAAAACCCATTGGCAAAATTTTGGGGGTGACGGGAAAAATTAAAGAGGCAATAATTTCATCATTTCCAACCACTGATAGGTGTCAAAATGTTGCTCAGTTAGCTTCCATCAAATTTGGTAGGTTCTGCCAAATTTAGCCAGTCCACTAGATTTAGCTGTCTTCCAAATTTAGTTGGCGCTCTCCTAAATTTAGCTAATTGGGCCAAGTTGAAAAAAAATTGACTATGAATATATTGAGCAGAGGAAGATGGATTTGAGTCTCATATGTGCTATTTGAATAAATATGATGAGCTCTACATTATGCTGTTGGTTTTGACAAAATTTGAAGATTTTGATTTTTGAGCCTTTTTGGAGCCACCTCGATCATTCCAAAGGGTTTTGGTTAGCATATTCTCTAATCATGTGCATGGTTCAATAGAAATATACATGGATGAATTTGCACCCTATGGGGCATATTTCTAAGAGTCTTTCTCAAACCTTGGCAAGGTCTTGTAAGGGTGTCATGAGATGAACTTCTCCTCGTGCCATGAAAGGTTCATATTCCTAATTAATGAAGGAATTTTTGTAGGGAGTTTACTCTCCTCAAAAGGAATCAAAGTGGTCCCTAATAAAATATCCATTATCAAAATGTTTCATGTTCCTTATAAGAAAAAATATGCTAGAATCTTCTTAGGTATTACAGGATATGATCAAATATTTACAAAAAATTTAAATAGACTTACCTCTCCTTTATTTTCTTTGACCAAAGATGTTGAGCTTTGTTGGATAGATCCATGTCAAGAATCATTCAAGATTGTAAAATAAAATCTAATGTTAACACCTATCCGTGGGGTTCTAAATTGGACCTTTCCCTTTCAATTTCACACAAATGCATCAAATAGGGAAATCGAGGTAGCTCTTGGAAAATTTGAAGGAAGATTCCCTATGCAATTTATTTTATTCTAAAAATGTGTCCAAAGCTGAACTTAACTATAATGTGAATAAAATATTGTTTTTCAATGTTATACATTCTTTAAATAAATTCAGACAATACATAACTGGTTGCCAAGTTTTTGTGCATATTGACCATCCAACAACCAAGTATTTAATGAATAAACCATATGTGAATTCTTGCATAATTATACAATTATTGCTATTGCAACAATTTGACTTGAATATTGTTAACACACTAGGGAAAGAGGACATTGTTGCATATTTATTGATAATACTAACCTTGTCCAAATGAACAAATGGTATATGACTCTCCCCTTAATGAGTATCTTTTTCCCATATTACTTTTGTCTTCATGGTTTGTTAACACTTCTAACTATCTAAAGGAGAAGAATAATACTATAGAAAATGTGCCTCTTGTACTTGGATTGGGGGAAACCACTTCAAGTTATGCTCTGATCATATTTTAAGAAGGTGGGTGAGGGAGGATGAAGCCTATGAAATCCTATCAAATTTCCATGATCGACCTTGTGGGGGTCATATTATTGCAAAGACGAAAACTTACAAAATCCTATAAAAAGGGTACCTTTAGCCAACCATTCACAAATATGCCCGAAGATACACTGCATAATGTGATGAGTGCCAGAGGATGGGAAATCCTACTCAAAAGGATGAAATGCCCCTTCAACCTCAAGTGTATTTTGAGCTATTTGGGAAATGGGGCATGGCCTTCATTGGTCATATTAATTCCCCCATATGAATAGAAAAAGTACATCATTTATGTACTAATTACCTAACCCAATGAGATAAAGTGGATGCATTGAAGGCGATAACATAATAGAAAGTGTTTTAATTCTTAAGAGAAATTATATTTTACAATTTTAGTTTTATAAGAGAATTGGTTATAGATCATGGCTCCCATTTCACCTCCAATTTGATTGAAACAAAAATGAAGCAACAACACATTCACCATCAGAAATACTATCCATATTACCCCCAAGATATTTGATAAATAGAAGTCATGAATAATAAATTATAGAGAACTCTTAACAAATTGATCAGTGGAGGTAAAAATGACTAGCAAAAAGGTATTTTTTGACCACTTGGGCCTACAACACTACTTGGAAAACCACCACTTGTTTCGCCTCCTATAAGGTAGTGTATAAGAAGAAGGGTTTATTTTCAATTGAACTAAGGTACAACACACTCAGGATGGTAGCCTACATTCACATTGATTTAACCAAAGAAATTTTTTATAGGTTATTTAAATTTAATGCATTAGATGAGAATAGAATGTAAGCCTTGCTATAGGTTGAGATGGAATGAAAAATACATTAAAACCAGAGCCTTCCAGGAGAGTGACTAGGCTCTCTTGTATGACTCCAGGTTTAAGGATTTTAAGGAAACCTCATGACCATATGGCTAGTTCCTTTCCTAGTGGAGAAGTGTTATGATAAAAACTATACCAAAATCAAGACTATATATGAGGAACAAATACCACTTCTACTGAATGGATACTTGTTGAATATTTACAAGAATCCACTCTCAAGGGATGAGCTTATGCATTCAATGAGTAAGTAGTTGATTATTATTGATATCATAATATATCCCAATATATTTAGTCCCTCATAAGCAAAAAAACACACATAACCTCAAGAGAAAAACTCCTTTGATGCACTTGAGGCAAAATGACTAGTTGAAAACCTTTATTAGGTAGTTGGTAAGTTTGAAGAAAAAGTAAAAACTAAAAAAATAAGAGCTCCAGGTGAAATCCTCTTCCAAGGAACCTACAATAACCTCATTGGATGAAAACCTCCATAAGGTGACGAATAGGACAAAAAAAGGTAAAAAAAAAAGAGAGAGAAAAAATAAAAAATAAAGGGAAAGAAAAGAAGAGGTAGTTTGTCTCACATTGATTTATGTGCAAGTACTACAAGACACCACAAATCAGGTCACATAAGCTATCCCACATCACAGTCTAAGTAATTATATCAATGACCCCAAGGAGTCCCAAATGAGATCCCTACACCATCTCACATTTACCTTCATCACCCACAATATCAGCCATCACATATCATCTCCTTTATAAGTATTTTCTCTAGTTTCATTAAATCTCTGGAGGAAAATATTTTGTTTATATAGGAAAGAAAAATTTTAAGAAAAAAATATAGATCAATTTTTTTTTACCATCTGTTCTAAGGAAAGACACGAGGGGAACCTTAAAAACTAGTTTTTCCACCAACGTGCATCACAACATGATTTTTCCACTATTGTTTGCATCCTTCCACCTTCTAGCTAGCCAATTTCTCAATTTTTTCCATCATAGTAACATCAAAACCCCTCTCGATAGCCATTTCTTCCATTTCCATGAATTATCAAGTCACCTAACCATTTCAAAATATTTCCTTTTTATGAGCATGAGGGGCCTCTATGCCTACTATAGGAGACTACATAGTCTTGTAGAAAACTGTAGAAACCCTATAGACCTAGTTTTCAGATAAACAAACTTTTTGTTAAAGAATATCACACACTCCACTAGCTCAAAAACTCTCAGAAATCACTCTAAATTTGATGAAACGGTCTTCAACAATTGTAGAATCATGTGTATGCTACTACAATATTAATTATCCACTACACAACATGTTGAAGGAAATTGAAAACTAAAAAACAACACCCTCCAAAAACATGAAAGGTAAATTTAAGGTATGAAACATATATCACTCACTCTTTACTTCATTCAATAATATTGGAAAATGTATTTTTTTCACAGGGAATAGTTTAAATATCCTAGCCTAACTAGTAATAGTCTTAGACAAATTAGAAGTTAAATACCCCTTATCTAAAACATTTTTCCCACATGTGAGGGAGGAAACTAATACAAACCACCAATATTTCAAAAAGGTGGCCATTTCATTCATGATGAGAAGCTAAGGTGGACATATGACCAACTATCATGAAGATTTAAGTTGGTAGGTGGGCCAACTTAGTGCTACATGTTCAGACCTCCATCTCCACCACTCGAACATATCATTTAGATATATGATTAAGTAATTAGATAACTTTAGCTCACCATTTGTCCTTTCACCGACACTTTGCATAGGAAATATCATAAAAAATCACACCATGAAAGTGTGCAACACTACATGAATCAAAGCTACCCATTATAGAGCTATGAGCTATAAATCACAAAGATACAAGTAATAGGTCACAAAATGCTATAGGAGACAGAGGGATTGCTACAAGAACATAGTATTCTACGATAGTCACTCACAAAGACCCATGTGCATGACTGTAGAGGTTGGTACTATAAGAAAAATAATTTAAATTATTACCATCACCTTGTTTTGAATTTGGAAAATGTCTATTGCATGATTTAAAAAAAATTACCATCCTAGTTTTCAGAAATGATTTTGTTTGAGTTCTGAAATAAGGACTAGAAGAGGGTCCATAAAATCTTCTCCTGGAGAATTTATGCTCGGCCTGATAGTAAATAAATAGATAAGGTTTTGTTGCTTTTACTTAGTTAGAAAAATAGAGTACCCTGCCACCACTAAAAACTTTCCTTGCAACAACATAGAGATAAATTGTAATGTTTTTTGTATATTTGTGAGAGAAATTCCAAAATGATAGTGAAAACATGGTAGGAAGGATTCTATTAAAAAAAATTGGGTTTGGTTTTAATAGAAGGGAACCTATTAATGCAACCAAAATCCAACAAAACCTTATGGTTGTCACCATCCTCGAGAATTATCAGTTTTTGGGATTCTTTGAAATACTTATAGGGTATGACTATTAGATAAATATGGAATTTGAAATGAAATTGAAACATAATGAGGGACAAGAACTACTTGGTATACCCAAGGGGTTGGTGAAATTTATTAACGAGGATTTTAATTGTATGGTTTCCACTTTCCATAAGGGGCTGCATTGGAACAAGGAAGAAAGATAAGAAGCAACCAATGCTAATAGAGGATTTTTATTACCCAATGAGTAGCCTAAAGAAGATAAAAATGGAATAAAGAGGTATAGTCTTCATAACCCTTGGGATGAGGTATCATACTGTATTCTCAAGTATATTTCCTATGAGGTTAGATTGAGCATAATATATTCCTGGCAATTCTGATTGTTAGATCAACTTGATATTTCAGGCTCACCTTCCAATCTATGAGCTAATAGCTATTCTATTCTTCCTTCTTCAATCCCTCAAGTCAAAGATGGAAATTGTTTCAAGGTAACATGAAAATCAAAGAATACCACTTTCATGTCAATTATAGTGAGCCCTAGCCAAAAATCCCTTTAAGAAAAGGATCATCCAAATACTTGAATTCTACTGGATAGGGATTAGGTTCAATCCATCCTTGTTTTTGGGGCTCCAAGGACACCAATATCAAGAAGAAGAATATAGGGAATGGAATTCTATAGAATAAAATGTAGAATTCCAACTAACAGCTACAACCATCACTAGCTTAGATTCAATTATTAAGTAGGTTATTAGGAAGATGAATTAAAAAGACAAAAGGGGAGAAGAAGATTAAGTTGCTAAAGGATGAGGAATAGTTCCAAATAGGGGATATGATGGACCTTCAAAATGGGTAAATCATAAGGCCCATAAATCCATTCCTAGGAACATAAAAACTATATTAAACCCACTTTTGAACTTAATGATATGTTTTCCTATATCAATGGGTTCTTATATAAGTCAACGAGGTTTTTCATATTTTACGTGTTTAACATGTTTATTGCATAGGATTTTAAGAGGTATTTCATAGATTTCTAGAATATCCAACCCTAGAGGTATTCTTGGGACTTGTTCCCCACCACATGAGAGTTTCAACTTTGGTAGATTATGGCATTTAATTCCCCTTCTCGTTTCTACAAGGTGGACTAGGAACAAGATCCCCTTTTATAGGGATTTTTGGAGGGAAATGTAGTCCTCCCCTCAAGGAGGATAAAATTTCCCAAATAACTGTATAAATAAGAGGCTAGAGTATCCTACTAGACATGTAGAAACAAGTGTGAAGAATAGGAAGAAAGACTGGATTTGGATTTATATGAAAGTTTTGTAATTTTGTAACGTGAAAAATAATTTCTTAGTTAAAGGAAGTGATGTTCTATTTCAGCTCCTATTTTTACTTTTCTCTAAGGGACTTTGAGAATCTTTGGGATGTCCCCACACAAGGAGCTATTGATCCCTCTTGTATGATTTTTGTTAGTTTTATTGTTTTATTTTTATTTTTACAACATTTATGAAGTTTTCCTTTTGATATCACTCATGCATGGTTAATTTGAAGGATTTTATGAAAAAATCCTTCTTACAAGGAATCTGAGAATTTGATTATATTCGTAGCACAAGTGAATTCCATTATAAATCTTCCTTTACTTAATTTCTCTTGTTTCTACACATTTACTATTCATTGTTTTCTCAATTATTGTTCACTATTTTATTTTGTTGTGTAACCGATTTTGGAGCTACAAAAAACATTCAAAGTTTTTTTTGCTTGGGTAAATTTGAAATAGGTAATCTTGAATCTAGGACCAGGTCTATTTTATCATTTTCTAACCTTTTCATAACTTCATTTCTTCTTGTACTTACATTTTTCCTAGTTACATCTTCATTGGATTATCTCCTATATAAAAACGAGGATCCTTATAGCAGCCCATAAGTAGCCCTCCATTCTCACTTGGCTTTGCGATAAATTCATGATCTAACATCAATGGTATATTACAACACTATAATGATAGTGATCATGAAATTTCGAAGTATAGATACATTGTGGATACTTTTGTTTCTTTTCTTTAGAAAATTAATTTTTCTTGTGAATTAGGGTTTTGAATTCATAGGCTTTCATATTAAAATTTTTCTTTTCTCTTCCTTATAGATAGCATATAAAAGTGAAAGTGTGCTTTCCTTTCATTGTAGATAGTATGGAAGTGTGAAAGTGTGCTTTCTTCCTTGTCAAGTAACTTAGGTTTACAATGCATTTTCCTTTCAACATATCATTTCCTACAATTATGTTTCTCCATGTAGCATATATTAGTTATCTTAGTCTATGTACATGTAGCTTTAATTTTCATGCTTCTTCTTAGATAAAAATCAAGAAGAGAAAAATATAATGATTTCTACGCATATAGCATTGGACACTTTTATGTTTGTAAAAACCTTAGGTTGATAATCAATGTTGACACCTTTTGCATTTGTGACATTGTTTTTGCAATACTAAGGGCCATCAACACTTGATCTCTCACAATATCTCTCTCTATCTATCAGTGTATCTCTCTCTATCTATCCCTCTCTCCCTCTACTACCACTCTCCCTACTACCCTATCCTCCCCCCACAAGTACACACACTCTCTCTATTCACCTCCCTATTCCTCTTCCCCCTTACTATCCTTTTATGACCCACATTGTTTTTACACATTAGAATCTCCCCCATCCCCATTTCTCGTCACACACTTTCACTCCATTTATTTATCCCTATCTACCCCTCTCCCCTATATCTCACCCTCCATCCCATCTTTCACACAAACCCTCAACCCCCTCTTTATCACTCCTTAAGTAAATCCCTTCCTTCTTATCACTATATCCTTCCATCCTTCACTCTTTATGCCTTCCTCTCTCTCTCTCTCCTATTCTCTATATTTTAGTTCCCCTCATTCCTTGGAACACCCTCCTCGCACATCTACCCAAGTAACTAGCCAACGGTGGTAAACATGTGAATACTATGATTGGATTCAACCTCCTATGTGACCTTAAGGAAGTGGAATTGATAGAAAAACAGCATACAAACTTTCCACATCAACTACAGGACTCCCACGAACCATCCCAACCACTCAGGTAGCTAACCCTTGGGTCCCACTAAGGTTTTAGACCACTTTCCCTCTGGACTCTCCCATGCTATGGGCCTAACAACATCCAGGAGGCTCTTGAAACTCTCATAATAAGGCATGTAAGCATCCACATACTATTTTTCTTAATGTTGTGCCAACGTCCCCAGGATTTGAGCCACTTTTTCAGGCCTAGAGACTAGGTCACTACCTAGAATTGAATGAGACCTTCAGAACAAAAAGATCATAGGGAAATGATGATGTAAATGCAAATACTTGAACAAGACCTTAACTATACCCCTACTAGCCATGACAGGCATTTCATAACACATATCACAAATATGTAGTCTACAAGTGTAAACAAAACATTTAAGAATAGGTGTATAAGGCTTATCTGAGAATTGCTAAGAAGCATTATTCCCTTATATCATTTGCTGTATTATCATCTATTAGGTCGTAGATACATTGTTCATTCAGTTTCAAGTAAAAACGTGATGAGAGCCATACATAGACATTGTCATAAAAAATATACATAACCAACATAATAGCAATAGTAATACCAAGGAAATCACAACCATATGATCCACATATAAACTAGTATAATACTCATAGAAATACAAGGAGAAATAACCTCATATTGATGATACAAAATCCAAACCCAGGATGGGAGTACCACGTTCCACCCAACCATAGAATGGTTGAGCCACTCATCCCCATGCCATGTCATATTCCAAGAATCAATCTGGGACTCATAACCAACCAAAAAGAACCAAATTAGCATCGATTATACCAGAGTTTTCCACCTACATTGTGAGGAATTTTAGTGCCTCTAGTCTCTCAAGCTTTACCATAATCCATAGTCTGATCTAGGGATCACCAGGCCCTACACCAAGACCCACTCTCCAAGATTTACCTTACATACCATCCTGGGACTACTAGGCCCAACAGAGAGAAATCTACCTCTTGGATTTACTGTATATCCCACCATTCACCGGCAAGGATTAATAGCCCATTGAGGCACACAATCATGTCTTACTGTAACCCATAATCTGTCTCAGGGGTTACTAGGTCAATGGCTTTACCGCGATCCACAATCTAGTTCAGGGACAACTAGGCCATGTGTTCCTCATTTTGGAGATCCACCTCACTTAGTCGAATCCATTTGACAATCCAACTCAACCGAAGTATGAGAACCCATCTCAGCAAGGCTATCTGGAAATGGAAAGGTTAGGTTGAAAACACAGTCACACCTACCAAAACCCATGCCATGACATAAAATAACCACATGGAGTACGATGCATTTCAAATCTAGCAAGGAAATTACACATGCAAATTAATACCTTCAAAGTATCTTGTTGTAGCTGCTTGATCCTACTCTTCCTTGCTTGGTCCTTCCTTCTCCTCACTTTCTTTTTCCTTTTTTACTCTAATGCCAAGTGCTCCAAGAAAACTCTAAGTGTCCAAGAGTGAAAGAGAGAGAGAGAATAATGGGAGAGCTCTAAAAAGGAACTGACAAAAGGTGACAGAGTGATCCTCAAAAGCCTTTTTATAAATTAGGCCTCTATTTTCTTCATTTTCCATTATTTTCCTTCAATTTCCTCCTCACATGAAACCTGCAACTTTTCTCCCTTTTATAATAATT
The DNA here is from genome assembly GCA_031772625.1 of Pinus tabuliformis. NCBI lineage: Eukaryota > Viridiplantae > Streptophyta > Pinopsida > Pinales > Pinaceae > Pinus > Pinus tabuliformis. The sequence continues at coordinate 730,297,702 of CM062817.1, forward strand.
TCCCTTATTTTCATAAATAAATGTGTCAAAATTCCATTTTGCATTTCCAAAGCCTTTGTCGTTACCTTTGCCAATTTCCTTAACCATTAATAAACCAAATGAACACCCACGCTAAGATGTATTTCCCAACATTCAGCTTGGAATAAGTATCCCATCAAACATTGCTATTATTTTTCCTTTATTATCTTTTATTACCTAGAATTTTCACTAGGGCTATTGCATAACTCTCCCCCTTGGGGGAAACCTTGCTCGGTGTTCAACCACACATATACCTTAGCAAAACCACTGTAAATAAAACATACTTCTCATGGAGCTTTATAACATAGCTTGATGCGATATTTACAATGATCACCCTACTGAAAGAAAAACGACATGACAACATAACAACATGACAACCATAATGATATGACACCCATACCACTTATTGGAGATTTATAACATAGCTCATGGTGGTGTTTACATCCATATATAATGTACATATATCAAAATATCACACCAAAACACATGCCAAAACATCATACCAAAACTTCATTTCCTCAACTGAAAAACAATGAAGGATACATAACCCGCATCCAATCCACCACATCCCATGTAGCTTCATTGGGCCCAAAGTGCTTCCACTGCACTTTAACCTGCCCGATTTCTTGGTTTCAGAGCATGATCACATTTTTTTGCAAAATACATTGAGGCTCCAGCTGAAATTCTCCATCTGGATCCACTTGCAATACTGAACAGTCAATCACATGATCAAAATCTTTAACATACTTCTTAATAAACCATATATGAAAAAAATCATGGACCTTCATTGTGGATGATAGTGTAAGTCGATAGGCTACTAGTATGATCCTCTCAATAATCTTGAAAGGTTTGCAAAATCGTGGTGTCGTCTTTGTACATGATTCAATCCACAAAGAGATCTTCTTGGGTTTGATTCCCAAGTACACCTATTCCCCAACGTGGAACTCCTTGAACAACCTATTCTAATTTTCATAAATCTTCTTCCTATCTTGTGCTTCTTTTAAATTATTCTTGATTACCTCCATTTCCTATTCAATTTCAGCCATTGTCTCTAGTCCAATCAACACCCTATCAACCAGATCACTTTAACTGATGGAGGTATTACAACTCCACCCATACAATTCCTCAAACAAACTCATCTTCAAATATTCCTTATACCCATTTTTGTAAGAAAACTCTATGAGTGGAAGATAATCTTCCCACTTTTGCTACTTTTCCATCATGTACAATGCCCTCAACATGTCCTTCAATATCCTATTGACCCTCTCATGTTGTCCATCTATCTACAGATTATAAGTTCTACTAAAGACCAAATCTGTGCCGAAACCTACAAACAACTCCTTCCAAAACTTGGAAGTGAAATTTGCATCCTTGTCTAATATCATATTCTTTCAAACACCATGAAATCTGACCATATCTTTGATGAATATCTATGCTACATTGCTAGCTGAGAATGTAGACTTCACTGGAATGAAGTCGACAACCTTTGTCAACCTATCCACAACAAGCATTATGGAATCATGTTATCTTACTATCCTCAGAAATTTTGTGATAAATTCCATGGAAATCACCTCCATTTCCACTCTAGAATCACAATCAACTGTAGCAGTCCACCTAGATTCTTACACTTTTCCTTAACCATATGACAGTCTAAACATTTAGCTACAAACTTTGCCACATCATTCTTTAGATTCAACCAATAATAGAACTTCTTCACTGTAGTTAATGTCTTCTGATAACCTAAGTGACATGAATATGGTTTTGCATGAAACTCCCTCAAGATCACCTTCTTGAGCTCACTACTGTATGACACATATATCTTTTCTCTGAATCTGACTAATCCATCTGCCATGAGACGGTAGTCCAAATCCTATACACTGGCACCTGTACATGTACCTATACCACTGCCTGTACCTATACATATACTCTCCTGCAACTTGTGCACAATCTCCATATACTTGTCATCATGCTGACTTGTTTGCAAGATCCTATCTTATAAGTCTTTCTCAAAGGAGCTCATAACTGCTAAGTGATTTACCTGTACCCACCTATTAACAACATTCTCGACCCTATTCTCCCTTCCTCTGATGTACCTTATCTCAAAGTCAAACTCACTGATCGTGGCCAACCATCTAGCTTGCCTGGCATTCAAATTCCATTGGTCAAACAAATAACTCAACCCAATGTGATCACTCATAAATACAAACCTCCTTCCAAGAATATTGTTCCTCCACATATTTAATGGATGTATGATCATTGCTAACTCAAGATCATGTATCACATAGTTCTACTCATGCTCGTTTAGTTTTTATGGCTCATAGAATACCACCTGCCCATCCTACATAAAGACCCCACCAAGTCCTCTCTTGCAATAATATGTGCATGCTACAAACTCCTTTTTTGGATCTGCAATATTTAGCACTAGAGCATGTGTCAGAAACTTCTTAAGCTTCTAAAAAATGGCCTCACACTCCTCTGCCCATTCAAATTTCTTACCTTTCCTTTATAATTATGTAATAGGATAAGAAATCTATGAGAAGTTCTTGATGAACCTCTAGTAATAGTCTGCCAACCCCATGAAGGATCTCATCTCCTGTACATTTCTAGGGGCTACCCACTCCAAGATGGCCCTTGTTGTTTCTGGATCTACTACAATGCCATCCTTGGAGACAATATGTCCAAAGTAATGTACCTTAGTCTGGAAGAAGATGCGTTTGATGATATTAGCATACAATTGACGCTCTATCAACAATCTCAACACCGTTTCCAAATGCTCGACATGCTCTTCCTCATTTTTAGAATACACCAATATGCCATCGATGAACACAATAAAAAACTTGTCCAAATAAGTACGTAACCCACTATTCATAAAACACATAAATGTAGCTAGGGAATTAGTCAAACCAAATGGAACTACAACAAACTCGTAATTCCCATATCTAGTCCTGAATGCGGTCTTGTAGATGTCCTCTTCTTTTATGCGTACCTAATGGTATGCTAACCTCAAGTCAATCTTAGAGAATGATACTACTCCCTTTAGCAGATCAAACAAATCATCAATCCTTGGTAACATATACCTATTCTTGGTGGTCACTTTGTTCAATTTCCTATTATCAATGCGCAATCTAAGAGTACCATCCTTCTTCTTCACAAAAAACACTGGTGTGCCACATGGAAATACAATTGGCCTAATGTATTCCTTTTCAAGCATCTCTTTCAGCTGCAACTTTATTTCTACCAAATTAGGCGTACTCATCCTGTAAAGTGCTTTCGATGTTGGAGTTTCCCTAAGTATAAACTCAATAGGAAATTCTACCTCCTTGTGAGGTGGCAACTTTGAGATATCCTCAGGAAATGCATCCTGAAATTGTTGTAAAACTAGGTACCTACTCAAAACATATGCATCATCAACTTCCTTACCCTTGTCACTAGAGATATGAGCTACAAATAACATACACACTTTCCTGTGACTGTGCTTGGTCTACATAACTGTCACCATCCTAACTGATGTGGCTTTCTTCTTCCCCTATAAAAATCTTGGTTCCCCATTGTCATCCAAGAAATCAATTTCTTTATCGTAAAATTCCACCTTGGTCTTGTGAAGGTATAGCCAGTCCAAACCCAATAGCATGTTGTATGACCCTAATGGAAATATGTTCAAGTTTGTTGATGTAGGCATCCCGATCAACTCAAATGCACAAGATCTTACCCAATGGTGAAATCTCTTCTTTGTACCTGTAGCCAACTTCACTAACCAATATTCTGCATGTAATTCCTTACTCAAACCACACTTATCCACCAAGTTAGGACTAGCATAGCTATAATTAGGTCCAGGGTCAATCAAAATAGAAACAACTTAATCATAAAGCTTACTGTTCATCTCAATGATAGATGTTTGGTGCTCTGCATGTATGTTGTCCACGGTTGCATAAATATGAGGAATGATCTACCCAACATCACCAAGAGTCCATGCTTCCTATTCAATCTATATGTTAGGCCTACCACCCTGATTCTACAGACAATATCTCCTAAGGTGTTCCTCACCACATGTCCAACACTCCAACTGTCTCGTACCATTACCTCTATGTTGTTGTTATGATCTATGCCCCTATCTAGCTACATTAAACTTCTTTTTAGGTGCCACATTTTCTTTCTCCTATACATTTTGAGGCCTTTCTCTCTTAGGCTTCCATTTACCTTTACCTTTTTCCTTATCCTTCTCTTTCCATCCTTGCTAAGATTCATTCTTACACTTTGACTGTTCATAGAAATACGTCCGTTTCCCAATGAATTCATCATGTGAACGAGGCTCATCATACTCAATCCGATATCTAAATGATAATGGAAAACCACTGACAAATCACTGAGTTTATCCTTCTCATCCTTAAGATATGGTACATACCTCAATAGCTCTAGAAACTTGATTGTGTACTCTTCATCTGTCATTGACCCTATCTTTAGCTCATAAAATTCTTTCGCCTTACTTTCGTAGTACCTTTCTAACAAGTATTTCTTCTTGAAAAGCCTCTTGAATTCATGCCAGCACAAGTCCTCTATCCTGATGTCTCTGAACCGCTTCACATCTTCCCACCAAATGTCTGCTTTACCCTTCAAGTTGAAGATAGTGATTTTGTCCTGCATCTTGTCTGTGTACTCATGCAACTCAAAGAATTTATTCATCCCAAGTATCCAAGCCTATGCATTTTCTACCTTCTTCAAATCTCCATCAAAATTTGGTGGCTTTGCTTTCTTAAATTAATCTGGTAAATATCCCCTACCACTCGTCATGTACAGATGGTAACAGTGACAATCTTGATGTCTGTCCAAACCATAACAAGAACAGTACCTCTACTCATCACCCCTCCTATCTGGAGTTTCCAATAGCCTGCCATATCTCACCGTGATAGCTCTATCTAACCTGTATATACCGAAAGACCTACTACCATATGTTACATTATTTCTATCCTCCTATGCATGGCTGATCCGAAGTGGCCCTTGTTGCGGCAATTTTGACAAAATTTGAACAAGTATTACATTAACCTCTACTTGTTTCTCTTGTGCTTGTATCATCCTGTCATTGTCTACCTTACAACTCCTTATTTCTTTCTTCAAGCTTCTCAATGTGTTTTCCCAATCAAAAGAGTACCCACCATGCTACTCATCGATTCATAGGGAGAGTCTTTGTAGTCCGCCATATTTCTATCCATTTTGATCTTGCTCTTGGAGGGCATAATATGTCATCTAAACCAAATCATAATAAACCAATGCACCTTAGTATAATTTTGGGAGGATACTTCATCTGCAAGATCATCCAAATAAGTGTGATACATGTATAAACATAATCATAACAACATATAAACATATAACAACTAAGTGTGTCAACACACAACATCATTCTAGCTAGAGTCTAGTCATCACTGGATGACCATATCACTACACATACTATGACCTTATGCATGACGACATCAACCACACCAATGTACATGGACAATACACAATCATAAACATAGACAATACACCATAATACCTGCAGACAACACACTAGCATAAACATATATAATTAAGCATAAAAACAATACTTGTAACAAAAGTTAGAAACATGTAACCAAGACTACAATAAGGATACATGTAAGAAACATATAACAACATATAACAAATCATACGCTCATGAAGACACACTTCCCATCAACAACATCCTCTTTCATATGGTCACATCTTGACAACCCTAACTGACACCATGCATGTGCAACAAGCACATAGACCACAAAGATGAAAACACATGTGCAAGCGACATGAATGCATGACCAACACACTGCCCATCCAGTCGAAAGGGTGAACCATGCTTTGATACCAATATGTAACACTCTCCTCCCACATCTACCCAAATAAACGACCAATAGAGGTAAACATGTGACGAGAGGCTACTATGATTCGAGTCAACGTCCTATGTGACCTTAAGGAAGTGGAATCGACAGAAACACAACATACATACTTTCCACATCAGTTACAAGACTCCCAGGAACCATCCCAACCACTCAAGTAGCTGGCCCTTGGATCCCACTAAGGTTTTAGACTACTTAACCTCTGGACACACACATGCTATGGGTCTGACAATGTCTAGGAGGCTCTGGATGCTCTCATAACAAGGTATGCCAACATCCATGGACTATTTTTCTCAATGTTGTACCAGGGTTCCTAGGATTTGAGCCACGTTTTCAGTCCCAAAGCCCAGGTCATTACTAAGAATTGAATGACACCTTCAAAACAAAAATATCACAAGGAAACAATGATGCAAATGCAAATACTTGAATAATCCCTTAACTAGACCCCTACTAGCCATGATATGCATTTCGTTAAACATATCACAAATATGTAATCTATAGGTGTAAATAACAGATTTAAGCATAGGGCTCTCATACTTATCTAAGAATCACTAAGAAGCATTGTTCCCTTATATCATTTACTGCATTATCATCTATTAGGTCATAGATACATTTCTTATTCATTTAAAAGTAAAAAGGTGATGAGATCCATACATAGCCACTGTCATAAAACATATAAATAATCGACCTAATAGCAATAGAAATAATAAGTAAATCACAACCATATGATACACATATAAAACAATATAATACTCATATAAATATAAGGGGAAATTACCTCATATTGATAATTGAAAATCCAAACCTGAGATGGGACTACCATGTTCCACTTAACCATAGAGTGGCTAAGCTAAATCTCTCTTCAGCCATTCACCCCCATCCAATATTCCAAGCATGAATGTGGGACTCATAACCAACCAAAAGGAACCAAACAAGAATGGATGCTACCAAAGTTCTCCACCTACACCATGAGAAATTTTAGTGCCTCTTAGTCTCTGAAGCTTTGTCATAATCCACAGTTCGATCCAGGGATCACTAGGCCTTACACCAAGACCCACTCTCCAAGCTTTACCATACATCCCATCACATAACCACTAGGCCCAAAAAAGAGAAATCAACCTCTTGGCTTTACCATATACCCTTCATTCACCAGCAAAGATTCGTAGGCCCCCTTAGGCACAAAATCCTAGATTTACCACAACCCACATTTTGGCTCAGGGGTTACTAGGCCAGTGGCTTTACCGTGATCCGTAGTTTGGTTCAGGGACCACTAAGACAAATGTTTTTCATTAGGGGATCCACCTCACTTAGCTTCAAATCCATCTAAAAATCCAGCTCAACCAAAGTATGAGAACCCATCTAATCAAGGTTGTTCGGGAATGGCAAGGTTAGGTTGAAAACATTGTCACACCTGGAAAAACGCATGCCATGATAGAAAATAACCACATGCAATACCATGCATGCCAAATCTAGCAACGGAATCACACATGTCAATCAATACCTACAAATAATCATGTTGTAACTGCTTGATCCTTCTCTTCCTTGCTTGCTACGTCCCTCTTCTTACCTTCTTTTTCCTTTCTTGCTCCATTGCCAAGTGCTCCAAGAAAGCTCTAAGTGTCCAAGAGTGAGAGAGAGAATAATGAGAGACCTCCAAAAATGAGCTGACAAAAGGTTACAAAGTGATCCTTAGAAGCCTTTTTATCAATCATGCCTCTATTTTCTTCATTTTCCATTATTTTCCTTCAATTTCCTCCTCACATGCAACTTGTGACCTTTCACCTCCCTTTTCTCTTAATTTCCATTATTTCCATAAATAAATGTTCCAAAATTCCATTTTGTCTTTCCAATTCCTTTGTCATTTCCTTTTCCAATTTCCTTAACCATTAATAAACCAATTGAACACCCACACTAGGATGTCTTGCCCAACATTCAGCTTGGAATACGTTTCTCATTAATTGTGGTTATTATTTGGCCTTTATTTACTTTTATTACATGGAATTTTCACCAAGGCTATTACATTCCATAAACCCCATCATCTCTATCTATTACTTGCTTATTTTATCTCCCTCTCTACCGTGAATCCACTTTATCCAAGTGGATAACCTATTCCACTAGCTCACAGTAAAATGTTCTTATCTTGACAATTTTCTATTTATCGAATTTTTTGTGTTTTGAACTCCTAGATCTCTTTTGAGACCATAAAGGAATTTTTTTATGGAAATAGAAAATGGGAAATAGTCAAAAAATTTACTCCTCAAATAAAACTTTCCAATGAGTTATCATGCATTCCAAACAAATTTATATTGCCAAATTTATGGCCCTAGGAAGTTGATTTTGCAACTTACCCCATCAGTGGCTATAAGCATTTGGCACTTCATCTCCTAGGGGTAAATTTTTGGATGTTTAGGTACTTGTACTTCTTCATGAAAAAAATTCCTATGAGCCTCATTGTATGATAGATTAGTGAATATTCCTAGCCATCACATCTCTTCTCAGAGATGAGATACCACCATATGAGCTAGTTTTCTTTCATTATGCATGTATATTGTTTAAGCATTTTCCATTTATTAATTGAATTCTATTTTATTTATATCTCTATTTTCTCTATATATGTGTATATTTCATTTCTTTCCCTTCATAAATATGTCTCACCAATATGCTTCTTTGTAAATATTTTGAACCCTCTCTACCCCACTCTTATACATCCCTCTCTCTATGCATGTCCCCATCTCTCCCTACCCCTCTCTCCCTCCCCTCCCCTCTCTCTCGTATTTGAGTTCTTCTCTTTTTGTTGACAACTCACCTATATATCTCTCTTTATCTATATATATTCCTCCACCCTCCCTCTCTCCCTATATATCCCTCTCCACCCTCCTTCTCTTTCTAAACTTCCCCCAACTAAATTATAATTCTCTCTTTCACCCCACACCTCTCTCTATGACTCACTAGGTCTCTCACTCATTCACTTTATTTGTCATTTCTTCACTTGATCTCTCCCTCCTCTCTATCCACCCATCTATCATTATCTCTCTAAACCTCTATCCCTCTTCGGCACCCCTCTCATACTCCCTATTCCCCCCACTTACCTGTAACACTTTTCCAATACTTTCTTATTCTCACTCTCTCTCCCCCCCCCGCCCCCTCCACCCCCTTCATTTGTCCGTACATTTCTCCCTCCATAACTCTTCCCACAACTATATAATCAATCATATCTTTCCCCATATCTCATTATCTATGTTCATCACCCTCTCCTACTTAATCTCTCTCTCTCTCTCTCTCTTTATCCACCAATATCTCTCTCGCTCTCTCTTTACCCCTACCCTCTTTCTTCCTATTTCCCTATCCCCCCATCTCTCCCACACCCTCACATCCCCCATATCTCTCCCTCTCTTTTAATCTACTCTACCATATCTACATAACTCCCTCACCATATTTATCTCTCCCTCGATCCTTATCTCTCTTCCACTTGTTTCTATATACCTCCCTCATATGCTTACTTTGTCCTCCCTTGTCCCTTTCCCACACCTCTCTCTCTCTCTCTCTTTCCAACGTTGCTCCCTATCTCTTTGTTTTTTTTACCCCTCCTCACTCTTACCTCTCCCTCTCTCTCTTCCCTCTTTGTCTGATACTCCTTCTCGCCCTCACTCACCTTCTCTATCTACTCTCCCTATCTCTCTTCCTTGTCCTTAATCCTCCCTGATTTGAAGAAAACTCTATTCTCCTTAATATACCTCCCTCCAACACTCCATATGTATTCATTCTCTAACCCATATCTCCACCATTCTATCACTCTCCAACCTTCTTATCCCCTTCTCTACCCATCTCTCTCTTGCTAAACTACTCCACTCTTCTTTCTTATGAACCTAAAGGGGTCATATATTGGTACAAATGTATATGATATGATCCCAAGGGAGTGTGCATGGGGTTATATGTAAACATAATTGAGTCGAGAGGCTCATTCTACAATCTAGTATAATGGTGATGTGTAAGTTTGTTTGTCCATCCATGTCAACATTTGTGAACTAAAAAGAAACTACACTCTAAATAAAAAGTAATGTCAGTTATAATGAAAAACAAAAACTAATATGCTATATATGTTTAGTTATTTATCCATATGGCATAATATAATTTCATGTAAATAAATTATAATTAGAAAAAATGTGTGAGTAAGATGTTTAAACCTTATATATTTCAAAAATATTTCAACACAAATATTTTTAAACTAATTTGAAGGTCTATGTTAACTAATTTATGTGGATATCAATTTATTTACACATTGTAGTTTGCACTCTAGAAGAAGTTTGCACTTGAATAAATTTGATCCCTCTCGACTCATGTTAGATCTAGAGTTAGATGGATCTATAAGATGATGTGTAGATGAATATGAAATATATGTAATAGGGTTTTCCTAATGATGAAGGGACCACATGTGCAGTTTGTGAACGTGTATATATAGAGATCACATAATCATTATTAAGGACATGAAATTTCAATTTATGAATGCATTTGGGTATTTGGGAAGGTTCACCTATTATTTAAGGAGTTATTCTGTAACTTACCTTTATATATGTTGCAAAGTTATGCTCCACCCTCACATTGATGTAAATGTTGTGTATATCTAGTTACATTCTTGAATCTTATCTTCTTAATATTCAAAATATGGTTTTTAAAAAATAATTAAATTTTACAACACTTCAATTTACACTAGAAATAAAGATAAAATATATCTTCATTAATATATATATATATATATATATATATATATATATATATATATATATAACCATCATTACTTTAAAATATGTAAAATTAAATATAATACAAATGATGCCAATTTCTTTTCAAACTCCATATTTTGTATTAGAAGAAAAATTGATATATGATTAAAAATGATAATAGAGAAATAATAATAATAAAATACGACATTTCATGGAGGTGGGATTTAATAAAAAATAAATTGTGCGCCAGTGATTAGTAAATTTTCAATGACATGATTTATGTATATATATGGTAAAAAATGTTTTTTCCTGTAATAATTAAAATTAATTTACATATTTCAAAAAATAACTAATAAATTATTTATGTGATTTCATGTAATTATAAATTTACTTGCACTTCATAGAGGAAAAAAGGGGCTTTTTTTTTTTTTTTTTTTTTTTAATCTAAATGAAACTTTGTTTTACTAAATGAAAAGAACAAGTAACCTGAGTAAGTAACCTGAGTAAGAGATTGAATATGGTTATTTATTTAAATTAATGATGTAAAATTGTAAGTGCAAATAAATTAGAAAAACAATATAAATTAAATGGTGGTAAATGTAGTGAGGTATCAATTCATCAAAACATTTAGCTCATCATACACTTTAAGTTGCTAAAACAAGACTAGATCGATCATAACCCTAGATCTATCAAGCTTTGAGAAGGATCAACCCTCTCGAGGTGAAAACCTCTTTTTTGAGTACAAAAATTTAGGAAAGGTTTTCACCTCAAGAGATTTGATTTGTCTTGCCACTTCATAAATATGGGGTAAACATGGATCTAGGTTGGTTTCAGTCATGTGTGATAACAAAAAAAATTGTTGAACATCTCATTATTATAATTCTTTTAAATATGCTAAATCTCTAATACTAATACAATATTTTTTTTATTTTAAATTTACTTTGTTACTTTATCCTCTTGAGATTACAAAGGTTGTTAATAACCTGAAGGATGAGAAATGATTAAATAAAACATTTGAATGCAAAATGACAATGTAACAATATTTAATGGTAGAAAATGTGAATAATAAGAGTGTAGTCAATAAAAAATAGTATTCATTATGATCAATTAAAACTATTTCCTTATACTATTTTTACTGTCACACTTGTTAGCTTTTACATCTTTTTGTGTTGATCATATGAAGAGGGTGGTTGAAATTGTAAACCATTCAAATATTTAATGCAATATATTGTAGTAAACATCATGCCTTTTCTCTATTTCTCTCCAATATTAATAGTAGCTTTCTCAATGCCAACCATTGTAACTTGGAGTTTTAAACACCAAGCAAGTTTCAATGGTATTTGTTTTCTATTACCTCATTTGAATGACAGGTGACTAACAACGGCGAGTGATGGAAAATGGGAATAATAAGAATGTATTCAATTACAAATATTTATACTTTCAAGAAGCAAACATTTTAAGTAAGTGAACAATTTGTTTAAGATGAAAATTGAAGTACTTTATTTATTTTTGAATTACTATAACACATAAATCAATGCACATGACCAATAATTCTTTTGTTCTTACGTTGAAATTGATGTAAACTATTAATATAATTACTTTGAAATTAATAAACATAATACTTCTAGTTACATCAAATCAGAAAACAAGATATACATCGAAGCCAATGCATCCAGTGCAAATGATCAAATAGGATTAGAAATCAACATATAGAATAAAATAAAGGTATCTAGTGCAAGAAATCAAATAGCATTATAAGTAAAAAAACACTCTAAAATAATGCATCTATTTTAGTGAAAAATAAAAATATTCATGGATTTCTAAATCAACTTAATTTACATTTTGTAAAATTATTACTTCCTCTTCCCATATGGTTAATTATGTTGAAAATTACATAATACTATATAATATTTATATTTTTCTCTCTGTATCTCTTTCTTTTTCCCTATGTGTGTGCGTGTATGTGTTTTTGTGTGAGCACACCTTTCCCTCTATCTCTTTGTCTCTCTCTTCTTCCCTCTCTCTCCCCCAACCATATATAACTATATATCTTCCCATTTATCCTTATTTCTCTCTCTATCTCAACTGCCCAAACACACATGTGCTCTCTCTCTCCCCATATCTATCAATCTCTCCCTCCCTTCCTCACACTTTTTGTCTCTCTCTTCTTCCCCCTCTCCCCACTCCATCTATATCTCTATCTCTATATATCCTTTTTTTCTCTCTATCTCACCCCAAAAACATACAAACACTCTATCCCTCCCTTGTTATGAAACTAGCTCACAAAAAGATAGAAAAGATAGACAAATACTGTCAAAATAAGGCTCTTCGAGGGGGCAACCTCCTTTACATTACACAAATGAAAAATTGTTGGATGATACAAATGACACAAGCTCCTTTCTATATATAGGAGTCTAAGTGGTCACAATATAACCAAAGCCGACCTAGAAATAATAATATAAGGGCATAAAAATAACCATAGTGAGCTTCTATGGTGCACAATAATAACAATATGGGGACAATACGGGCACAACATTAATAATAAGGGATACAATCACAATAGTAATGGGGGAATCACTAGTGTTATAGGGACCTAACATGCCCCTCTCCTTCAAAAAAGTGTTGTCCTCAACGCTTGAGTAGTTCTGGATACTTTTGTATAAAATTCTCATCCTCCCATGTGGAATATTCAACGGGTAAGTTCTTCCACTTGATGAGATACTCAGAAATTGATCGATTTCGTAGTTTTCGAGTTCCTGTTTCTTTGACTACTTCAAGTTCCAATATGATTTTTCCTTTGTCATCAAGTTCTTGCAATATGTTTTGAACAAGGAGCTTGTCACCTATAACCTTCTTTAAGGATGACACATGGAAAACTGGGTGCACTCAGAAAGCTGCAGGGAGCTCCAATTTGTATGCCATAGCACCTATCCTTTACAACACCTTGTACAAACCATAATACTTTGGTGATAATTTATTATCCTTCTTAGCTTGCTTGTGTGACATTTGTTTATATGGTTGTAGCCGTAGGAATACCCAATCACCTACATCAAAAATTCTTTTGCTGTGATGTTGATCTGCCTGCTATTTCATTCTATTCTATGCCAAGGTGAGGTTATCCTTTAAGAGTTGGAGAACTTGTTGTTGATGCTTGATGTGATCTTCCACTGCTTGAATCTTAGAATTTTCTCTTAAATATGATGTGATGGATGGTGGATGATATCCATAAAGTACCATAAATGGGGTCATTTTTGTTGTAGTATGGAAGGAAGTGTTATACCACCATTCAGATAGAGGCAACCATTTGACCCATTGTGTCTGTTTATCATATACAAAGCAACGAAGATATCTTTCCAAACATTTGTTTACTATCTCAATTTTCTCATCAGATTGAGGATGATAAGATGAGATATGAGCTAACTGAGTACCAAGACAACAAAATAATTTTGTCCAAAAATTTCCAATGAAAATGGGATCTCTGTCGCTTACAATAATCTTTGGGTTTCCATGTAGCTTTTGAATTGTTTCCATAAATGCAGTAGAAACTGTACTCGATTTAAATGGATGAGATAATGCACAAAAGTGTGCATACTTGGTAAGTCTGTCAACTACCACCATGATAACACTTTTTCCTTTGGACTTGGGTAAAGCTATAATAAAATCCATTGAAACCTCCTCCCAATGTTGGCTTGGAATGGATAAAGGTTGTAATAGACCCGGGTCCTTGATTGTTTCAAATTTATTTTGTTGGAAAACCAAACATTCCGCCACAAACTTTTGAATATTTGATTTAAGGCCATCCCAAAAAAATTCCTTCTTAACCCTGTGGTAAGTTTTTAGAATCCTAAATGCCCTCCTAAGGGAGAGGTGTGGAATTCCCTAAGAATTTTTTGTTTGAATTGGGAATTCTTACATAGGTATAACTGATCTTTGTACCATAACGACTCATTTTTCCAACTAAATTTATCATATGTAATGGGATCTTATTGTAAATTTTGAATGAGTGCCCACACTTCTTTGTCATTCTTCCATTCATCCCTTGCTTTGTTTATTCAATCTGGTTGGATAATAGAAATGGCATAAATAAATGCTTCCACATCCTCATCCTTTCTTGAGAGTGCATCTGCCACAACATTTTGCTTCCCTTTTTTGTAGATGTTTTCAAAGTCATAACCCAACATCTTTGTGACCCATTTTTGATGCTCTTCTGAAGATAATATTTGTTCTAAGAAGTATTTAAGACTATCATGATCTTTTTTTTACCTTGAAGTGTCTTCCCATTAGGTAGGGTCATCATTTCTTAAGTGCATGTAGTATTGCCAACATTTCCTTTTCATAAATAGCTTTGTGTAAATACTTTCCTTTGATTGGATGACTTTTGAAAGCAATGGGTCTTTCTTCTTGCATTAAAACAACACCAATTCCATTTCCTAAGGCATCACATTCCACAATAAAGGTTTTTGTGAAGTTCGGTGTCGCGAAGACTGGTGCTTGGCATAGTGCCTCTTTAAGATGTTTAAAGGCCTTCGTTGCTTCTAGATTCCAAGAAAATGCATCTTTCTTCAATATTGTTGCTTGAGGTGCTTCTATTCTCCCATAATTCTTAACAAACTTTCGATAATACCCTATCAGCCTGAGAAATCCTCGTAGACGATTTATGGATGTGGGGTTTTTCCATTCCTTAATGGTTTTAATTTTGCTAGGGTATACCTTAACACCTTCATGAGATACAATATGACCCAGATATTCCACCTCTTGTACTCAAAATAAACATTTGAAGCTTTTTGCATATAATTATTTCTCCTCCAATAGTTTGAGCACCCTATCAACATGTTGAACATGATCCTTCCAAGACTTGTTGTAGAGTAGTATATCATAAAAAAATACCAACACAAATTTTCTAAGGAAGGGTTTGAAAATGGAATTCATCAAACCTTGAAATGTAGAAGGTGCATTGGTAAGGCAAAAAGGCATGACCAAAAATTCATAATGACCCTCATGAGTTCTAAATGTTGTTTTTGGAATGTCTTCAGTCTTCATCTTGATTTGACAATATCCTAAACAAAGATCCAACTTGGTGAAGTAAATTGATCCATGCAATTCATCCAATAATTCATCAATGATAGGAATGGGAAATTTTATCTGTAATAGTGAGCTTGTTGAGCTCCCTATAATCTGGACACGTGTGCCATGATCCATCCTTCTTGTGAACCAATACTATTGGAGCAGAGAAAGAAATTTCACTAGGTTGAATTATACCATCCTCTAGCATTTCTGCAACCATATATTCAATTTCACTCTTTTGGGCATAGGAATAGGTCTAAGGCCTAATGTTTGGAGGAACACTTCCTAGAATCAATTGAATAGCATGATCATGATCATGAATAGGTGGGAGGCCTTTGGGAGTCTCAAATACATTGTAATGATTGTCCAAGACTTTTTGGAGATCTGGAGAAATAGATGATTTCAATGTGGGAACCTCTAGTGAACATAATTGTGTAATTATGCCTCGTTGTTCTTTCTTTAGAAGCTTTGTCATTCCGTTAGAGCTGATTATCCTTCCCAGATTCCCCGCAATACCCCTTAATTCAACTTCCTTTCCTTCTGAAGAAAATTTCATGAAAATTTCTTGAAAATTAAAGCTATTGTACCCAAGGATTGTAGCCATTGGACTCCTAGTACAACATCAGCACCTCCCATTGGAATGGAAAGCATTGGGCTATTCAATACATATTTTCCCATGGATAACTTGATATTATGGCACTTTCCTGAGCAAGTTATGGTTCCTCCACTTGCAACCATCACTTGACACCTTGGTGGTGGATATAGGAAGCAATTCAATTACTTGGCTATCTTAATATTATGGGTACTTCCCGAATCAATCAACACTATTACCTTTTTCTTCTTGATATGCCCTTCTATCTTGATAGTTTGAGGAGTGGTAATTCCAGCCAATGCATTACAAGATATGGTCAGATTCATTTCTTCTTTCTTTAGGGTTTGTTCCTAGTGTATATCCTCTTCTTTTAATGTTTCTTGTTCCTTTTCTTCCTCCTGTTCACAATATATGTAAAATAATTTCTTCTCAGCACACTTATGACCTTTATTGTATTTTCTATCACAACTGTAACAAAGCCCTTTTGCTCTTTTTTCTTCCAATTGTTGTGGTGTCAACCTTGTAGGTTGTGGATGGCTAGGCGAAACAACACTTCCATCTTTATTATTGTGATTGGTAGGCTTCCTTATTGCCATAATTTTGCTTTCCATTTTTCTCACCAACCTGAACACCTTCTCCAATGAATTAGGTTCCCAAAGGTGAACCTCATGTTGGATGTTATCCTTTAAAGTCCCTATGAACACATCAATCCTATGCTCCTCTGGAATATATTTTACCCTTATATTCAATTTTTGGAAGTCCTCAATGTGTTCCATCATTGAACCCTTTTGTTTGAGATTTATCAATTATCTAAAAAAAAGTGTTTCTTTTTGTATCCTCATAATGTGCTATCATTTCATCCATAAAAATAGCCCAAGTGACAATTTGCTTACGAGAGGAAAGCCATCGATACCATACAAACTGAATTAGTTCCAAATATAAAGGTGCAATGTGTACCTTTTGTGTGTTTTGGACATTATGGAGATCGAAAAATTGCTCCATCTGTAGTATCCATGTTGCAGGATCCTTGCCATCAAACTTCATCATATCAATATTTAGAACATGGTGGTTCTTTGATCCAACATTAGAGTCTATGAAATCATGATTAACATTTATTTTGTTCTCATCATGAGTTTCCTTTACTACCCTTTCAACATTAGTAAGTATTTCTTGTAGAAATTTTGTCAAATCTTCCATCTTAGCTTCCACACCTTTCTTTAAATCGTCCATATTAGCTTCCACGCCATCCATCTTAGCTTCCACCCCATCCATCTTAGTCTCCACTTCATTCATCTTAGCATCTACACCTTTCTTTAAACCATCCACCTTAGCTTCCACACCATACATCTTAGCTTCTACATCTTTCTTTAAACCATCCATCTTAGCTTCTGTTACTTTTTGTGCGAGTGAAATTTGTTGCACATGGTCTGGTAATTTTGATATATCATGTTGCATTTCTTCCTCTTCTTCATGAGTCATGCTAGAGCTTTCAGGTTTCTTACTAGGTGTTTCCATTTTCTTTCTTCGAGGCATAAATTACTGATAATAATGCTTCACTATGCCCTTTGAATTCCTTCAAACTAATTTTTCAAACCAAACTTATGCAAAAATTTAAAAAGACTACACACCATTTTTCACTTTGTAGGAGCTCGATATTGAAATGACTGTAACTCTATAATTTTACCTCTCCAATTTCTGAAATTACCATCTGTAGTATCCCTCTGTGCTCTCTTTCCAATGCCACCATTTTGATCTAAATTGGATTCTCCAAGAAGAGTTGTGACCCACCTCCCAAGATGACATGCTTATATATTTTTTCAATAGAGCAAACTTGTACAAAGTGCTACGTGTCACTGTTTTGCCCTTCAGACCTAAAACCAACACAAATAAAATTACAGTCAATCCTCTTTCTGTAGCTTCTTACACAATTTCAATCTGATGTTTAGAGAGAAAGTTATGACAATTTTCCCAGAGTCGCCTATTTAGAATGTAATTCGAGAGTCTGCAAAAACCCTAACTTCCTTAGATTATATCTCCGAAAATATCGAGAGACAAGATCTGAAATTTAGACCTGAATGTCACCAAGATTTCATCTCAAATGGGTTTTAATTTTACAGTGTGAACCTTCGTAGAAAAATAATATAGGAAAACTTCCACAATGACCTGTTTGAGATAAAATTCTAGAGCTTGCAAAAACCCTAACTTCCTCAGATCATATGTCCGAAAATATAGCGCAACAAGATCCAAAGTTCAGACCCGAGGTCCAGAACGATGTCTTCTCAAATGGGATTTTGTTTTATCCTTTGAAACTTCGTAACGAAATAGTTATAGTGAAAATTCCACAATGACCTGTTTGGAGCAGCAAAACCCTAGATTCCAAAGCTCTGATACCAAATGTTATGAAACCAACTCACAAAAAGATGGAGAAGATAGATAAACGCCTTCAAAATAAGCCTCTTTGAGGGGGAAACCTCATTTACATTAAACAAATGAACAGTTCTTGGATGATACAAATGACAAAACCTCCTTTCTATATATAAGAGTCTAAGGGGTCACAATGTAACCAAAGCCGACCTAATAATAATAATATAAGGGCACAAAAATAACAATAGTGGGCTTCTATGGGGCACAATAATAACAATATGGGGACAATAGGGGAAAAACAGTAACAATAAGGGATACAATGACAATAGTAATGGGGGAATCAATAGTATTATAGGGACCTAACATCCCTCTTCCATTCCCTATCTCACTCTTCCACATCTCTCTCTCTCCCACCCTTCTCTCTTTCTCTTTCCTTCTCTATCTCCTCCCTCTCACTCTCCTCTCTCCCTCACTCCCTCTCCATCTCTCACTTTTCATTACCTATCTCTCTCTCTCTCTCCAAATTTATATCCCTATGTATATTTTCTTCCCTCCCTATCTCTCCCCCTATAACTCCATCTCTCGCTTCCTCACTCTGTCATTTTTTCACTCATGTTCTCTCTCTTCCTTCTCTCCCAACTCTCTCTGTCTCTCCATCCCATCATTATCTCTCTCTCTCTCTCTCTCTCTCTCTCTCTCTACCCTCCAAATTTTTTATTATATCTCTCCCTCTCTTCTCCCTCCATCTCAATGTCTCCCTATCTCTCTCTCCCACTTAAATCCCTCTCACTCTCCTCTCCTCCTCTCTCCCTTACCTCCTTCTCTGCTCTCTCCCTCACTGTCTCTCTCCATCTCCCTCTTGGCACTAACTCTCCCTCTCCAACTCTATCTCTTTATGTAATTTTTCTCCCATCTATCTCTCTCCACCTCTAAATAAACTTATATCTCCCTCCCTCTCCCCTTCTCTCACAAGTTATCTCTTTCCCCTCTCCAGATTCATGCCTCCATCTCTCTCTATTCCCCTTATCTCTCTCTCTCCCCTCTTTTTTTTCTCTCTCTCTTGCCCCCGTCACTTTTATCAATCAATATTTTCCCTCCTCCATCCATATTATTGAGAATTGACACTGTATAATCAATAATACATGTAAGGTCTAATATAGTAATACTTAAATGGAAATTATCATTATAATAATGTATTGGAATAATAATAATAAATACTATTGATTAGCATACACTTAATAATGTATAAATAATATCTATTAATGAAACAATATTATGTTAAGTTTACATTATAGACACACTAGTTTCTTCTAATCAAATTTGTAGCTGCATGCATTACATTTTACATTTTGCATTACCTTTTACATTTTTCATTATATTTTTCATTTTAATTTTTTATTTTGAAATGAGTTATGGTTTTCGCGCATGTGGTAATGATAAACCATGGCATTGGCCCATGGTATTGTAACAAAATCTATTTACAAGTTAATAATATCCATGGTAAAGTGGGGGTGGAAATCCATGGTTAAGAATCTTGTTGTTATGCGTAATCTACGACTGCAGATAGAAGTATCTTTCCTATGCCTAGTGGACTAACCTAGAACAATAAAAATACAAAGGGAGTAATTTTTTACTTAGAGTAAATATATAACTAGATGAAGCCTACCTAGAATCTATTGTATGCTTCACTCCTTTCTTGTCTTGAATGCTCTAATCCTATCTCTGATCACTATAATTAGAATCTTCACAGTCAGATAACACAAGCCAATGATCCATGGAATCTATGTAGCATCATCTAATAACTTCATTCAATATATCAACATGGTATTGAGATATATGAAACCATAACATCACATATAGGAAAACAAAGAACTCTTTGCATTAATAGAAATGGAGTGAGTTAAAACCAAAAATAGGTGTTGATCCTATAGAAGAGATACTCAAAGTTGACTTGTCCTTTCCTTGTCAAAAAGTGCACCTCTCCAAAATCATTCTCCAAAATCCAACCTCTCGTCTATGGATTGTAGTAAATATATAGGTGAAGGAGGTAGTTCATGAATTCTTATCCTTTTACCAAACATGGCTTGAGATACACTCTTGATGGGAGGATGAGATCAAGGGATAAGGAATGAAAAATCCAAGGTAAGATAGGATACAATTTGAGACTCTTATCTGAGGTAAATGGTTACAATAGATCCTGGAAGCTTCTGGAAGTGGAAGCTTCATGATTCTTTTTTGTTTTACCAAATTTCTAGAATAATAGCACCCACAACACTAAGCAACTTGTTGGTGATCAACACAAGTGTAGAGTAGGGAAACCTAATAGTCAACGCTAGCCAGTAAGAGGCGAAGGTGCATTGGTCCTTAAAATGACTGAAACAAGGTGCTTTCAGGAAAAAAATAAGGGATTAGAATGAGTCGTGCTTAGGGCTTTGTGAAAGGATGATCAAAATGGGTCAATGGATGTTGATTGATTCAATTTTTAGGCATATTGACCACATGTGACAAAATGGCCTATAATAGGTTACTCGCTGCTATAGAGATTAATTCACGGGTGGTTTTGGATGAAATAACCTCTCGGGTCTTCCCGAGACCCAAGGCACTCTATTTTAGATTAACTGTGACTGTCACAAAGAAACACACAAGTATTCATATTAATCCATGGTTGACAAAGAAAAAGTTGAAGGATTACCTTAGTCCTTGTTGTAGCCCTACTGGAGAACTCAACGTGGAAAAGTGGAAGACCTCTCCACCAGCTCCTAGATCAAAACCTACACATAGACAATACAAAGCATAATCCTACAACATATAAACCTTGATAATAAAAACATCAATATACAATAATATAATCTAGCATGCATCTAGGCTACTTATTAATCGCAAAATTCAATCAACATATACATGGATACAATATCGACACCATAAAGTAGACAATCAAAATACATATCTATATTATTAGATAGAAGAAGAATGATTACAACCATCTTCGCTAGACCAAGCCTCCTCTAGTCCTTCATCTCCTCTCTCTCTCTCAACTTCTTAGTAGCATAAAAATACTAAAGATCTTGCAATGTTTTGACAACCATCCAATCTCTATCATAATGACCGAGTCTCCAATATATAGATGGAGAGAGGCTCATCCTTGCCAATTCTTTCATGAGTTCAATTGAGGCAAATAGTTGGATGTTGCCTCTCTTTATTGCACTTTCCCTTCTAGTGAGACTCCATTAGGAATAACAATGTCCTTAGTTAGGCCAGAAGAAAATGTTTCCTACCTTTTGAGCCGAAATTTGAGTGAAAAGTGGAGTGTCAATTAGTGAACTTGTGCTTTGACGTACGAAAGCTCATAAATATCTAGTAATGTTTTGCTTTAAGCAAAATAGAACGTTAACCTAGGGACTAACACCTCTGGTTGAGAGATGGAAATTGTTATAACTCTCCTTGTTTGTTTCTAGGGTGCATTACCCTGGTAAATAGTCTTCTAATTTAGGTCTTGTCCTCAACCAATGTGTATTTCTCCTTTGAGCTGAGGAGGAGGTAATTTTCCTGAATAATAGATGCCCTGTAAAGTGTGAGGTCAGAGATGAAGGTGATGGACAAAATAATTCATAGATATTGTAGTACAAAAAAGAGAGAGACTGGAGCTTTGGGACTACGAGAGACCTAAAATAAACCACATATGTCAAAAATAAAAGATCATTTCCTGAGTCAGAAATTCCCATGCTTAGTAGTTGTGTCGTAGTTATTTCTCAAAAAAGAGGCATGCCTATCATGTCCACCGATAAGCACAATGTGGAACTGTGTCATAATATGATCAACCTGATGAGTTGTCTCCAAAAACAATACACGTAGCTTGGGAGAGGAAACAAGGCTGAGTGATGTAAGCCTATGCCCAAGGTCTTGGTCATTGCTTATCTGAATAACACATTTCTGCACATGTGAGAAATCGTTTGGTTACCAGTCAATGATGAAAACTATTAATAGATGTGAAGATGGACACTAATAAGGATGATGATCTCCAAGATGCAAAATATAATCTAGCGAGTGTGAGAAGGATGTTCTCATCGAACACTCGTAGAATCATTCAATTGGGAGCCAATGATGAAAACCCCCAATAAAACGCAAGGTAACCTGCCACTAAGGACTACAAGTTCTAGGGTATTGATATGTTTTTGGATCTTCTTCCTAGATAAAGTGTTGGAGTTGATAGGAAGATATCTGTAAAAAGGAAGGAAATGAGGTGTCCTACATCAATTGACATGAAGCGAGACAAGAATGATTGTTTTGGAGATAAATTTTGAGCATTGGGTCAAACAAACGGAGGGAAACATTGAAGTATATGATGAATGATTGGTATAGGAAGTAGAGGATAAATGAATGCCTTGAATAACATAATGCAGGACACAAAGGTTTACGAGGAAGTTTAGACTTAGGAAAATTAAAGAGTGTTAGGGTACAGTGATGTAGGAACATCAAGGTATGAAGGCTAAACTCATAGGATGGTAAGTTTCAGTGAGAGGATGACAAAAGATTTTTGATGAGGGCATGTTGTGTTCAAGGGATAGACTATTACCAAAAAATCCTTCCGAATAGAGATATTGAGTTACTGTGTTGTTTAATTTTCCCCATCTAATTAAGTTTAACAAGTCCAAAAAGATAAACTCGATGGTATTTTCATATTTAGAGAGTTTGAAAATATCATAAAGAGAAACTCCAGGGGGTACCTTTGTCATGGTTGATAACTGGGTGAGACAAAGGTTTAACATTATACTCGACATAGTTATTTTTCTATAAGTTAGTCTACTCAGTCCGGATAAAGTGATAAACCTATGCTCAATAAATATCTACCTCATTTTGTTATCAGTACGAGGAGACAAAGTAAACTCGATATTCTTCGTGAAATTTTAATGAGTGAAACGAATAAAAACTCAATAGATCTTCATAAAATTTTAACGAGTCAGATGAAGAAAACTTGATAGATCTTCATAAAATTTTAAGGAGTTAAAGGAATAAAAATCGATAAATCTTCATAAAATTTTAAGGAGTCAAATGAAGAAAAATCGATATGTATTTTTTTAGTTTAAGGAGCAAGAAAAAAGAGATAAAATAATTGCTCAGGTCTTCTTCATAGGAGTTTTACGACTCTGAACAAGGAAACTCGGAGATTTTTTCAGTTCAAGAGCGAGAAAAGGTCCCAAAAAATAAAGTTCTCATATCTTCTTCGTAGGATTTTTACGAGCCTGAAGAAGATAACTCGACAATTTTTCAGTTTAAGAGTGAGAAGAAGTCCCAAAAAAGAACATGCTAATCCATAGTCAAACTTGGTCAACTCTGCATAAAGGCACTAAAATATCATCATACCATAAGTAAAATTTGACAGCATATCAATATGGCACATGTTTAAATGATATAGGAATAAAAAACTTAAATTTCAATGAGTAGATAGAGTAAGTCATACCTCCAAAGTGACTATAAGAAGGGCTACGAGCCCTCATATTCAATGTTTGAGTTCTATGAGAGTGATTTAGAGAAAAAAATAAGCAAAAACTTCCTGAGCAATTGCAATAAATATAGGCTACCATTTGACGTGGTTTTAGTTCCAGGTAGATTGCCTCATTCCTATCTTGTATTTAAATACTCATTTAAGTCTTTCTAGTGGTTAAGTTTACAGTTTTGTGTAAGCCCTAGGTGGCTTGGTCGGCTAACATGGTTGCCCAGACTAAGGGACACATTAAACACCCTTCTCGTCAAAGGGAGGGGTATTATCACACCCTGTGGGCTTTGGACAACCGCGTTAGCTAGCCAAGTGCAAGGGAAACTTGGTTTCCTTAACTTCCTAATAGTTTTGACTAACTGAAGATGAATTGAAGATTTTTGTTGTGCAGGAATTAAGCTTGTAAAATGAGTCTATGGAGAGAAAGAGCTCATGATATATGGGAACTATAAATTATAAATGGTCCATCTTGTTTGACAACTTTTTGAAGGTGTGGACTACTAAAACATGCCAGAGTTGACCTCATGAAGAGTCAAGAGGATCTCCTTAGCTAGTTCCTCCAGTGGTTGGAGGACCGACAGGGTGTGTTTAGGATTGGGGACCATGAGCTCTCGATCAAGAGATACGATATATATTTTCTCATTGGTTTATCATGCAAATATGCACAAGTAAATGTGACATGAGGGAGAGCAGATTCAAGGACCACCATGGAGTTGGTCCAAACATACTACATACCAAGCAGTGGGCTAGTGAGCAACAAGGTTCCCATTGAGCGGATCAAAACTAGATCGATGAGGGATATTCTACGAATGATCATATGCCTGGAAGGGTCTGAGAGCCAGAATTTGGCTACAAAGGCCCAGTTTCTACTAGCATTAGAATGCTTACAACAATAGGTATTCAACTTGTGTGAGGGAGTCCTTCGTCACGTGAAAGTAGAGTTGACAACTTGTAAGACCCTGACCCAAAGAGAGTTTGGGTATTGTACTTTGGTTGTCTCCTTTATACTTGAGAGAGTGCCCATGATGAGGCCGCATATGAGTTTGGGTGTAGCTGGTCCCAAGCATCCAACACAACAACAATGGGCTTCCGTAGCACCTCGTATTAGAGGGGGATCGATTAGACACTCTTTCAATGATGACTTCTTTGAGTGATTCAATGTCTAGGTCCTAATGATTGAGTATTATCCCTATACAGGCATGGATTACATAGGGGATCCGGAACTAATATTACCATCTGACACTTAGTGGGGTCCTCAAGGTAAGAGGATTGATCAAAGTACCAAAAATTATTTTTTTCTTTTGAATTTTATGCAATTTTTCTGTTATGGGTGAAAAGGTTTTGAAATGAAGTGTTTGCTTGACATTAATGTGGCACCAATACATCCTATACGTATGCCTCACCATGCTAGGTGAGGTGATCAACTACTTGGGTCTAGAGCAATAACAGAAGGTGCAGTAGCTACTGAAGAGGGATATGACACACAGAGTCTCCGCGAGGTTGCTACGAACCTTGAAGGATTGAGCATGGGTGTGCCACCTCTTCCCATGAGAGAGATACTGGTTCATATGCAACGAAAAATAGTGGGTGTGCCGAAGCAATTTCTGGTGCCTCTTAGGAGGTTAGCTAGAGCAGTCATTTGTTACCATGAGAAGCAGGCTTAACAGGAGTAGGGTATGGCCAGTGGGTGTCCTAGCGAGGCTTAGCAAAGCCATTTTGTACTCAAAACACCCAAGTTTGGGGAATTTTTAATGTAAAAATACTAGACTTGATATATATATATATATATATAGACATACACTCTTTTTTTTGAGATTAATGGTGTATGTGTTTGTTTTGATTTCTTGTAAATTTTTAATTATGAAAAATTTATGTTCATACATGTAACTATAAAGAATGAGATAGATGCCAACCCAATACATAATTTTCCAATGAATTAGCTAATACATTAGATTATCTAGGATTGTGTTCATATGTAATAAACTCAAATTTACATTCGAAAAGTCACACCCTTAAAAGGTAACGTAACAATATTGGATTGTGTATATGAGAGTGATTAGTTAATTTCATAACGACTAGTTGAGAGTCTAACCTGACCACCAGATTGGAGATGTCCTGAGATGAGGCATTAGTAAGGATTTTGATCATGGAGATGTACTCAGAAATATTGTTGGTGGTAGAACCAAGAAAAACTACCCCAGAAACAAGTAGTTCCAACTCAGGTGTATAAAGGACCCAAGTTGCTGATGCAATGTGTCGTGTGTCATGACTAGAACTGTCCAAATATCTGACATATTGTAAGGGTGAAAAAGACATTTGGGAAATGAGAGACGTATGAGATAAATACTGATTAAAAGTAAAAAAATTACAAACACACCAAAAGAAGAAAAAATTATATACATAAATCTACAAAGAAAATGTCCAGTAGCACACTAGGCATAAGACTTTTTCAGATAGAGCCTGTTGTAGGGCTCGGCGAGTGGAATTCCATCGCAATCCTGAAGTGCATATGCACCTTTTGACAGGACTTTAGTAACGACATATGAATCGACCCATAATGGTTGAAGCAATCCTGCCCCCAAGAGATCATTCTTTAGATTGTAAAGTAAAA
The DNA here is from genome assembly GCA_031772625.1 of Pinus tabuliformis. Classification (NCBI taxonomy): domain Eukaryota; kingdom Viridiplantae; phylum Streptophyta; class Pinopsida; order Pinales; family Pinaceae; genus Pinus; species Pinus tabuliformis. The sequence continues at coordinate 730,324,448 of CM062817.1, forward strand.
CGAGGTCACCCCCTTGGTAAGATTGAGGCTTGACATTTTTGTCATATTGGGCTTTGACTCGATTATTGTGGCTTCGAGAGTTAGTGTGACATCTCGAGGAGTCCCATCCAACTGATTAAATCATAGAAAGTTCTCTTCTTCATTAGTAGTTCGAGGCGGGAGTTGAACAACTAATTTTAGGGAGGGAATTTTGCACTCGATAGGAAGAACCGCTTCTAGGCCATAAGAAAGTTGAAATTGTGTAAAGCTTGTAGCAGTTTCATAAATCTTTGTCTCATGGTTGACAATAGAAGGATATACGCAGATCATTTCCTTGTAAGGCCAAGGAAAAACATCACAGAAGTCCTTAGAAGGGAAGGTGAAGCTCGCAATTTCCTCAGGATTGCAGTTAGCTCCAATCCAAATGTTTTCCACGATACCTATTTTGATTGAGTTATCAATCAGCATAGCCTTTGAAATATTGCCCAAGTTCCCTTCTGAATCCATAGTTTGGATAGTCATATAAATCAAGGGAACAATCTCAGGTGGTTCAAAAAGTGGGATTTTTACAAATGTCGCGTCCAAATCAAATATCAAAGTGCGATTGTGAGAGGCTTTCCAAGGTCGCTCTACAAAATACATGATCTCTCAAATGACTTTGTTCAAAGGTTGGAATTCACCAAGGATATTATTTGAAGGATTTGTGATGGGAGAGGAGGCAGTACAGTTGGTTGTAACCAAAGAAAAGAAAGAATCAGACGAAAATTGAATGGATTGATAAGCCAATTCGGCTGCTGAAAGTGGCATTTGTTCTCCATAAGAGTCAATGTATGAAGGGTCTGAGAGGATCTAGAGATTGGTTGGGTCATGAGGAAAAGTTGATACCATAGAAATAGGTTGTGGAACCTTGGGTGGTGGAAGAGGAAAGCAACCCAACAGGGAGGACCCCTTCAAAAGACCAATACCAACACTAATGTAAGAGTCAGGTATGCCACCCACTAAGGGCAGGATGCTGCTAGGAAATAAGGAGTAATATCGAGTACAAAAGGAAAACTAGTCCACTATGACTATTTTCCCATCCAATGGAAAGAGGATGAGTCAAAAGACCGAAGAAACAATGGCAGGCATGGCATAATTCCAACTGTAGCCCAAAAGCATATTATAGTCAAGATGAAGATCTATGACTTCAATGTCCACCACTGTCATTTTCCCACTCAAAGTGATGGGGTGGCTTGCAAGGTATCCCTTTGGGATTAACGTGTGGCCATTGAATTCTTTAATGGAATTTGACAATGAGGTGAGGGTTGGAGAACCCAGGGTAAGCCACACATGAATTAAACATGACGCAAGTCGAAGCACCTTTGTCAATGATCATTCTATGGATAGATTTGCATTTCGAAATAATCTACAACTGAAACACAAGCTCGTGGGAAAAGCGAGGCTTACTTTTCTCCATGTCAAAAATTAATAGAATGGAATCCTGAGGATCAATTCCACAAATGGCTAAAAGAAAATATTTATGTTGTGTTGGATAGGTTTGCAATACTTCGAGTGTCGATATGGTTGATGATGCTTGTGCCAAATCTTCTAAAATACTATAGTTCTAGGTAGCGTGTGTAGAGGTATTGTTTGTCATGTGACGAAGTTCCCTTTAGGGGGTAGATCAAAACATCAACAACAAGCCTTTCGATATGAAGATTGTTAGGTGGTGATGGATTTGAAATCAAGGCACTCTTCAGAGTGTTAGCGACAATAGTGCCATAAGTTTTGGCTCGCATTTTAAGATCAATCATTTCAAAGGTGTAAATGGTTAACGATCCTTCACTAGAGGAAGGATGGTTTGAACTGTCACTACCCCTTGCAGGGGTCGCGGTGGGTTTGAAATAAGATGTTGTTGTTGTTAAGCATGGAAAGGGTTGTTTAGGATTGCTAGGGTCTGACTAGTGTCCTTTTGAGCAAGAAGATCCGTACATTCTTGAAAAAGAAGACATTTGTGTGTCATATGGTCCTCCACAAATATTATGCAAGGGAACATCACAATTTTTTCCTTCCCATTGTCAGATTTGGTGAAAACTTTATGTTTGTGGTTATGTTGTGTAGCAGGATTCTCTTCAGAATGAGATGTATTTTTCTTGTTCTTCTTGTTCTTTCTATAGGGTTTTTGTGTAGACTGCATAGAGTTTAATGTAGTAGTTGGAAGAGAAACCAATTGGGCAGAAGTAGAGGTATCAACAAACAACTGGGAAATATTCCCACTAAGTTATTTTACAGCAGCCCTAGAGGTAATGCCGACGAGACCCTCAGCATGCACACTAGTTTGCTGAGTAGTGGGAGCATTGGAAGTTCGAGAGGCGTGGGGAATTACAACATATAGCATGCCAGACTGAGAATAAATCAGATCTAAATGTTGGGCACAACAAATGGATTGGCCTTTTGTGACCACACCACCTAAGGTAATGTCCTTGGAAAGTTGAGGAAGAATATATTTTCAGAGCCAATATGCTAACAATTAATCTGTAATGGGAGATTTGGCAAGCCTCCACCTACATCTCGATTCATGGATGTGATCAGAGATGTGGGTGGGGGTGTCTTGTCATAAGGTAGTAAGGACTTCCTTTTTTCTTTGGTAGTAGATAGGAAGCTAAAAGTGCTTTAAAATTCCATTGCTAGGGCACCAAAAGTATTGACTGACACACATGGTAACTTAATGTACCACTTGGCAGCATTTCTAGTAAGGGTGTGGAGGAAGAGTCTGAGCTGGATACTGCATCCAACATGGAGTTTGATATACACCATAGATGGTTGATGGTGACATGTGTACCCATATCATCCACTCGTTTCCCTTCAAACTTCTGGATGTCGGTAGGTATCTTGTGCGAGATTGGCGGCCAATGAAAGTTATGATAGATGGGGTCATCAATCAATTTATATAGATTAGGGATATAGTGTGATTCCTAAAAAGGTAAAGAGTTAGGTGACCCCGACTCTGACCAGGGTGATGAAGAATGACTTGAAGGACCCTGGGGTCCTCCCATCATGTTGTTTCCAACATGATACATATGATTCATTGGATAATAGCCTCCTTTCTATGGTCGAATAGTCATATATAGTGGTAGTCCATAATAGATATTAGGATGGGGGGAAGAGACTGGTTTCTCCAAGGATAAAAAGTCCCCCCTTGACTCAATTGAGGTTGAGGGGAGGGTGCCCAAATAGACAAAGCAAGACCAGGTTAAGGGATTCTACTATACATATAGTTTGTTGTAGGCACATGACTGACACTAGAATAGTGTCCAATGGGAGGAGGTAAGTCAATCAATGATGATCTAGGTTATCCTATAGGTGGAGGGGGGATAGTGATGCCCTCCACTAGTATGTGCATGTTGGGAACATTGTTGGGTTGTGTTATATTCTTTTGACGACTACCTACCCTAGTTAGGGTTAGAGAGGGGGTGGAGTCACCCCTTCGTTGCACCGATTGCGTAGCGCGGGGTTGGCAGCCCCCCTTATCCAGGGGGTTTTATGGGGGTGGGTAGCTCCTCTCTACGGGGTCTAGGGAAGCACCCCCCAGAAATTGTTTAGGATGCTATATTAGGTGGGCGAACCCACCTATGGTTTTGTGCATGGTTTTTGCACATGGTTTTGGGCGCGATGGTTTTCAGTCCATGGTATTGGATGCTTCGACATGTATATATATGTATTGTAACATATGAAAGGAACATAATGAAAAATCAAGCTGGTAGTCCCGGTTTTGGGATCCAGGGGAAAATCTATGTGTATATGCATTTTATGTGTTATGCTCTCACATCATTTATTTTTTGTGTTTTACAATTCGTATACATGTAATTTTTTTATCGGGTTAAAACCTACATTTGGTATTAGAGCTGTTTTGGCTTCAAGGGGAAGCCTTTGTTGCTGAGGGGTTTTTCTAGAGACTGTGGTCGACCCTATTCAGTGGGAGATCTGGGGGATCGATTCTGGTAGTGAAAGAAGATGGCGAGCAGTGGAAAGATAGAGATCGAGAAATTTAATGGTTAGAGTTTTGAGTTATGGAAACTCAAGATGGAGGATCTGTTGGTGGATAAATATCAGTGGATCATGGTAGATCTGGTTACTAAACCAACGGTAGTGTCCAATGAAGAATGGAAGAAGTTGGATTGGAAGGCAAAGAGCACAATACGATTGTGTGTCTCAGATTTAGTATTGTTGAATGTATCAGGGGAAGCTATGACTAAGGCTTTATGGTTCAAGTTAGGGACTTTCTACCAATCTAAGTCTCTGGTGAATAAATTGTTCCTACGGAAAAAGTTGTATAACCTGAGGATGAAAGATGGAGACTCGGTGACAGAGCATATGAACGCTTTTAATACTATGGTAATTCAGTTATTATCTGTTGATATTAAAATTTCAGATGAAGATAAGTGCATCAGTTTGTTGTGTTCTCTACCAGATTCGTGGGATAGTATAGTTATTGCGATAGGTAGCAATGCAACTACCTTGCAGTTTGATGAGATAGTCTCATCGTTGCTGATGGAGGAGATGAGATGGAAAAATATGGAGATCCAAAATGGTGATGCCTTGTCTATATGAGGATTGTCCCAGAATAGAAACAAAAATAAGTCATCAAGTGGGAGATCTAAATCTAGAGGGAGATATAAATCTCCAGGAAAACCTATAAAGGTGGTGTGCTGGAAATGTGGAAAGGAAGAGCGCTACAAAAGGGACTGTAAATCTAAAGCTCATGACAAAGGAAAGGGATCTGATAATGCTCCTTCTACAGAGGTGAAAACCACCTTAGTTGAAGGTAGGGATGTATACTTGGCTTCTTCAAGTACACATGTAGATCATGAGGCATGGCTGATTGACTCAAGTGCATCCTTTCACTTCACTCCCCATAGAGAGTGGTTCTCTGAGTATGAGAAATATGATGGTGGTGGTGTCTTCTTGGGGGATTAAATTTAGGCTATAATCGTTGCTCGCGGAAAATTTAAGTTGAAGTTGCAAGGTGGAAGGACTAGAACACTTTCGGGTGTTCTGCATATTCCCGCATTAGCTATAAATCTTATTTCTATAAGCAAGATGGATGATGTAGGTGTAAAAACAATGTTTGAGAAAAATACATGCAAGATGGTTTGGGGAGCACTGGTATTGATGCGGGGAGTTTGGATTGGAACTCTGTACAAGCTGCAAGGTAACGCTATTATTTATGGGTGCAACAATTTTATGGTACCTGAAAGTAGAGTAGAAAATCTAGTGGTCTCTGGAGAAAATACCATGCTATGGCATCAAAGGACTGGACATATTGGAGAGAAGGGTCTTCAAATACTTCATGGTAAAGGTATGGTAGAAGGTATGACTAATAACTCTCTGGATTTTGATTTCTGTGAAAATTGTGTATATGGGAAGTAGAATTGGGTGAGTTTCCCCTTTAGTGGTAAGAGGGTGAAACCGATATTAGAGCTTGTGCACAGTGATGTGTTTGGACCTATGAAGGTTCCATCACTTAGTAAGTCTTCTCAAGGAATACATGGATATATTTTGTCAAGAAGAAATATGAATCCTTTGAAAGGTTTAAAGAATTTAAGGGTCTGGTGGAAAACTTGACAAAGAAGAAGATAAAGGTGTTGAGGACAGATAACGGTGGAGAGTTTTGCAGCAAGGAATTTGAATAATTTCGTAAGAAGTGTGGTATAGCATGACAGAAGAATACTCCATACAGACCTGAGAAAAGTGCAGTTGTAGAAAGAATAAACAAGAAATTGATGGAAAGGGCAAGAAGCATGCTTAGTGGTGTCAGGTTAGGATAGGAATTCTAGGCAGAGGCGGTTGAGATAACATGTTATCTAGTCAACATATCACCGTCATCAACATTAGAAGATAAGACTCCACAAGAGGTATGGACTGGTAAGAAACCCTGTCTTTCGCATCTGAGGGTATTTGATGCATATGTACATGTTCGAAAGGAGAAAAGAACAAAGCTGGATAGTAAATCTGAAAAGTGCATCTTTATTGGGTATAAGGATGGTTTAAAGGGTTATAAGTTTTGGAACCCAGTAACAAGGAAGGTTGCGTACAACTGAGATGTGGTGTTCAGAGATGTGAAAAAAATTATTAAACATGAAGTCCCATCAAAGGAACCTGAGAAGATATAGTTTGAGCTAAAGGAAGAAGAATCAGACTCTACAATAGAAGAGGAATCAGAAGATGAAGGGCCACAAAACCTAGTTGTGAGAAGATTAGTTCGAGAAAGAAGGCAGCCAGAAAGGTATAGTCCATCTACTTTCTGTTCAAATTTTGATTTATCTATTACTAATGATGATCCTAGAACTATGAAGGAATCCATAGATTCAGACGATGGAGAAATCTGGAAAGAGGCAATGGTTGATGAAATGGCATCCTTGCAAAAAATGGGCTTGGGATCTGGTGGAGTTTCCAGCTGGAAGGAAACCCATTGGCAGTAAATGGGTATCCAATAAGAAGAAAAATGAAGAAGGAAAGGTGGAGAAATAAAAATCTCGGTTGGTAGCAAAAGGTTATTCCCAGGTGCTGGGAATTGATTTTGGTGATATTTTTTCTCCTCTTGCCAAGGTAGCTTGTATTAGATTACTTTTATCTATTATTGCTGCTTTTGATTTTGAGGTAGAATAGATGGATGTGAAAACAACATTTCTTCACGGGGATCTAGAAGAGGAAAACTACATGAAGCAAACTGAAGGCTTTGTGGTGAAGGGTAAGAAAGAACTGGTAGGCAAGTTAAAGAAGTCTCTGTATGGGCTAAAACAGTCAGCAAGGATGTGGTATCAGAAATTTGATTCATTTATACAGGGACTTGGCTTCACCAAAAGCAAATATCACTCTGTGTATTTTAAATTAATTGGTGACCATGTTATTTATATGGTCTTGTATGTGGATGACATGTTTCTGGTTGGAAATGACAAAGAAATTATCCAGGATTTGAAGATCCAGTTTTCCTCCAAATTCGACATGAATGATCTTAGTGCTACAAATTATATTTTGGGCATGGAAATTAAAAGAGATTGGGCAAAGAGGAATCTTTGGTTAAACCAGAGGAAGTATGACGAGACAATATTGCAGAGGTTCAATATGCAGGATAATAACCGGTGAAGATTCCTATTCCTGTAGGTGAAAATTTATCTGTTGGAGGAACAGGACATGTCCCGTGTTCGATATGCAAGTGCAGTCAGTAGCTTGATGTATGTGTGAGAAGGTTTATGTCAAAACCAGGGAAGGAGCATTAGACAACAATGAAGTGGGTTTTCAGGTATTTGCATGGCACTAGTGATTATGGTTTGTGCTATCAAGGAAGACCTGGATTGGAAAGAGTTTTAGATATTCATGGCTTTCTTGATACAGACTAGGCTGAAGATATGGATCAGAGAAGATCTACAAGTGGGTATGCGTTTAAATTATTTGGAGGTGTAGTCAGTTGGATGAGTAAGAAACAATCTGTAGTGGCATTATCAACTACATAGGAAGAATACATGGTAGCCACTCATGCAAGCAAGGAAATAGTTTGGTTGCAAAGATTGTGTTCAAGTGTGGGGTTAGTACAGGGAGCTATAAGGATAGACTATGACAACCAAAGTGAAATTTTCTTGGCAAAGAACCCTCCTTATCATTCAAAGAAAAAACACATTGATGTTCAGTATCACTTTGTGAGGGATATGATAGAAGACAAAAAGGTGTTGCTGGTAAAGGTGGACAATTTGAAGAATACTGCAGATGCATTGAAAAAATCTGTGAGCTCTGAGAAATTCTCTTGTTGTATAGAAACAATGGGCATTGCAGGGCTGGATAAATGACTAAGCCCTCCTGTGGCCCCCTGTGGAAAGAAAATGGCAAGTGGGGGAATGTTGGGTTGTGTTATATTCTTTCCATGACTACCTACCCTAGTTAACCGGGGGGTTAGAGGAGGGGCAGAGCCCCCCCTCCATTGCGTTGATTGTGCAGTGGGGGGGGGGGGGGTAACAGGGGGGGTGGAAAGCCCCCTATCTAGGGGGTTTCAGGGGGGTGGGTAGCCCCCCTCTATAGGGTCTAGGGTAGTGCCCTCGGGAAAAAAAATTGGACCCTATATTAGGTGGGCGAACCTACTTATGGTTTTGTGCATGGTGTTTGCACATGGTTTGGGCGCGATGGTTTTTGATCCATGGTATTGGATGCTTCGACATGTATATATATGTATTGTAACATATGAAACGAACATAATGAAAAATCAAGCTGGTAGTCTCAATTTTGGGATCCATAGGAAAATCTCTGTGTATATATGTTTTATGTGTTATGCTCTTGCATTGTTTATTTTTTGTGTTTTAGAATTTGTATGCAGGTAATTTCTGTATGGGGTTAAAACCTACAAACATTTCCCCCAAGCATATGAGCCTGAGGGTTTGAACTTAGCAAAGGGTTCCAACTAAAAGGATTTATGAAGGTAGCCATGCTAACCATGCTACTAGGAGTGATAGCCAGAGGTCCAAGACCAAACACGAAAGGGGCATAAACCGGGATGTACTAGGTTCCACTCATAGCAGGTGTAACTAAGTTGCTTGGACTAGGAATAGTTTGGATACTAGGGTAATCCATTAGCTATGTCTTTCTAAATATAGGCTGGGGAAGTGATGGTGGACCAAAGTTTTCCACAAAAGACAACAACCCATTAGTCATGAGTGGAATGTTGGATGTGGGTACTTTCGAGGAAATGATAGGTACAAGTGCTACCTGAATCAACACTGGTCCAAGAGGATCTGTGAGGGGAGGATTATAAGGAGGTAAAAATCCTCTGTTAAATAAGTCCTCAAGTATTATGGTTTCTTGGGAAGTGTTATGTGATTCCATGTTAGACAATAGATATTGATTGCTCGAAGAGGGAAAATCTGGATCACTAACGCTCGTCTGATCCTCCAGAGTCAGTGGAGGAAGACCTTGTTGTTGCCTAGATTAACGACGAGGGTTGTACGTAGCCATGGTGACCGATATATTTTATCAAAAAAATTTAAAGAGATATTTATTATATTCTCAGTGATAAAAAAACAACAAGTAAAAATAAAAAATACTCTAGAAGTCAATCGGAAAGCAGTTAGGGGAAAGACTCTATTTGATAACCACTATTTGCTAGAGATGAAACCAAGTATCACAATGGATAAAAGAGAGAGTTGGACAAATGTACAATTACAATTACACCCGAGATTTGCCCGAAGCTCAGATTAAGGGGCCACATACTCTCGTGAAGGTGAGCACCCTCCCAAAATCCAAAGATGGAGTAGGTTCATCTGTTTAGGTACTAGGGAAGCCTGCCCTAGGCACCTTATGGTAATTCCTAAAAAATTCTAGCCACTATGCTTACCTCAAATTCATAGATACTACCAGGTGGGACATGGTCATAGATAGCACACTGTGTGGGAAGGATACCTAAGTCCCTAACTTAGCTCTGATATCCCCGAGCGGATCCCCAATATAAAAAATACCCATTGGAGATGCAATCAAAGACGAGCTACCTTCTCTCACATTCTCATGTTGCCTCACATTTAACTCATTTTTTAGGGGAGTAGTCCTAGATGATATGAGTGCAGCAAGATTTTAGTCTCTTTAATGACACTAGTCTCAGTTTTGCGATCTTGGGAAGTTTACTAACAATTTCCTAGCCCAAGATCCTAGCCTAGAATAATATGGGTGTATGCTAAAAAATGAGTTGTTGATTGATTTTATTATGAGATTTATTTTAAAGGTACTTCATTAATGTTTTTAGAAGGGGTCTTGACATATGGAGTTTTATGTGACTCTGACTCAAACCATGAATAAAATATTCTTTTCAATTCCAATTCGATGAAGTAATTCTACAAGGAGAGAGGTATCCATACATCCAATGCAGTAAACACATGTACAACTTACATACATTCAATGCTCTCTAACAACTAACCCAATATATATGCAGAATTAGACCAACTAAAAACATAAATTTTAAACAAATTTTTTCATTTTCTTTTCATGAAAAACAAATGCACATAAGTTATTTACCTAAAAATAAAAATGATCATATAAACAGGAAACCAAATACAATGCATAATTGCAGACCCCCAAAAAATACTACAAGCAACCTCCTAACCTAGGATTTCATAGAACAGGGTGAAAATTAAGATAACGGCTAACTAACACTTCTCAAAAGAGGATACAGAATGTTAATAGCAAGACTAATTCTTTGTCCAAAAGCCTGGGGAGCATTATAAATCACTAGACTGCACATCTAGGGTGCATTACAGAGGCAAAGGCTATAAAAAGGGTCATTCAGGGTTCAATGAAAGGCTATGCACAACAAAGGATGTTGTGAAGCATCCTGACTGGTAAATGGGAACCAAGAAGAATAGGAAGGCTTGGAAAGAAAGAGAGATCGTGGAACTTGAAATATGAAAACCGGGAAATAACTATTAGTCCCCACGGAATCGCCAATTCTGCTATAGGTATTAATGCATGGGTGGTTGTGAATGAAATACCCTCTCGGGTCTTCAAGGAACCCAAGGCAGACTATTTGAGACTAACGTCAACTGCCACAAATAAACACACATATATTCATATTAATCCATGATTGACAAAGCAAAAGGAGAAAGATTACCTTAGTCCTTGGTATAGCGCTGTTGGAGAACTCAATGTGGCAAAGTGGAAGACCTCTCCACCAGCTCCTAGATCAGAACTTGCACATAGACAAGACAAAGCATAATCTTACAACATATAAACCTTGATAATCAAAACATCAATATACGAGAATAAAATCTAGCATGCATTTAAGCTACTTATTAATCACAGAATCGAATCAACATGTAAAATAATACAATATTGACACGATCAAGGAGACAACACAAAGAAGAAGAATGATTACAACCATGTTGGCTGGATCAAGCCTCCTTTATTCCTTTAGCCCCTCTCTCTCTCTCTCTCTCTCAACTTCTTAGCAGCATAAGTATACTAAATCTCTTTCAAAGTTTCGACAACCATTCAACTTCTATCACAATGCTCGAGCCTCCAATATATAGATGGAGAGGGGCTCATCCTTGCCAATTCTTTCATGAGTTCCATTGAGGAAAAAGCTTTGATGTTGCCTTGCTTTATTTCTCTTTCACTTCCTGTGAGACTCCATTAGGAATAGTAATGTCCTTAGTTAGGCTAGAGGAAGTTGTTTCCTACTTTTTGTGCTGAAATTTTAGCGAAAAGCTGGGTGTCAATCTATCAACTCATGCTTTGACCTCCAAAATCTCATAAATATCTAGTAACGCTACCCTTTAGGAAAAACAAAGCATTAACCTAGGGACTAATTCCTTTGGCTGAGAGATGGAACGTGTTATAACTCGTTTGTTTTTGGGGTGTGTTACCCTGAAAAATAGATCTGTAACTTAGGTCTTGTCTTCAACCAATGTGTCTTTCTCCTCTGAGCTAATGAGGAGGTCATTCTCCTGTATAACGCCTGCTAAAGCACAAGGTCAGAAATGCTAGTTTATAGTTGAAGTGCTTTAGCTTGTGAGAAGTTGGCATCAAGAATAACAAGCGAAATCATAATCTATTGCAATACATTTACATCATGACATATTTGTTGAGGGAGTGATACCCATACCCAACACATAAGATAACATTACATGTACAATGATCAAAAGACACGTCAACATATGACAAATGGTGGACCCATAACTAGATGACTATTTGTATGATCATAGCCATTATACATTGTGATCTTGTATTACTCCCAAAATCGCAACTCGGATGGATGAAACTAGATCCGGTGTATTCTATCTCGTTCACACGACCAACTAATGTACGAGTCTAACCATGTGAATCAATGAGCTAGATTTGAACATGGTAGACACCATCTGATTACCAGCACATGACATAGGCCATTAATATATGCAAGAGAAACCATTGATGATATTAATGAATCTGAAGGTACTCTAGTACAATCTCTATGGTGTGAATAAATGAGTTAATGTCAAATACCACACAGGATATTTCGGTCATAGGCCAATGATGTAAACCTACCTCCAAGAGCGAGGAAACTTGCCATTGATGTATGCAAGCACCAAGGTACCAAGGGATGTTTCTAAGTCAACTCTCTAGGTAATAAGGTCATATCGATAGGAAGCGACTCATCACTGGAGGGCCTTAATGAATCCCTAATCAATGACACGAAATAGGTATGATGATTTGAGACAGAATGATCATAATGATGTTGATATGGAACTAGATCAGGAAAGGAAAACATGGAATGAAGGCTTAAGAGTATTGTAGCATATATTAACTGAATGACTTCTCTTGAAGATAACAACGACACTGAATGGAGTTGACATCATTGTCCCAAAACGAAAAATGGAGGATTTGAAATGGTATGATAAACAAAAAGACAAGCATATTTTCCAACCCAAAAGCCATGAAGATGAAGTGGAAGAGTGTCGTGTTCAAGAGTGACTCATTTCCATTAACAAAATGGATTACCCTGTCTTCCCAATTTCCCCAACCATACTGGTTAGTACCTCTTTACTTTTTAACAAGCTTGAGGAGGATAGCATATGTTTGATTTGTAAGTTCATCCTTCGAATGAATCCCTCTAAGAATATCTAACGAACTCACAGAAGGAATGGTTTGGTCCCATCATGAATGACGAGTCCGTCGATGTTTGTTGTTTTAACGAGTCCAGAGAAAGTATAAATCAACATCTTTTTCATGTTTAAAGAGTTTGAAAAAGAAGCAAAAAAGAAAAATCTAGATGTTAATTTTCATAGATAGTCCCTTAGGTCCAAAAAGGCAGAAAATAATTACCCAAGAGAACCTTTTAGCCATGTTTGACTAGGTTATTGCCTTTTCGTAGTTAGTCTATCTCACTCTAGAAAAGGGTTAAACTTATATTGAGTAGACATCATTTCATCTACTTTAACGAGTTCAAAAAGACAAGTGCTCGACAATCTTCTCATATTTTGGGAGTCTAAAAAGAGGTAAAAGAGGACTCTAGAGGGTTCCTTTTTTCGTGAGTTTACGGAGCTTGAAAAAGTGATAGAATTTTTCTCCTTAGTCAACATATTTTTTTCGAAACACGACAAAATCAGTCAAACAATTGTCGACCTGCTAAGAACATCACAAAAAAGAATTAAAATACCTATTTCATGGTAAAAATGTGTTGTAACTAGGTCAAAATATTAAATGTGAATAAAATAATGGAAGAAACAACCATAAATATTCAAAATGACTATTCATATTTACCATTTCACATTTACCTTCACTAGTGAGAGTTCTGATAGGTTTCTACCCTTAATCTTCTGTAGCTGATTGCAATCAATTTGGTGGATCATTTCAAGATTTTTCACTTCTAGGTAGGATCTAAGACCTTTCTCTTTCAATTAATGGTATCATTTTGTGTTATCATGCAAGTTTTAGGAATTTTTTAGGGCCCTAAGGTTTAAGAAAATCACTCTAGTACCAACGTAGACCTAGATGGTTGAAAGGTGAATTACACCTAAGTGAGGATGTGTTGTAGGGGAGGGGTGCAACACATTGTCTTTGCTTTTGGGGCCACGTTGGGCACACATTCAAAATATATTTTCCAATTTCCCTTTAATAATTTTTAGTTTCCTTGTGTGAAAGGATCCTAATGAGTCTCTTCTTGATGTTTCAGATCTTCATTAGCACAAAATGTCCTTTATATGGAGAGAAGGAGGACACGAAGAAAAATATTTAAATGCAGCTAATGGTCCTGCTACCATTCAGGAACTAAATAATTTTGGATTATTGCAATTATTATGGCTTCGTAGTATGAGGCAGCAGATGGAATTACTAGCATATCTTGTTCATGCATGGGATGTGCAAGCACAACCATTCATATTTGGGGAATTTCTACTCAAGATAATAGTAGAGGACATATATTTTATGATAGGCTTATCTAGGAGAGGTTTCCCCAACTCTCTCCTAGGTGGGAGAAGGGGTGGAGAAATGGTGAAAGATGATATCGCTAATTACTACATACCTCAATCAAGCCAACTAGAGATGGAAGGATTAGCATAAAATATGTCACCCATTTTTCCTTAAGAACAATATTATTCATCATTGTTAGATTGGATGGTATCTCAACTTCATGTGGGCAGAAGATCATACATGAAGTACAATGTAGAGTGTTTAGAGCCAACAATCTTCAACTAGAGTGAGGTAGTGTTGGTCAATTTTAAAGAAGAGTTATCAAGAGCAAGAGAGGGAAAGTTGGAAAGTTTGGATACTATTCCATCTTGGTCTCGTTTTCTCTAGAGAATATTCCACTACTACAACCTCAACATATTACACTTGATCCCATTGATCCGAGGGTTCCACGGATGAGGAGGTGGATAGATCATAGGTCCTAACATGTAGGTTTCTCAGCGATAAGTTTCACACCAACCTTCTTTGGATGGCTACGTAGACAATTCATTATGATCAATGATTATCCATATGCATTGATGGATTTATGTGATTACCTTGAGCTCGTGAGCGATGGGATCTTATAGGTAGATATTTCGAACATTTGAATTTTTCAACTTTTTACAATTTTTTGTGTTTTTGATGTTTCTGAGACATAAACTATTGATTTTTTCATGTAGATATTAGGCCTATTCGACCGATAGGTTCTTCATATCTCCATCATGTAGGATAGTAGCCATATGCGATAGTAGAACCAACACAGGTTGTTGTAATAGGACGAGATGCACTATGGGATGTTAATGTAGTTGATATCCTAACAAAGGTGGAGTGCCACATGGATGGGTTCACACAAGAGATAGATGAAACTGTGATTGACCAAATTCCGATGTGAGTTTAAGAACACACTATCAGAGTATCTAGACATATTGGTTGGCTACTACACAACACAACTCATGTAATTGATTGTTATCATGAGAACTTTTATTAGTCTACTTATACATTTGCCTGTAGATTTTTTATATGGGCCATGTGGACATATCCGTCTAAAGCACAAATTTTGTAAAACCTAACTTTCTCTCTCTCTCTCTCTCTCTCTCTCTCTATATATATATATATATATATATATATATATATATAGTGTTTCTTTGTTCCTATTATGCTTTCAATAGATGTGATGCATATTGAAACCTGTTTACATTGATTGCAAATGTCTATATAAAACATTATTAGAAAGTTCATCTATTAATGTGTTTATATTTCTATAAATGTGTTCATATTTTCTGAAATCAAAATGTCTTTCGAGAAGGAAAACCCTTAAAAAGATATGCAATATGGTAGGACTTTTGATCGAATAAACATTATCAAATTGTAGTACCACAAGATGTGAGTCAAGTTTGATGACTAAACAATGGATACCATGTAAAGTAGCATCAGATAGTAGCTCGACCCCTGCACTATACAGAGTGATGTTGTTGGTAGAGCTACCAATATAAATCCCTTGTAGACTCACTAACTCACCATTTGGAGCAAAGATAGCCCACACTGTGAAGTATAGGTTCTGAGTACTACAACTAGAACCATCAACATAACCGAAATACAGTTCAAGGGATGCCCACATCTGTAAAGCAAATGTAAAAGAGATCATCAAAAACCTTAGGAAAATCTAAAGAGACACATCGTAAACACACTTAACACACCTATACATAGTATATACACAGTGTTAGTATGCATGAGATCAAGCATAATATTTATTTAGGTACAACACATTTCTTGGTTGTGCTAGTGGAATTCCATCAAAATCAACAAACTCATAGGCCCCTTTTGCAAGAACATGCTTGACAATATATGGACGTAACCACATAGGTTGGAAATTTCTTGATCCTAACTTATCAGATTCTTGGTAATATAGAAGAACAAGGTATCATTCCGAGAAGACACAAGGCTTGACACTTTTGTCATATTATGCCTTCATACGTATTTTATGACCTTCATTACCTATAGTAGCATGACACCGTGTCTCATATAAATGAGTCAGATGTAAAAGACATTTCTCTTATATACAAGTGGAAATAAGAAGTTCTACAACTAGTTTTAGTGATAGAATCTCACATTTGATTGGAAGGATTGCTTCTAGACCGTAAACCAATTGAAAGGGTGTAGATCCGATAGTAGTCCTTACTAAGGTTCATTATGCCCATAAGGAAGCATAAATAAGCAAATTCCAACCTAATTTTATGGACCCCTACCATATGTTGAAGCATAGTTTTGAGAATTTTATTGATACCTTCAACCTGTCCATTAGCCCATAGATAGTACACAGTGGAACTTCCATGGGAAAGTCCCACCTTAGCAGTTAGTTCAGTCATCATATGATTCTAAAAATGATTTTTGTCATCCGTAACAATGGATTGCGGAACACAAGACCATGCGATAACGTGATTGAAAAATAAATATGCATTTTTTTTCTACTGTTGTTAAATGTAGGCATCGCCTCAGACCATTTAGTAAAATAATCTAATGTGATGATGATATAACCATGCCCCACAACCAAGTGAGGGTTACATGTTACAAATTCGATAACCCATGTTTCAAAAGGTTTGACGATGATAATGAGATGTAATGGAGTAGGATGAGCACGGGTGTTATGATCATAAATTTGGCATGCATTACACTTCTAGATAGCAAGAATATAGACTTGAAAAATGGAAGGTCAAAAGTAACTAGCATGTAAGATCTTCTGCATGGTAGCATAACCAAATAAATGACCACCAAATTCCCTTGAGTGGCATTCATTAGGGACTTTATCGGCTTCCTCATGTGTAAGGAACCTTCCTAAAATTATATCAATACTGTGTTGATAAACGATGTTGATGATGATGTAATTCTTGGCTTGGTATTGAATATGTCATTTCTTAGAGTAAGAGGTATCATAATGGAAATTATGGGTTCAAAGATATATCAGAATGCATGTACACCATGGGTGAAATGACAAAATCAGAAAGGATGACTCATTAGGGAAAGAATCGTTAGATGTCGATTCAAAATCAACGGAAGGAAGCTCACACATAAGCTTAGTGAAAACCAAGGATTTTGTTGACTTGGATTTGATGAATTCTAGGTCAAACTCTTGCAGGATGATGATCCATTTAGAGTATTCCCCACCCCCCTAATAAATTGACTTGAAAAAATGTATGTCATAGGGTTGCAATCTTAAACAACCATAGTTTTTTGAAGCAATATGTAATAGCAGAACCTTTGAACGACTTGAACGACCACCAAAGCCTAGTTTTCTAAGAGGGTATACTGGATTTCAGTATTGTTGGGACTTTGACTCAGATAACATGTGAGATGTTATATCCCTATATCATCTTCCTAGACCAAAACCATCTGTATAGTAAAAACGACAGTAGCCAGATACAATGAATAGTCACCTTGGTAATTGGGGGATATAAGAGAGGTGCCTGAACCAGTATATCTCGTAGGGCATCAAACTCTTTCTAAGGAGCATTGTCCTAATGGAAGGGAACCCATTTTTTTAGTAGGTGTTGTGCTTATCAACAACCCCCCATTTATTAGTATTAGCAATAACATTAATAAATGGGGAACCTTCCGAAAAATCAAATCTTATCATCTAATCATGCCTTTTTATTTTTAGAATAAAATAAGATGTCAAAGTGGAGCTTGCTAGAACATGGAAAAGGACCTTTTCATACTTACATAAAACTTCACAAATGTTAAGTTTCTTAAATAAGCGCCACATGATCAAAAGGCCTAAGAATAACTTTATACCTAGAAAGTTGTGAATATTAAAGTAAACCTTAGAAAAACCCGCTTTAAGAAGATTATTCTCACATCGCAAAACAATTACGACGGACCTCCCTTATAGAAGTTACCCCATTAAAACGCGATCCCAAAATGTGAAATCTTAGAATTCTCATAACCTTATCACTTCGCAGTTTCAAAACATGCAGCGCTACTTGATAAAGCATAAGTAGATATTGCGAAATGCGATAGCATCTCGCATATCACATATCACATCAACTCATATGGTGGTAGGTCTTAATGAAAAAAAGTTTTTGCGATATAACGATCTGCGATATTGCGCAACAAATCGCAAAATCTCTTTTATCGCAACTTAAAGGGCTCATGATTCTAGGAGAGTGCTTCTTGACTTTCGATGTGAAGTTATGAACATTAAGTTAAACAGAACGGTTCATTAGTGGAAATTTATTAAAAGAACGATTACGATTAGTTGTGAAAGGCCATTTGATGTAAGTTGATATCTTTTGAAGTGATTTAGAATTAAAGACCCTTTGTCACCTTATTTTTCATACTCTCTATTGATTATTTCTGCATTTACTATCATTTTTATCCTATTCTTCTCTCTTCTTGTAACATTAAGGAAGAACACAGAGAGTAGGACATCTGAAGAAATGGTGAAGAAAGGAAAGGCACCCACTTCTGAGAATTCAAAAATGACCCCCTTGTTCACAGACACTACATTTAATTGAGATGCAGGGACATCTACGTGGGAAACTATGTATCAATTATTGGAGGAAGAACAACCAAGAATTATGGAAACAACAGTTACAGCGGATGGATGCGGTTCTTCTGATGCTTCTTTGACTGAACTTGCATGCTCATTCTTGCACCTCATTGCTGCAAGATCCAAGATACTCCCTTACACCAACATGGTTAAGTGGATTATAGATGATTTGGACATATCTGACAGAGAATTAAAGATGGCAAGCCAAGAAGTCATGGGGTCATTTACTCCAGACAACCTGAGACTCATGTATGATTTACCAGAACCCTAGGCCATCTACAACAAGCAGTTTGTCGAGAAGTTGGCCAAGGAAAATGAAGACTTGGCAGAATGCACGAAGCATTGGTCAAACAATGAGGAAAGACTCAAAAAAGATAAAAAAAGGTATGCACACCACTGGTTCACTTCGTTCTCCTTTCTGTTTTGTTGCCGCTATGTTATGTACACTGTTTGGTAAACCAGACATCACCAAATTTTCATTAGAATGGTTACCCTTAGTAGACGTTGTTATCAATGCTACAATAATGAATTGGGCTCAAATCATGTCTGATAACTTAGCCACTGCTGTTTTAGAGTACAGAAGAAAAATAAGCATTGCTTCGAGCATTTACCCTCCATTTTTCATTAGCGCCTATGTTATGGACGCTATTTGTTTTGGTTCCAAATTTCCTATTATGGGATGGAAGTGGACAGCTCAAAGTCCACTTCCCATTCAAATTTATCACAAAGTCACGTGGGAATCAAATTTAATGCCACATTTCTTCAAAATTTGTCACGGAGTTATAATTCCGATTCATAAAATGATCTACAACCAAGATGCCCCAAGGTTTTCCCAAGAAGCTAAGGTATATATTCTCCCCGTAGTGAGATGGTTTAGGGAAGAACTATTCAGGTATATCAAAGTTTTTGGTAGTATTGCCTTGCCCCATGTGCTACCTTTTTATGTCCCAGACAAACTGATGGCTAGGGAGATAGCCTATCAGACATGCGGCAAGGGGGGATGAGCAAAATACTGAAAGATTCCAAGAAGGCCATTTGGTCTCAATTTCCTGTAAGATGCGGAGTATTTTCATTGCATGACTTAGGACATGCTTTTAAAGATGTTAATAATGTATTATCTTTACAACTACCCACATTCCAGGGAAGGAAATATGATCCCTTTGGTATTGTAAAATATTTTAACACAATGGTTAAAATAAGAGTATTTTTCAATGAAAAAGACCCCTTTGATGATGTTTTCCTGTAGAAAATCACCTTCAAAGAAGTTCAACATACAACACAAATTCTTTTTGACCAAGTAGGTCTTCAAACTTTTGATAATTACAGAAAAAATAAGTTATTTAAGGTCCAATTGGACCAATTACTCATTGAACCAATCCCAGTGTAAGCATAAGTGAAGATTCAAAAGAAAATTCTAAAACAAGTTCTGAAAAATAATCCACAAAAAAGTCTGGCAATAAATCTGAAAAAACATTCGAAAATCAACATAGCAAGAGCGAGGAGTCAATAAAATACATAGCCCAGTCCACCGCAAAGTTTGATCAGTAGGCTTCATTTGTAAAACAAGTTGGAGCCTCAACACCCCTTACAAAGCAAGCAAAGCCGATCATAATTGATCTGGAAGGAGACTGGGAAAATTTTAATAAGATACTTAATACAGAGGAACAAAATGCAGAGCCACCACAAAACCCATAAGTGATGACCACAAAAATGGTTATAGAAAGGTTTGTTAGTACTCAGGAAACAAAGCATATTCCCATTGCTCCCACAGCTGAGATTGTATTGAGAATAGAGGAAATTCCTCCTTTAGATGTATTCTACAACCATCAACATAAAGTCATCGTTACAAGACAAAGAAAGAAAAGAAAACTGGATTCTGGGCTCACTCCCGAGGATGAACCTCTAGACGTTCTCTGGAAAGATCCATCGACAAATCTCACTACGCTCTCGCAGGTCATAGGCGCATACGCTTCAGTAACTATTGACAAGGCAACAGAGGTACAACTGTTGCTTAAAGAAAGAGAAAATATGATTTTGTTTTTGGAACAATAGTTACAGAGGGTCAGCATCAACCAACAAGCAGAAACATAGTTGGCAAAACTTCAGCAAGACTTTCAACAAATGCAATAGGCACATCAGAGTAGCTTAGCTAGTAAAGAAGAATAGTTACAGAGTATAACAGTGTTGCATAAATATGATCCCAAAATTGAACAGTTTGTCACAGATGCACTTGGTCTCAATTCCTAGCTCTAACAATAGAAAGAACTATTATGCTAGAAGATTTCGCAGTGGAATTCTCACTGCGAAATGAGCGATAACATAACAAGCCAAGTTGTGGAATTACGACTTGAATATGATTCAATTTTTAAGAAAGTCTCAGACTTCTTAAACTGGTAGAAATCTAAAGAAGGGAAAAGATCAGACATGCCAAAAATTGATGAGTCGCACAAAGAAATTTTATTTGCGAAATGGGATTCTCGGCTAAGGGAGGTAGAACAGGCAATGGAGGATGCAATAGCAACAACAAGAAGTGTAATTGAATGTGTGAATGAAAATCTACACAAGGCTAATTTGGTAGCAGAAACCACCCCTAGCTTTCTTCCAAAAGCACAACAACTTCAAGCAGTTTGGAAACAGGTTGTGGAGGAAAGCGCGGAGGCAATTAGACAAGTAAATAGGTTGAACTAGGAGGCATATTGGCAATAATTGGTGAAACCACACAACCAATGGATGAACCTAAAGTGCCTGATTACTTCTACCGACAAAATAGTGCCAGCACTCACCAATGTCATATTTGCAGGACAACTGAAAGCTGAAATCAACCAACCAAAACTCTTAAAACCAATGCTAGATATTTACGATCTTAAGGACCAGATGCAGAATTAGTCATAGACATTGTTATGCTCCTATACCAATAGGTGTCATATTTCACGATTGACTGGTAAACTCCCAAATATATTCATCCTTTCCCTACTGCAAAGGTTCCATATTTTGAAAAGATCAAAAAGATTAAAAAATGTAAAGAGGGTATGCCCTAAAAGAGAAATCAAAGGGCGAAAAGAATGAAATGGTCGAGAGAAAAAAAGAAAAGAAATGAACCCCAAAGAAGACCAGGAAAGTGTGCTAGTCCAAAATGCCTCTGCTATTCTATTTTTGCAAAGAATCTCATTGAGTACAGTTGGTTGACTCTTGCCACAGTTGATGGATGGCCAAACAGCTTAATCTTGGCCACTTCATGTTTAAAATTCTTGTTTTAGAGATAGAGAATAAAGTCTGTCCAAACAGTTCAATCTTGGCAGATAAATAGTTAGGTAGAGAAGCAAAGGTGCTCAAGAGCTAAATCTGAGCCCTTGGAAGAAATAAGGGCAGACTTAGATAGAATTGCAATCAAAAGAAAAGAAAATTTGTAAGGGTTTGCTAGTCCAAGTGCACCCATGAGAAAGGAAGAAAAAATGGTAGGTACTATAGGCTAGGTAGGCAGTTTTGATGTGGTAGAAGCATGCTTATGATTAATCTTTGTTTCTCAAGAGGTTCATCTCATTTGATATCATAAAGTACAATGGCGATTTTTTTGGTTACAAATCAAGTGATGCATGTCTAACTTTCCCTCACGTTTCTCCCAAAATCACTCACTAATTCCCCCCAAGGATATTGAGATCTGCTTAGTACTCCTAAATTACTCCATTTCATAAAAAAAAGGCCAGAGAAGTATAACATTCTTGTTTCAGGTAAAGAAGCCACATTTCTTGTGTAAAAAATCCCTGCTTTCTCCTAAGCCTAAGTTGTTAAAACATTATAACTTAGTGCTTATTCTTTACATATATCAATTTTCATATTAACCTTAACTTTATTATATAATTCCTATATAATTTGTTCCCCCCCGTATTATATAAATATATGAAAAATCCCCAAAGAATTTAATATCTCGCCCCGGCTAACTATTGCTATACCTCTTTATTTTGTCAGAATTATAGGTTCATCAGGAACCATATAATAACCATCCCCCGCATGGTTTTGGAGTCAATTAACCCCACATTATTTGATTAACCAACAACATTCCGAACCATGTAAAAACCATTCTCGCACGCAAATATTGAAGGTTAATTAACATTTGGTTAATTAACAATTTAATACCCCGACAGCCAATCGCAATCGCCCCGATATATTTAAAAACATTGTTTATTATATGGGTCCCGCATCATAGCTCTGACCCATCTCCGACATACCACCAACCATTGGATCTGGTCCTTTGATCGGACAACCCACGATTATATCGCGAGGCCCTTACCCTTCGATGATTACCGCCCAGGGAGACGGCGGTATACCCGCCGTACAGAGGACACGCGACGCCCTCCCGGCATGCTCGGGGCCCTCCCCACCAAAACAGCTTCGGCCCATAAGCGGTGTGGGCCCAAACCACTTACCACCCCCGCTGACCCCCCACTAACGTCACGACCACGTCATCGCCACGTCACCCTTCCGTACTCCACGTCGTAACAAACTATCTCGTCATGCTGACATCATCCAACCAAAAATGCCAAAAATCCTGCGAAGCCAATTTTTTGTTAAAAACCCATAAAAACATCATTTTCGCTCATTTCTATTCGTTATTCTCCCGAAACTGTTGCATGCAAAAGCACGTTCAAAAGCTGTTGGAGCTCCAATTCGCCACCCTGACCAGCAAACTCCAGCATCCCACTGCTCAACTCGTTGGTCGACCTGCAAATTACACGCGTACGCTTCAAAACACAGGTATTTACCCTCTTCCACCTCTCGAACCTATGTTTTTGGTTTTCCTCTACAAATTGTACCTGTAAAGAGCCAAATTCAAGCTAAAACAACCCACAATTTCTATACCAAGGCACCCATAGCTTCTCTGTTGCCTTTTCTCCAAAAAAATTCAACCTCTGAATTAAAAAACACAGACAATTGAACTATGGCAGCGCTGGTTGCCCTCAATGTTGCGCCTCTCAATGCACCTCATATAAACCAGCATCATTTACCCTTGGCCAACAGAGATTTCCAAATAAGAGACCCAATTGGTTGCCAAAATCATCTGCAAACTTTCTGCCTAGTCAGAAACAGTCATCTAGACAATTCTGACATCTATGGAATATGGGAATCCAATATCCCCAAGTACTACCTCCCCTCAGTCAATATATTCACAGATATTATTTGCCATTCTTGTGCCATTTATGACCCTGTCAGTAAGGTAGTCATCTCTCCATCACAAGTTGTTATTTTCTACATAACTGCTGAGTCTATCAATGAAATGTTACAATTCCATCTAGTTCAGCCTCTTTCTCCTCTCTCCATGGGATATTTGCTGGAGCAAGGCTCTCAATTGTCTAGTGTAGAAATAGCCCGGATTGCCAAGTTATTCATGAAGCCAGAATGGCAACCCCAAGGCCCACCTACTTATTCATATGTCTCCTTCAATGAGACTGGAAGAATTCTTCTTGACATGATATCAATAATCTTGGGTTTCAGGTCCAATGAATTTATGGATGAAATGGTCCTTGTGCTGTTGTCCACCTTCACTCCTCGGCAGCCCCCTGCTATTAAGTATGACTATGCCTCTTTCATTATTGACAAAATCCATGGTAAATTTATGAATTTGGAAAGAGAAGGAGTGTTTAAATACACAAGTTTCATATATCATCTACTGTTGTATTACCACCCAAACATTTTTATATTTCCCATCAGAAAATTGGATGCCAAAGGAGAGAGGAGGTCTGTAATCTTTTAGACCTCTGTCTTCCGCAAAATTGCTAAAACCCCTTATACTTACTGTGAATTCATTGACCTATTCATACATCCAGCTTCCACTCTATTAATAGGAGCTCCTCCTCCTAGGCTATATGGTGAGATAAGGAAAATTTTACAGCTCTCCAAGAACCATAGGATAGGTGACTAGTACTTCTACCAGGATCACACTGAGATCAGGATATATGGTTGTGAGTTGTGCCCTTATAGGTTGCCAAAATATGTGCATATGAGACTGTTTGCTATGGAATATTTCAGACAACTTATTAATGCAGATTTGACTCATTTTTGCAATGTCAAAAAGAAATCTCAGCTAAGGATAAGTGTTACGCAGTAATTTGTCACTGTCTCCCTGTCATTGTCCCTACTGTGTCATGAAATCAAATGCACCATGCTCATGCTCTCTAAATTGGCCAAATGACCCACTTTGCCAAAGTTTATTTCATCAGCGCGACTGTTATTAAAATAACCGCGCTGACTGGTGGCTGATAGTGTAACTGATGCGCTGCCAGCGCGGAAGCACACAGGTTTTCCGCGCTGGTCGAATTTCATGAGCCAGCGCATCCTATGAAAGTATTAAGCCGCGCTGACACAGCCTGCTCTGTTATTAGGATGCGCTGTCAGCGCCCCAGTCCAGTTATGCACCCGCGCTGATCCTGTTTGGGCGAGTTTGTTCTAACAGCCAGCCTTCCAGAGGACTCCAGACTTGGTTGTTGGTCTTGTGAATGTCGCCCTCCCTTCTATGGCATGTCTGTTTGTTATTTGGGCCACCTTCCTTGGAGATAAGCTCATCCTCCCACCATTTGTGGAGACTCCTTCTCCTGTTTATGCCTCTACCATTGCCATGAGCAGAGAGTTTTTGATAGTTTTGGATAGTGTGGAATTCATAGTGCTTAGACTGCTGCTGCTAGTAGGTAGTTGGTGTGACAAGTGTGGATTTGCTAGAGGAAGCTTAAGGAAGGTTGTGAGTATTGCTTGTGTGAGAGAGAGCTTTGTTTTGGGAGAATATACCTCCAAGGGTGAATGCTTAAGAGACTTGCTGGCTGGACCCTCTAGAGAAGGACTCAACATCAGAACTTTGGTTGTACCTTTCTCTGTTATTGATTAATAATAGATGACTACTGTTATGGTTCCATTCTCATTTGTTCTTGTAATGGTTAATGTGAATTACATCCTTTCTGACTGATGTATAATTGCATTTATTAGATTTCACGCCTGTGTTTGTGTTTCTCTTCGTGTGTGCAGGTATCTATCTACGGGAACGATAACGACATCTCTTCATCAAACAATAAACGTTGGAATCCAAGTAGGTGTTCATTGCCCATCTTTTATTTGCAATTAGGAACTTGCACAGTAGCATTGATTGATTGTTGCTAGACCCATTTTGGGCTAGTAGGGATCGCCTCTATCTGTAGAGGGGATTTACCTCTCCAACAATTTGGCGACCATACTGGGGAGCCTGGCCTTTGTCTCTTCTTGTTCATTCTCGTTATTAAGTTTGATTGTTTCTCTCTTTTCGAAATTGGGAATTAGTTCTCTGCTTTTAGACTTCCTGGTTCAGTCTGGGAGGTGTACTAATTGTTTAAAGAGTTCTGGCCTTGGTTTGGGAGTTTTTGGCTTGATTCTGCCTTTTTTTTAGCCTCAGCGCGGTTTATATCAAAACAGTCGTGCTGACAGCGCATAGCTGTCTCTTTGACCCCATTGTCATCGCGCTTGTACATAAAACAGTCACGACGGTTCTGAAATCGAACCAGCGCACTTAAGTCGTGTTCTTCTGCGCTGACAGTGCTTTGTTGCTACGCGTGACCTCTGGTCAGCGCATTGTTGTTGAGTGTTACCCGCGTTGATCCTGTAAAATTGAATTTGTCTCCTGAGCCTGTTGATTTGACTATCTCCTGCTCTTTCTACTTGGTTTATGACATGATATTTATTGTTTGAATTGTGAAACACTTGCTTGCGAAGTCTTGTTGGACGAATCTTGTTTTTGTGTCCCGTGACCTAGTGCCATCATCCTGTTTTCACTGGGTTGTCCTTGTTTTATCACTCGTTCACAAAGATTCATTGCTGCTTGCCTTTGCTTTTGCAGAAACCTTCCTCTTTTTGCTTTCTTTGCTTGGTTGTTTGAGGTGATTGTCGTTGGACCAGTCCTCGGATTGTTTCACTACCCAGACACAGATCACAGTTGCTTGGGTTCAATCGGTTCTTTTCACGCTTGTTGTGTTTTTCATTGAGTGATTTTATTTCTCTTTACTCGGTGTTGCTGTCTCTCAAAATTCATTTTAAGTGCATGGTGCCATTGAAAAAGAAATCAAACTAATGTCTTTTGCATTCAATAGTTAATGAAAAGAAGAGCATTTCATTGATTTGTGTTCTCAAAAGAAAAATTTCATTTCTTTGTCATTAGCTGCATTAGATTGTTTGATTCATTGAGTTCATTTTGTTTGATTGAAAACTCTTAACCCTCTCATAGTTAGAATTCATCGAACGAAATGGTATTCTTTGGCATGTAGTTTGAATCTAGGTAATTGTGAGATATCACACGATAAGGCCTGAAACCGAAACTTAATTCAAGATCAACCATAAAATAAACTGAATAAACCTAAACACATTGGAACTTAACACAAACATCTAGAGGTCTAGGTTAGAGACGTGTTCCGGCGTCTTTAAACACAGTCACTATTGTTTCACATTACGGTTGGGTGATTCCTCCTTTTGTGACTCGATAGTGGTCTAACACGGACTGTGCTCCCACGTACCGTCGTGTATATAGGGAGACCCCACTAGGCTTTTATCCTTGATCCATAGGAAGCCGAGTCTGCCGCCCTGCGAACCGTAACGCACCGAACACAGCATTCGGGAAGATTGACTACAGTACGGAAAGTCCTTGGTTCTCATACGATTGCCGAGGTGTATAAGCAGTTTTACGGATTGCTTGGTAAACCCTTTGCCTAAAATCTCCAGAGCAGTCACTTTTGATCCTTTTCAGACTCCCTAAAAGAAAAGGTGCCAGTGAGCGTCTTGTCACTTCGTGCTCATTAAACATTCGAAGGAGACTAGAGTCATCTTTTCATCCTTTTCTCGACTCTTGAAACATGAAAAGGTCAAGTTTTGTTCCTGTGTCTTAAAAATTTATTCGGCCACGATAACATCACCTGGTTAAATCTTGTGTTAGCTTGAATAGGTTTCCTTTTCGTTTGCCATGGCAACTTTTCTAGGGTTCACCAACCCAAGTTCCCCTCCTGACGGGAATCCTGGTCATTTCCCTCCTCTCGAGAATGTTGGTGCTCCTTATATGGCAACATTATCCCTTCCAGGGTTAACTGTCGGGTTGCCTGTTTGGTTGTTTTCAACCTCGTTGGTCCCTATCGTGTCGGCTGTTAGTCCATCAGTCCCTCCACCTGAACAACATCATGTTGATCCTATGATGGACCTCTCCCCTTCGACGCCTACTTCTACATCCTCATCTTCTACTTCGCCTGGTGAAGGCCTCGTTTCGAGTAACCAGGTGGCTAAGAAGAAGAAGAAGAAGACCAAGAAGAAGAAGTATCCTAAGGGAGAGGCTACAAGTATAATTGTTACTCCCTCGAGTACACCTGAAGTCGGGCCCCCTTCTGCTCCTCCGCGGAAGGTTAAGTTCCCTTGTCGATTATGCAAGGAGGACCATCTTCTTCGCGATTGTCTTGGCATTCCTAGGGTACTAGAAGTATGGTGTCGTGATCCGGCCCACCCCCCATCGTCCTCTGAAGCTCATGGCGATGCTACCTTATCAGTTGGGAATGGTAAGGGAAAAGGGAAGATTCGAATCCCTTGTAAACTTTGTGAGGGCAATCATCCCATTCACCTTTGTCCACTCATGGATAAAGCCTCCAGTGTCTTGGAAAGTCTCCCAGCTTCCTCACCCCAACTTCCCGTTGGATATCAACGTCTTTCTGCAGTTGCAGATCATCTGCCTCCTGACAATGAGATTGATTCACATTCTTCTCTTGTCCAGGCCCCTCTTCCCGAACCCAGCTCTGTCCAGCCTGTCCTAGACCAACCATTGGTCGGAAAGAGTTTCGACTCGATTCCGCCGCTCGCTCACTCTGTTTCGGAAGAGAATCATGCTCACGTTCTTCTCGTCTCTTCAGATTCTCCGGAGTCCCGAAATGACTCTCTTAACCCAGCTGCTCCCGAAGGTTCTCCTTCGTTCCCTTTAGCGCCTGGGGGCAATCATACGATTCCCCCACCAAGTAGTCTGGTCGCTTCCTTTGATTGGAATCGCCTGATCGCCGGTCGCCTTCCATCCCATGTGCCCTTCGAGATTACAGTGCTTGCCTGTGATAAAGCAGTACCTGGCACTGTCCTGGATGAAGGTGCGTCGGTTAGTCTGATGCCGTACACTACTTGGAAAGCTTTAGGTTCCCCGTAGCTCGGGCCAGTCTCGCAGAATCTGTTGGCCTTCGACGGAGGAGCCTGTCCATCTCTAGGAGTTCTCCCGAAGGTCCCTATTACTTTGGGAGGAAAAACCGTCTATATAGACGTCTTGGTTACCCAAGGTGTTTTAGACTTTAGTCTTCTCCTTGGTCGCGACTATATTTACACCATGGGGGCCCTTGTTTCTTCGCTTTTCCGTGTGGTTTGCTTTCCACACGATGGAAGAATTGTGACTATCGATCAATTGTCATTCGTTAGTCCCCCAATGCCTCCTGCGCAGTTGTCGTCCCCTCCTAGTTTTTATCCACCAGTTGTATCCGCCCCACCACAGATTAACTACGTGGCCACCTATCCCGTGCCTGTATCCAGTGATGACACCGTCGTGCATAGTGTCCTGGGGGCATTGGGTCCTGACTTCCAAGATGTGGTCCTTCCACTGGGAGTGGCAATCTTGGAAGCCCCGACTTTCTATTCATTATGATGAAGTTCGGGTGGAGCATAGTTCACTTTCCTATGTCAAGCTCCCTAAAAAATGAAATTGGGTTAGGTCGGAGCATAGTTCACTTTCCTATGTCAAGCTCCTTAAAAAATGAAACTGGGTCTAGTGGAGCATAGTTCCTGACCTTGTGCCAAGCTCGTTAAAAAATGAAACAAGGGTTATGAGGATAGTTCTTTTACTGTGTCAACCTCATTAAAAAATGAAACACCTCCCTTTCAAAATCAAGTCTTTTGATTAAGATCTCATAAAATACAAGTCGAGTCTTTCATTGATCTCAAGAGTGAACCTTCATTCCATCCACTTTGTTGAATGCAATGAAGCTTGGGGGGCATGTACCTCGATTTCCATTATTATGCTGGGGGCATGCGAGCTTATAACAAGCATAGTTTTTCGTTTCAAGCTTGTGTAAACATGAAACCGAATCCAAGCAGAGTTCTCCATGGTTCAAGCTTGTGTAAAAATGAACCCATACCCGATTTACATCTCGTGATTGCCATTTTTATCCGATGAATGCTGCTAAATGAGCCTTGGTTGTTTCATTCCATTGCTACCATCTCTTTGGCCGATCATATGCTCTCACTTGGTTGTTTATCCTTTCCTGAGGAACCGCAGCGATGAGCGGTTTTATTAGCCAACCTCTTGACCATTATATGTTTGAGCAGTTCCACCATTGCTGGAACCAGTTGCTACCTTTCATACCACTCGTTCCTCTAGGACGAGTCACCTTTAAGCTCTTTTCTGACTCGTAAAATGTGAAAAGATTGCCGAGTATTTTTCCCTTTTTGACTCGTTAAAGAGAATAAAAATGGAGGTCTGCTTTCAGCTCTTTTCTGACCGTTTAAAGATGAAAAGATTGCCAAGTCCCCCTCTCAACTCGTTAAAAGGAACGAGAGGCGGTCGCTTTTAAAGCTCTTTTTTCGACTGTTTAACTTAAAAAGATTGTCGGGTGTTTGTCGTTTCGCACTCGTTATTGGCCCCAAAACGACGTACTTCCGACCGCTTTTTTACTTTTTCAGGTCGAAGTCACTATTCACCCCTCAGGCTTGTCCTCCAACAATAGTCGGGGTACCTGCCAGAAATGGTGGGGAAAAATGAAACTGTAATAATGGTCGTGTCGACAGTATGTCGCTCTTGAACATGGAACTCCTCTGCATTCGTGTCTGGGTGGGGATTTTCTCATCTTGTTTTACACTAGCCTCCGTGGGTTTGGGTTATCCTATTTTTACCTCTCATCTGCCCATTGCCCTGTCACCATCACCTCTGCTCATTTGATGTCAGATACTGCCAAATCCGCTGTTGTGCCGCGGATATGTTCAAGAGAAGTTGGCCTCTGCAGGCTTACCACCTCCCTCTGATGTCTCGCACAAAATATTTTATCCTTCTCTGTCTCGTGTCGATGATGTGGGAAACATCATGGCCCACCTTTGATCAAGGTTACTTCCTGTCGACTTCAGCTCATTATCCAGGAAAGCGACCTAGAGACTCCCTTCAGGTGCCTTAGAGCCTGCATGCCTCAATGGTAGGTTCTTTGTGTTCGACGTGAGGTTTTCATCATTGGCCTCCACTCGGATGATTCTACGGGTGTTCGAAACCAGCTCATTGATTCACACGCCGCGGATTGTACCTATAAGTACCTTGAGGACCATTGTCATTATTGGTGGTACCTCTCGCGTCTATTAATAGTTTTTATTATTGGCTGGTAATCAGACGATGTTCATGCATGTTCGACTTCAGCTCATGTATTCGCATGCTTGGACTTGTACTTTGTTCGGGTTGGGATGGAGCGCAAGACCCTGGTTTTTGTCTATTAGGAACCAGGCTGCGATCTTGTGGATTATTATTGCATGACTCATTGATGGATGGCTGCGCCCATACCTAAGTCTTTGGGATGGCTGCGACCATACCTTATTATCATCATGGTCTCTTCAGCTGGGTGGCTGCGTCCATACCACAGACCTTCTTTATATGTCTTTTGGATGGCTGTGCCCATGCCTAGACTACATGTAATCGAGATATCAGTTGCACATACGTGCAGGTCCTTCCTGGTGGTGTTCCAGTTCAGCAGTTTTGTAAAGCATTTCACCCCTCCCACTCTCTCGGGCTTCATGCTTTAGGGGGCATCTGTTACGTAGTAATTTGTCACTGTCTCCCAGTCATTGTCCCTACTGTGTCATGAAATCAAATGCACCATGCTCATGCTCTCTAAACTGGCCAAATGACCCACTTTGCCAAAGTTTATTTCATCAGCGTGACTGTTATTAAAATAACCGCGCTGATTGGCGGCTGATAGTGTAACTGATGCGCTGCCAGCGCGGAAGCACACGGGTTTTCCGCGCTGGTCGAATTTCATGAGCCAGCGCATCCTATGAAAGTATTAAGTCATGCTGACACAGCCTGATCCGTTATTAGGATTCGCTGTCAGCGCCCCAGTCCAGTTATGCACCCGCGCTGATCCTGTTTGGGCGAGTTTGTTCTAACAGCCAGCCTTCCAGAGGACTCCAGACTTGGTTGTTGGTCTTGTGAATGTTGCCCTCCCTTCTATGGCATGTCTGTTTGTCATTTGGGCCACCTTCCTTGGAGATAGGCTCATCCTCCCACCATTTGTGGAGACTCCTTCTCCTATTTATGCCTCTACCATTGCCATGAGTAGAGAGTTTTTGATAGTTTTGGATAGTGTGGAATTCATAGTGCTTAGACTGCTGCTGCTAGTAGGTAGTTGGTGTGACAAGTGTGGATTTGCTAGAGGAAGCTTAAGGAAGGTTGTGAGTATTGCTTGTGTGAGAGAGAGCTTTGTTTTGGGAGAATCTACCTCCAAGGGTGAATGCTTAAGAGACTTGTTGGCTGGACCCTCTAGAGAAGGACTCAACGTCAGAACTTTGGTTGTACCTTTCTCTGTTATTGATTAATAATAGATGAATACTGTTATGGTTCCATTCTCATTTGTTTTTGTAATGGTTAATGTGAATTACATCCTTTCTGACTGATGTATAATTTCATTTATTAGATTTCACGCCTGTGTTTGTGTTTCTCTTCGTGTGTGCAGGTATCTATCTATGGGGATCGTGGAAGATTGTGACCGGCCAAAGCAAAGGAGCGAGAACGACATCTCTTCATCAAACAATAGCGTTGGAATCCAAGTAGGTGTTCATTGCCCATGTTTTATTTGCAATTAGGAACTTGCACAGTAGCATTGATTGATTGTTGCTAGACCCATTTTGGGCTAGTAGGGATCACCTCTATCCGTAGAGGGGATTTACCTCTCCAACAATAAGAAACCAATTAGGCCCCTTTATCATTAACAAAAGAGAAGCATGGGAAGATGCTGATAAAATATTAGGGGAAGAGCTTAAATTGAAGAAAAGATTATGGTGGGTACCATATGACCCAAATGGATTTATAAGTGAAAGAAAGGTAAGAAACTGGCTGTCAACTTACAATCATCATAGGATCCCTAAGGTGGAACAATATGCCAATCAGGATGAATGGATAGAGGGTACCTTAGTAGAAGAAATTACTCGGAAACAAAAATTGGAACAAGCTATGAAAGATTTAGAAAAGACCCTTGACCTGGACTCTTTTGGACAGGTATCTTTCAAGCTGCCTCAGCAAGCAGGAGTGCGTACATCCTCTGCTGGGACTTCACAACAACCCATACAAGTGGCCATCACACCAGTTTCAGGTTCTACAAAGGGCAAGGAAGTGGCAGGCACAGTGCAGCAAGAAATGATAGATCAACAGGAGGAAACTCCTCGGATACAGACCAAAGCACCAGATATACCAACATTGTAGACTCCTCTAAATGAGGAAAAAGGTAAGAAAAGGGATAGAGAAGAGGCCACACCCATCAGTGGACTTGCAAAACAACTAGGTGCTAAGAGATAAAGACACAATCCTCTATCTGAAGAGGAAATCATTGAAGAAACATTAGAAAGCCTAAGAAGTGAGAGGGCATGTTGTGGGGAAAAATGCCTATGCAGGACGATCCTATCCACCTAAGGTGTGACAGTGCCTTAGCAACAAACAGAAACAACTATTCTAGTATTCTTCCTTTATGAGTTAAGAATGAAGAGAGATGGATGGACTAACCGGTGTCTTTCGTTTGTCCCTCGATCTGGTTTCTCTTCTCTTTGAGAGTTCCCAGCTACTTGCCTTCTCGCTCGCCCAGCTTCAACAGGTTCCTGCAAGATCACAAGAAGGGTACACTACACAAAGACATAGATTCATATTCATAACTAGTTCAGGATTAGAAATAAACTAAACATACTAATGCAATCATACATCAAAGATACATCAGTATATAGGAGAAACCAAGATAGCTTTATTGATGAATAACAAGGTTCAGGAGGAGATACAACCAAGAGGGCTCCAATCCAGCATCTACCTCCCAGCGAATGAAATCCTTTCTTCACCTCCCTTCAAAGCATTAAGCACCCAATGATTCCAATCTCAAACCAACAACAATTCTTTGCAATAACAAAATTCCAGCCTCCTGGATCTCATGGAGGAGAGATCCATATATAGATGTTTGGAGAGAGGATGAGTCAGCTTGAGATCTGACTAGTGTCCTCTCTCTCTGTCAGTTCTTGCTTCCACTTGGAGACTAAGAGCCTCTTACTCATCACTTAGTCGAACTCATCAAGGCAAGTGTCATGGAGGAAGATTCTCGAAGCTTCCACAGTCTTTACACCTCGCACAAAGGACCCTGCCATTTGTCATTTCCCGCTCAGCGCACCCTATTAGTGCTTCCACCTGCGTTGCAACGCAACTAGCCAGTGTAGCCTCTGCATTTCAAGTAGGCAGCTAGTGGAGCCTCTGAATTGATCCTGAATTGACTTGTTTTTGAGCAGTTTCTGGTGGAGAACTTCTGTGAATTGCTGTGGTTTGTTAGCCTTGTTCCTCTAGGGGTAGGAACAACATGTTTAGGGACTTTGGGTCCCTTGGATTATGGAAATTTCATGCTTATAGCTGTAAGGCACAAAAATGTCTATAACAGTTGCCCCCTAAAGTATGAGGCTGTTTATCAGGTGAAATGATTTATTAGGAGGATCCGAAGTTCTTTCAATGTTGGGAGGAGACCTGTAATACAATACAATACAATACATTATTTTCATACTTTTTTCACGATCTAGCTGAGGCGGGCATTCCCAGCTCAGCTTTATAAATTCATTTTCATGTACTTTTAACAGACAATCGTCTGATGATAGACTGATGATTCTGATAGAGCCATCATCCTTTTGGTAGGATGATTATCTGTGTTGTAAAGCTGTACATTTCTATGTCTTTATTTTCTGAATATATATCGCAGCCCGAATGGATGAAACTAGATCCAGGGTCTTCAATCTCGTCCGATCTTCACTCTAAGTACAAGTCGATCCATGTGAGAATTTCTCTAAAGTCGAACATGGAAAGACATCGCTTGATTACCATTCAATGATGTAAACTGTTAACAAGCGCGAGAGGAATCACAGATAATGAAGATGACCCTCAAGGTACTGCAGTACAATTCACGTGGTGTGAATAGAGTCGAACACCACGCAAAATCTTTCGGTCGAAGGTCATTGATGTGTACCTGTCACCGGAAGTGAGAAACTTGCCATTGAGGCATGCAAGCTTCAAAGTACTGAAGGGGGTGTTCCTAGATCAAATTCTTGGATAATGAGCTGATGTCGACAAGAAGTGATCCATCAAAGGAGGGCCTTAATGAATCCCACATCAATGACACGGAACGGAGCTAATGATTTTGATGGAGGTGAAAACGATCTGATGACATATGATTCAGGGTGGTGGTCATGAAAGAGTATAATGTATGGTTGTGGATGGGACACAGGTGACTTCTCTGAACGACTTCTCTTGAACATATGGCGACACTTATGCGATGGATCGGTAGCATTACCCCAAATATGGATGGTATGGCGAGACCATGGCGATGTGACCGGTGAATGAAACAACCCAACCCGATTGTGGTACGGAGGAAAAGTGTCATGTTCAAGAGCGACTTGCTACAATCAAAGTTTTCTTGAGTTTCTCCCAATTTTTCCCCAGTCATTGCTGACCAGTACCTCTTTATTTTTGTCAAGCTTGAGGAGGATAACATATGCTTGTTCTATAACTTGCCCTTCAGGCAAGCCCATCGCTATGTTTTAACGAGCCTAGCGATAGTGAAACTCGTTCTCATCTAAAGACAAGTTTGTCGCTATTTAATGCTTTTAACGAGTCTAACGACAAAGATAACTCGGTCATTTTCATTTTTAGAGAGTCTGAAAAGGTACGTAAAGTCAACTCCGAAAGTCCTTTTTCGTCATCTAATCCCTTAAGTCCAAAAAAGTATAAAACAATACAGAAGGGATGAGTTTTCGATAGTTTTAACGAGCCGAACAAAACAAGCGCTCGATATTTTTGTGCAATAATCCCTCAGGTCCAAAAAGATTAAAATCTAGAGGAGGGATAGCTCCTCCGGTCACTTTATCGAGCTGGAAGGCAAAAACTTGGCAATCTTTTCATATTTCACGAGTCAGATGAAAAGAGCTTAAGAAAGACTCGTCTTTTGAGGAACGAGTGATAAAACGGGTTAGCATCTGATTCCAGGTACGGGTTGGAATTTTCCAATCACGACAATGTCACAAGGATGGCTAGTGAAATCACTCTTCGCAGCTGTTCCTCAAAATGGGTAAACAATCATATGGAGGTGAATGATCAGCCAATGGAAAAGTGGAGGTGATGGGAAAACACGACCAAGGCTTTAATGGCTAATGATATTACATTCACGGTGGTTATTTACCGGAATAGTTCATTTTTTAACGAGCTTAAACACGGGTGGAAACATTTGCTCGATCTTATGTTTATTTTTTAACGAGCATGAACTATGCGCTAAAACTGCTCGGATCTTGCGTTTATTTTTTAACGAGCATGAACTGTGTGCTAAAACTGCTCGATGATAAGTTTGCATGCCCCCAGCATAATAACGCAAATCGAGGTGCATGCATATTGGTCACTATTTAAGCATAGTAACGCTTGAGGTACAACCCATTACGAGGTTGCGCCAGTGGAATTCCGTCATAATCCATTAACTCGTAGGCTCCTTTTGCTAACACTCGTTTAACAATATAGGGGCCCATCCATAAAGAATTAAATTTACCTGCTCCCAATTTATCGGATTCTTGGTCGTAAAGCAAGACCAAGTCACCTTCTGAGAAGACACGGGGTTTGACATTTTTGTCGAAATGCGCCTTGACTCGTTTCTTATGGGCTTCGTTAGCCAACATGACATCACGATGGGTTTCATCCAATTGGATTAATTCCAAGAAACGGGCCTCTTCTTCTGAAGTTCCGGGAAGGAGATCAATTGCGAGTTTAAGAGACGAGATTTCACACTGGACTGGTAAGACTGCTTCCAGGCCATACACCAGTTGGAAAGGTGTGAACTCGATCGCATTCCTTACCGATGTTCGGTAGGCCCACAAGGCTGAGTATAGGATTAGGTGCCACCTTCTTTTTTGAACTCCGATCATCCTTTGCAACATGCGCTTCATGACTTTGTTGATCGCTTCAACTTGTCCATTGGCTTGCGGATAATACGGGGTAGAGCTGTCGTGAGATAGCCCTAGCTTGGAAGCTAATTCAACCATCATGTGATTGCAAAAATGCGATCCATGATCCGTAACTATAGCCTGTGGTACGCCGAATCTGGCGACTACATGATTGAAAAAGAAAAGGGCAGCTGTTTCACTAGTGTTATCTAATGTAGGCATCGCCTCGGCCCATTTGGTAAAATAGTCAACGACGACTATAATATACCCATGCCCCCCGGTCGAGGTGGGGTTACATGTCATGAAATCGATGCCCCATTTGGCGAAAGGCCCCACAGCTACTATTGGCTGTAGCGGAGCGGGAAGTCTTCTGGTTTTGCTATCAAAAATCTGACAAGCATGGCAACTTCTAACTGCGGTTATGCAATCTTTGAACATGGTTGGCCAGAAGTATCATGCTCATAAGATTTTTTGTACTGTAGCATATCCAGATTGATTCCCCCCACACGCGCCTGAATGACACTCATTCAGGGCTTTTTCGGCTTCCTCGTGGGTGAGGCACCTTCTCAGAACCGTATCGACACCACGACGGTAAAGCGTATCACCGACGATCATGTAGTCTTTTGCTTGGTATCAGATACGTTTTTGTTCTGAGTGTGAGGTGTTTGGCCGAAATCTTTGGGTTTGGAGATAAACGATTATATCTCCATACCAATCATTGCTTGTGGATATCAGAAACAAACTTTCGTCCATGATTGATTCTTGGGATGTTTCATCGTTGGACGACGATGGGAGATCGCATAATAATTCTGCGAAAACCAAAGCTTTCTTTGATTTGGATTTTACAAATTCCAGATCAAACTCTTGAAGGATTGCTATCCATTTTGAATATTTTCCCCCCAGCAACTGTCGCGACAATATATAAGTCATGGGGTTGCAACCAGACAAAATGGTAGTTTTCCGAAAGAGGACATATTGTCGAAACCTTTGTATCGCTTTAACAGCTGCAAGCGCTAGTTTTTCAACATAAGAATATTTACTTTCTGTATCATTTAAGTTTCTACTTAAATAATATATAGGGTGTTCGATTCCATCAACTTCTTGAACTAAAACCATCGCAATGGTCGTATCCGTTGTAGCCAGATACAGGTTAAAATCTCTTTGAGAGTCCGGGGCATACATTAATGATGCTTTTACTAGAGAATCTTTCAGAGCGTCAAAGGAAGCTTGTGCCACCTGATCCCAGACAAAAGGTACATCCTTTTTCAAAAGACGAGTATAACCTTTAGCAAGTTCTGCGTAATTTGGAATGAACCTCCTCAGAAAGTTTGCTTTCCCTTAGAGTTTCTGAATCTGAAGCAAATTTGAAGGTGGAGGCAAATTGATGATTGCCTGAACCTTGCAAGGGTCGAGACGAATCCCATCCTTGGAGACTACAAAGCTAAGTAAACGACCAAAACTGACGCAAAATACACATTTATGTGGATTGAGTCGTATCTTGTAGTGTCGGCAACGTAGAAATATTGCTCTTAAATGTTGTGGATGATTAGTCCGCTTTCGCGAATGAGCCGGAAGGTCGTCGATGTATGGTTGAACGATGTTCTTGATGTCATGGAAGGCATAATTCATTTCCCTCTGAAACGTCGCCCCTGCGTTCTTTAAACCAAAGGGTAATTTTCGATATGCGAATGTGCCCCACGAACAAATGAATGTAGTCTTTGACTGGTCCTGTGGGCGGATATTTATTTTATTATACCCGGAGAATCCATCCATGAATGAAAAGATTTCACATCAGGCGCATTCATCAATTATCTGGTCAATGAAGGGTGTAGGGTAGTTGTCTTTTGGACAAGCTTGATTTACATCCCTATAATCGACACACACTCTAATTGTCCCTTGTTTCTTCATAACAGGGACAATATTCGATACCCAATCGGTTAGAGGAACCGGGTAGATGAAACCAGCATGGAGAAGTTTTTCAACTTCTGCCTTAATGGCAACGGATTTCTTGGGGTGCACCTGCCTGAGCCGTTGTCTTACCGGTTTGACATCTGGATACATCTTAATTTCATGTTCAACGATACTCGAGTCGATGCCTGGCATTTCATCATATGACCAAGAAAAGACATCTCTGAACTCGCGAAAAAGAGCGTTATATATTTCCAGTTCTGAAGGAGAACAACCTTTGCCGACATAAATATTCTCTACAACATTTGCTTTAGTCGAGATATTTATCGCTATAGTCTCTTCAATATTGGATAATTTTCGCTTGGAATTCACCGTGTTTACAGTATTTGATAGAAATTCAAAAACTGAAGGTTGATAAAGGTCATCTTGATTATCTTCTTCATAATCTGGAAGAAGGGAACGATGGTGGCAATCATTCCATGGTGCCCCTTCAATCAACATTGGTTGTAGAATTCCTTCGTCGGTTCCATGCACTCGCGACCAAGGATCTAAAGGGGTACCATATCCTCTAGACCTATCTACCCAAACGCTTGATGAGCATTGACTTGGGTTCGCCTCCCATGCCAGAAACATTGATTGCTACAAAATTTCTATTGGGCTTGGGGGCAAAACCATTGCATGATCCATGTCGATATCGTCTTCTAAGATCTTCGTGGAAGATATCATATTGCAGGTACCTATCGACGCTACTTCCGCCAAATCGCTTGGTGGTGGAAAAGCGAAAGTTCCCATTAGTATAGGATCTTTTAGTAGGCCTACTCCGATATTCTGAAGCGAATGAGGGCTTCCATGGATCATGGGAATGCTTCCTGTAACTTGTGAACCATTAGGGAGGAAGTTTTGTTGGTCGACGATCGTAATCCCTCCTTGAAAGGGGAATGCAATCTTTCTAAAATAGGTCGACACAACAGCTTCCATGGCATAGATCCACGGTCTTCCTAGTAGGATGTTGTAATCAAGATTCCCATCGATGACTTCAACATCTATTTCTACTATTTTTCCCCCTAGTTCAACCTTCAAGTTATTTAGGATACCATATGGGGTGTATGTCCTTCCGTCGAATGCTTTTAATGTTGTCGAAGATCGCGACAAGGTTGG
Organism: Pinus tabuliformis; assembly: GCA_031772625.1. Lineage (NCBI taxonomy): Eukaryota > Viridiplantae > Streptophyta > Pinopsida > Pinales > Pinaceae > Pinus > Pinus tabuliformis. The sequence goes on from CM062817.1 coordinate 730,364,175, forward strand.
AGATCCTAAAGTTTTCCAGCAACTCATCGACATAATACATGTAGATGCCCCCTCATCAATAATTGTTCGATGAACAATTTTTTTGAGGGCTTTCACTTGGATAAGGAAAGCTAGTTGAGCTGGTAACTGAGGATCGTATCCTTTATGGTCAAAGGATACAATATTGGAATCCTTAGGATCAACCCCACAAATGGCTGATAACAAAGCCTGCCTTTGGGATGGGCAATTTTGTAGTACTTCAATAGTCGACATAGCGAACGGCGATTGGGCCAAATCTTCCACTATTTTATAATGCTGCGCTGCTCTGGCGCGAGGATTAAATGTCGACTTGTGTACTACTCCCTTTGGCGGTTTTATTGTTAATTCAGGAATGATGGGTGGTACAACTTCTGTCGAAGTTGTTGTCAAACTGCTTGGTTGATCTTTTTCCTTGCCGTTCGACAGCTGCGGATTCCCGTAATCTTTGTTCCTTGTCGAAATCAAAGCATCGTTTTGTTGCTTGGAAATGGACAACATAAGCACTTGCGACGGGGAAGCATTTCCACTATCAACCAGATTTTGTCCTGGATTTGGAAACGGATCAGTTAACACAGCTGAGGTTTGCGAATTCTTAAAGAATTTTTTAAGCTCAGCTTTGTATGGACAATCTGCAGCCCAATGATCCTCATCGCATATATAACATGGATTTTTTGTTTTCCTATTTCCAGGAGGGTTTGAAGAAGTTTTTTCAGGAGATGACTTTCCTTGTTTCTTCTTCTTCCCTTTGTCTTGCCTCTTCTTGCTTCCTGGTTGTTTGGTTTCTTTTCCTTTATCTGCTGATATGGCATTTACTTCCGAAGCAAGAATTTCGTCTTTTGCATTTTGATCTGAAATCTTACGGGCCTTCTTGGAGTTGGCCTTTGTTGATTTCGCGTTTGTCGTGCCAATGACGCCATCACCGGCATGAGAGTCATTGTTTGATTTAGGAGGAGGAGGAATTGAAAATTCCGGTCTAGGGGCGTCAGGTATTTTGTCATAGAGCGTGCCAGACTGAGTATAGACCAAGTCTAGATATTGCGCACGAGCGATAACTTGCTCTTCCGTTACGACTCCCCCCTTTGCCACATCTTCCGTTATTGCAGGAAGTAACGACTTGATAAACCATTCATCTAATAGCTAATCGGGAACGTATGTTTTTACCATCCTACGACGACGCCGCCACTCATGTATATGATCAGATATGTGAGTGGCCGTCGTCTGTTTGAAGTTGGTTAAGATTTCCGTTCCTGTTTCATACCTTATCGGTAATTGAAAATGGGTTAAGAATGTCATGGCTAAGGTGCTGAAATTGTCGAACGAAGCTCTAGGCAATTCAATATACCATTTTGCCGCTGGACCCGTTAACGTCCTCTGAAAAAGGCGAAGCCTTATCGAATCATCGTTCAGGGTGTTTGATGAACACCATAGATGAAATGTCATCACGTGATTCGATGGGTCCTCACCTAGATTTCCATTAAATTTAGGAATGTCTGAAGGAAGTTTGTGAGGAATCGCTGGCCACCAAGGGGCGTAAGCAATTGGATCGTTTGTTAACCGGTGTAAATCGGGTAACTCTAAAGTTGCCACGAATGGTAACTGTTGATTCAGGTTAGGTGAAGCATACCCAGGATACGATGGAATTGCCTGAGCAGTTGGCCTTTGCATACCAGCATAATGTAATTGATGTTGGTATGACTGATACGGTTGGTGGACATGACCACCGTAAAGTGGTTGATTTTGACCGTTTTGAATGTATGGTTGTCCACTGTTCGCAAAGATATGCTGCTCAGAACCTTGGTATACTTGTTGGAATTGTGTTTGTTGGTATTTCACCAACCATGGTTGCGAAGCCATGTTCTGTTGCGCTATACTAACCGTTGGACCAAGGTGTGGGGTAATTGTACCTGTTTGGACCCGTGTCGCTCCACCAGTAGGCGATTGTGGTTGAGTCACAGGGTCAAGGGGTTGTTGCATTACAAATTGAGAAATCTGAGGTTGACATACAACAGGCAACGTTTGAACTTGCGACACTGTCACAATAGCCGGTGTGGTCGGGATGTTCGACATAGGTACACATTGTTGCATAGAATACACAACCCTTGGTTGTTGAGGTAGCATAGGTACCCAACCACTTGATGTAAATCCAGTATAACCTGAATACTGTTGTGAACTCCCGTATGGATATCCTCTCGGAGGGGGTAATGAAAGGGCATACTGCCCCCCATACGGTGGCAATCCAGAACTCAAGGGGATTATTTTCCCTTGGGGACTGGATCGCCCAAATTGACCTCCAAATGGATCAATCTGGCGAGTTTCAACATAAGAGTTGCCGGATATTATTCCAGAGGAACAAACTGGAACGGACCACACTGTCGAAATAGTCCCTGGGTGGACTCCTTCTAGTGGTTGTGAGCTAGTCGGGACAGATGGTATGCCGGCAAACATTGTCGGAGTGACGACAGGGAGTTCTGCTGTCACTGTGTCATTCGACACAGTCCTAAATGTTGACGGTTGTTTAGACATTTTGAGTCTATCCAAGAGATTACCTAGCGATTCTACAGGAACTTCCACTGGTGGTAGACTAACTTCGGATGTCGAAGGAAATAGAGTGACCCCGACTCCAAAATGTGTTGGAGTACTTGCTTGTGGATCTTCTACAATTTCCTCTATCACAATCAAACCAGGTGGAAGGGGAAGACCGTCAGGTCCGTAAAATATTTCTGGTGCTGAAGAAGGGGTTGAATCAACAGCGACAGATGTTTGAAGAACAAGACTCTCTGAACCAGTTACAGTTGGAACTGGTTCAGTAACACAAGTGTTTGTTCTCAGACTAGGATCAGTATCACTGTCCCTTTGTGGCTGTTGAACTTCTTCTGTAGAGGCAGGGTTTCCAGAAATGTTTGGAGTAACCGGAATCTCAGATGTTGTTGGAGCACTTGTTCTAACTTTGATAGAAGATTTCGAACCGGTTAAACGAGTTCGCTTTGTCCGTACTGTTTTCGATTCCGGAGACAAAGACGGTTGACTCGTAAGCCTCCACGAACGACGGGGTTTCAATTGACTTTCTTCCACTATTGCAGATTACTCGATCAACCAAAATACAAAAGGGGAAAGTGTGTTTCTGAATTAAATGAATTTTTTAGACGCTTTAGACACAACTTGCTTTTTCAATTTTAAAGAGTCGAGAAAAAGCTAAAGATGACTCTAGTCTCCTTCGATGTTTTAACGAGCCCGAAGTGACAAATGTTCGGATGGACTTTTTTCGTTATAGAGTCTGAAAAAGGCCAAAAGGAACTGCTCTGGAGTTCTAGGTAGAGGGTGTGCCAAACTTTTCGCAAAACCGCAGAATACTTTTTAAGGTACGGGCGGTCAATCTTCCTGAATGCTGTGTTCAGTGCATTGCGATCAGTGGGGCGGCCAACACGGCTTCCTAAGGATAAAGGTTTTATGCCTATAGGGGTCTCCCAATATATACTCGACGGTACGTGGGAGCACAATCCGTACTGGCGATATCGTCCCTCAGGAGGAATCACCCACCATCAGCGAGATCGACAGTCACCAGGCTTTACGACGCCAGAACACGTCTCTAGCCTAGACCTCTATGTTGTGCGTTAAGTTACAAAGCGTTGTTAAGTTCATTCAATTTATTTTAGGTTGATCTTTCTTAGAAGTTTGCCTTTTTGGATCACCACGAGATGTATGATACAATTCCTAAATGCAGTCTAAAGATGATAAGCAAGCTTTTATATCTTTTCAACAATGAAAATCCTATCTACAAAGGGAAAAGAAAGACACAACTTTTCTCAAAGAGCATAGAGCACACTGTAATGCGCTTTTCCCTAAATCAAAGCATGCAAACTATCAAGATGCAAATGCACAATGCAGGTGTTTGTTTTCTGCTCTCTTAATATTGATGCCTAAAAAGAAAGCTTTTTGTACAACTTTGAATTTGCTTTTAAATGACAAATACAAACAAGTTTACTTTTTCAAAATCAGAAAGGGTAGAAGAGAATACAACACTTTACGACTTCCGAAATGAACACTTGTTTCGACACTTAAAAGAGACAAACTCAAACCAAAAGCAAAATTAAGCGTATAATCAACTGTAAATAGCCAATGAACTCTCTCTTAAGATCACAATCAACAGATCTGAATCAAGGGCTACAGGATGACTATTTCACTCTTGCAAACGAAAACTGTAAATGACGCCACAAACACATAAAAACACTCACAGTCTTTTTGTACAAAAGGAGGCGGAATTTAAGCAGAGAAAAGGAGTTATCAGACAGGTAACTATGCTGGTTACAGGCTGTAGAAATCAGAGATCAAAACAAGGCAAAACAGAGCAGAGAACCCCAGCTGCACAAGGCCTAAGCTGGATCAGCGCACCCCCAACACAGAGGTTTTGACATTCAGTGCAGGTAGCCTTCACGGGACCTACGTTGAAATGCAGAACCTCTTCACAAAGTCTGCGCTGAAGTAGAAACGAGAGTTCTTCTCTGGGTTCTGGGTCACGGTTTGCTGATTAATCTACGGTTTCAGGCCAAATAAAAGCAACAAGCAAGGTACAATCAAAGGGATGATTTGAAGGAGGGCTAAGATCTATCACAAAGGATCATCAAATCATTTGTGAGTCCATTTTTCAGATCATAGATAAATCCAGTGATTGGATCAAAGCAGCAGCTGTCTACTTTGCATCTGAAAATAGCAGATGCAGTTCGATTGCTGCTCTTGAGTCTATGAAACAAACAATGATAGAGACACAAATAAAATGACTAAATAGATTGTCCCCAGCGGAGTCGCCAATTTGTTGTGGGGAAAAATGCCTATGCAGGACGATCCTATCCACCTAAGGTGTGACAGTGCCTTAGCAACAAACAGAAACAGCTATTCTAGTATTCTTCCTTTATGAATTAAGAATGAAGAGAGATGGATGGACTAACCGGTGTCTTCCATTTGTCCCTCGATCCGGTTTCTCTTCTCTTTGAGAGTTCCCAGCTACTTGCCTTCTCGCTCGCCCAGCTTCAACAGGTTCCTGCAAGATCACAAGAAGGGAATACTACACAAAGACATAGATTCATATTCATAACTAGTTCAGGATTAGAAATAAACTAAACATACTAATGCAATCATACATCAAAGATACATCAGTATATAGGAGAAACCAAGATAGCTTTATTGATGAATAACAAGGTTCAAGAGGAGATACAACCAAGAGGGCTCCAATCCAGCATCTACCTCCCAGTGAATGAAATCCTTTCTTCACCTCCCTTCAAAGCATTAAGCACCCAATGATTCCAATCTCAAACCAATAGCAATTCTTTGCAATAAACAAATTCCAGCCTCCTGGATCTCATGGAGGAGAGATCCATATATAGATGTTTGGAGAGAGGATGAGTCGGCTTGAGATCTGACTAGTGTCCTCTCTCTTTGTCAGTTCTTGCTTCCACTTGGAGACTAAGAGCCTCTTACTCATCACTTAGTCGAACTCATCAAGGCAAGTGTCATGGAGGAAGATTCTGGAAGCTTCCACAGTCTTTACACCTCGCACAAAGGACCCTTCCATTTGTCATTTCCCGCTCAGCGCACCCTAGTAGTGCTTCCACTTGCATTGCAACGCAACTAGCCAGTGTAGCCTCTGCATTTCAACGCAGGCAGCTAGTGGAGCCTCTGAATTGATCCTAAATTGACTTGTTTTTGAGCAGTTTCTGGTGGAGAACTTCTGTGAATTGCTGTGGTTTGTTAGCCTTGTTCCTCTAGGGGTAGGAACAACATGTTTAGGGACTTTGGATCCCTTGGATTATGGACATTTCATGCTTATAGTTGTAAGGTACAAAAATGTCTATAACAGGGCAACCAGCCCACAGACCTCCCCAGTGATTGATACATCAACCAACTCACATAGGCAGGAGCTGGAAAGGCAGCATAGTGTGGAAGTTTCATCCACAAGGCCACCAAGCAAGTAGAACTCTGATGTCAAAAGAACATTCACAGAGATTAAAGCTAGAAATGATCCATTGAGGCTGCAAATTTATGACCAATATCTCAATATGGCCCCCACTAAACAATAAAGATTGATGTCTGCATATGCTATAAAGGAGGGAAAAATTATCATGAGCTACTTCAAGCCCAAGGTGCAGCAACCACAATCAACAGTTGATTATATAAGGACAAACCTAGAGGTCTTGGCCAAGGATATTCACCCAATAGATCAGATTGAGCTGCACAAACAGACAATCGAAATGGTGTATTCTACACTAGCTGACAAGGCAATGTTGTCTCATAAATTGCAAAATTCATTGGAGAACACCTCTGCTCAGCTAGAGTTAGAGAAAGCTTCCTCTTTGGCAAAGGACAACAGGATTAAGTCCTTGGAGGATATTATCATTGAGCTGGGACATGATCCCAAAGATGCCAAAGGCATAAAAGCATTAATAAGGAAGAAGGAAGAGGACATTGCTACCCCCAGGAAACAACTCAAAATGCCTCCCTCTATGCATCCACAGACAGCAGATGTTGTGTAGAAGAAATCTGAGGAGGATATGATGGACCTGCTCATGAGGTTGAATGAAATATTAACTGAGATAGAGTAGGAATTGGAGAAAGCATTACAAGAAAAGCAGTGGGTGTCAACCTCCAAGCCACCTCAAGTAACTCCAGTAGTTACGACTGCCCCTCCCACAGTTATAATAGCAGTGCCTCCTACTGTCCCAACATCAACTGCAGAAATCATCACAGGAGCAACATCAGGAGCGACATCAACAGCAACAGCAGCAGGAAGCAGTACAACCATGACCACAGAGCAATTGATTAAAGCCATGGAGGAGTTAGAACTCCAAGTACCTGAATTGAAGCAAGTCAAAGAAAAAATGGCTAAGATTGAGCAGAGCTATGATAAATCTAAAATGACTGTGGCAGAAAAGACAAGAGAAGTCAAAGCATTAGAAAATAAGGTAAGATTTTTAGAAAAATATCTCTCTTTGCATAAAACTTTGGCAGAAATGAGAGGAATCTTGTGGGACAACATCATTCAATCACTTAGTGGTATATGGAGGTCTATTCAGACCATTTATGAACAAATTGATTTGATAAAAGTAGCCCAAGTGGAAGTTCATAAGACAAGAGCTATATTGGGGCAAATTCCTGAGCAAGCTAATAGGCTAATCAATTTTTTGAATAAAAGAACCATTGAAGAACTAGAAGATATCACAGATAGAACAGGTACCATTTTGGATGTCAAGAGAGTTCTAACCATGAGAACTCTAATGAAAAACTTGGACAAAAGATTCCAGGACATGCAGGTAGAAATTGACTCTTTTACAGACAAATTTACAGTCTTGAACCAAAAGGGTTTGCCAAGTCTTGTGGGAGATAATGATCATTTGATGAAGAAAAAGGACTATATACACAAATTAAATACATTATCTATCAATCAAGCTAGTGCATCTTCAAGCACTTCAATAGAAAAGGCACTTCCATCTGGCCAGTCCCTGTATGACAGCCTGGAAAATATTTTTTACATAGAGCATGAAGTAAAGCATCTGTTTGCCACCCCACCTAATGTTTTCAGGCACACAGAGACTAATGAGACTTTAAGGAAGGTATAGAGACATCAAATACTAGGACTAGAGTGGTGGAAAAGCATGCTAGAGATCCTGTAGACTTATTATTTGTCAAAACAAAATTGTGTACCCTCTATTGTAAATACGCAGAACAGAAATGAAGCACGGTCCTGTAAATTTAAGTGTATCACGTCAGCATTAAATAAGGGCCAGCCAAAGAAAAAAATCATTGCATACAATCAGTGGAAAACAGTTGGAATAACGACTTACAACATCTACCTCCAGTACTTCTCTTTAATTCGGATCAACCAGCGCAAGACGGATTTACTGCACCATTTATTGTCTCCCTGTTTTTGAGACTGTCTGTCTCTGTCTGTGTAAGAGAAACATTAATTATCAGCAGATATTTATCTTCTATCAGATATTTTTCATAATATCTGGACGTTTTTTATAAATACCCCCTCACAAGAAATATTTGGGGTTGGTTGGTGGTGAAAGTTCATAGCTGTGACTGTAATACTGAACAATTTTTGGAATAAAAGGCTGTTGGGACCATTTGTTTTGCTCACTGGATGAAGATTTGATGCTAAGGACCATGTTGCAGAATTCTTGAATCATTTCATGGATCAATAAGTCTCTTCTAACTTGTGTTTTACAGTTTTTGTGTATACTATATCATCTATGTTTCATGATCTAAGTAATAAAGAAAAAAATAACCCAGAATTTGCTTGTTTGCACTCTGTGTTCAATCTCTGTTATTATTAATGTTTTCTTCAAGAATTAGCATAAATAGTGAATTCTTAATTGCTCCTGTTTCCCTAGTTCTTTCATCTTGAATATTATCTAAGGAATTCTTAATTGCTCCTTGGTAATAATCATCCATCTTCCCTCTGTCAACATGATGAAGGATTCTTAATTTCCCTTCATCCATTGACTCCATTCCATCAGACTTCAGCCTATGAATTGTTCTATATTTGGGTACCTTGCTCTGTGATAAATCCTATGATAATAAACTTAACCCAGGAAGCCATCTTTCTTTGACTCCACCATGCCCAATGGGCTGAAATGCTTTAGATTCACCTCACTATTCTATTGACTCCTCATCCTCCAACCAAATCTCAAAACAAACCTTTGCACTTCATAACTAGCCTAATACACCTCAAAACAAAGCTAAATTATAAAGAGATAGCCCTCTCTGGATGCAGATTAGCTAGAATCTGCTACTAAAAGATTGTTCTGTGTTTACCTCGGCCATATTCCCTTTCTTACAACTTTTGGGAACAACCTGAGTGATAACATCATTGGCGACTCTGCTGGAGATCTGAATAATTGTTTGTTATTGTTGTTTATTTGTTAAAACTACAGATGGAGCCTGAAGTTAGCCAGGTAGCCTTTTAAACTGCTTTTGCTATGCAATTGCAGGAGTAAATAAAAGCTGCTTCAGTCTATCTCCAGTCTAGTTTTAGGCATTGAATAGCTGTCTCAAATACTTGATCAGTTCCCTGTTTCAATAGATCTTCAGGAAAATTCAAAACTCCCATATTAAAAAACTTCCTAGTAAGATACTGTTAAAGTTATATCTCTCAAATATTTCAAGAAAAACCAAAATATATTCAAAAGTTGGCTCCAAAGAAGAAAATCTATTACACTTGATGAAAACCAGATCCAAATCCCCCACCTGTGTTCCAAAATCTTAATTTGATTCCTAAGAACCTTAAAAGCCAGCAGAACCTTACCCAATTTGAGCTTACTCCTACAAAAGCATCAGTCCTTTCTACCATTACTGTTGTTTCTCCTAGTTCACCATCAGCACTTCAAACCGTATTCTCCACTCCCCCATCCATAGCACATATTTCAACTAGTATCCCTGTTCTTCCAGCTGTTACACTTACCTCTGTAAATATGGCAAACCAATATGCTCCCTTGCAATTCCCTGTAAATCCAGGGGCTATGCCTCAAGATTATCAAAGCAAAATCACCTATTTTGATGGTACTGGCACTTACATAGCTCAACAACACACTAAGAAAATGATGGATTATTTTGAAAACTATGAGATTGATGATGATGATGTAAGAATGAAAATCTTTGTCCAAAGCTTAACTAGAGATGTTAGAACCTGGTTTAGAGCACTCCCTGCAAACACTATTGCTGATCCGGAAGCCCTTTTTCAGACTTTCCTAAATAGATGGGAAAAGAAAAAAGATCCCCTCCACATTTTATCAGAATATGAAAACTTAAAGAGAGGTCCACAAGAAACTGTTCAAGATTATTGTGCTAGATTTAACAATGTATACCATGCTATTCCTCAGAATCTTAGGCCTCCACTGGACTTGGCCTTGATCAAATTCCCTGATGGATTTGACTCTGACATGGCATATCAGCTTAGGGAAAGAGCTCCTTGCAACCTAGAAGACATGCAAAGTAGAGCTATCAGTGTTGAGGCCAACTTGATTTCTAAATGAGCTCGAGCTAGGGCTGAAAGGAGGATACCCATTAAAGAAGAACCTTCTGCATTTGAGCAAAAATTAGATGATATCATCAAAGGAATGGACAGACTTGGTGATAGGGTAGAAACAATTGAGAGGAAGTCCCCTTGGGATGGTCAACAGAACAATGCAGGAAGAAACCCAAATTTCAGAAAGAATCAGAATCCCAACACTGGAAAGGTTGGTCCTGACCAAAACATTAGACCTCCATTCCAAGAAAACTATGCTGAAGCTTCAACTTCTAGTGAACCAACAGATGACACCCAGATTAACTTAATGGGGCTTAGTAGTGAACAACAAATTTTCCTAACCCAAGAAGACCAAGAGGCTCACACTCTTAATTAGTTTCAAATCCAATCAGGTGAGTCATTTGATTTTAGAGAAGGATATGACACTACCATCTATGAAGTTCACAAGCAATATAATCTCAGAAGCAGGAGAATAGATGTCCCTGATGACAATAAACAGAAAGAAACTAAACAATCTAGCAGACCTAAAGTCAAGAACCCTCCTATGAAAACTCCTCCTAAAACAGTTCCTAACCCAAACAGTCCAATGGTTGAAGATATTTCAGATAATAAACAAACTAATAAACAATTTTTAGCTTCCATTCCTTCCAAAGAAATTGCGGGAGAACCTGCAAAAGTTAACATAAAAGCAGCTTCATCCCACAACACTGCTCCTGATAAAGGGAAAAACACTGAAGAAACTGCTGAAAAAGAAAATTTCGCTACTCAAAATGAGAAAAATCAAACAGAAAAACCTTTTAACCTTGAGACCGAAATAGGAAAATTGAAGATAGCAATCCCATTGTCATAATTGGCTAGGCATGATGTCTATAGAGAACAAATCAGCAGATCACTTCAAATTTCTGAAAACAGAGATGCAGTAAATGTCCTTGATGATCAACCAGAATTAATTTTTGGCCCTGAAGTAAATGGTAAATCAGTAGAGGGAGGGGTCTCTCCTTTCTATGTTAGTCTAAATATTCATGACAAAATACTGCACAATGCAATGTTTGATTCTGGAGCTTCCCACAACTTAATGCCCAAATCTGTAATGGAAAAGTTAGACCTAGATCTCACCAGGCCATACAAAGACTTGTTCTCTTTTGATTCAAGCCAGGTCAGATGTCTAGGATTGATCAAAGATTTATGTGTATCATTAGTTCAATACCCTGCTAAGACAATTTTAATGGATGTAGTGGTAGCTGATATTCCACCAAAATATGGCATGTTGTTGTCCAGATCTTGGGGTGCAAAGCTCCAGGGATCTTTACAGCTGGACATGTCCTATGCCACAATTTCAGTATTTGGCCAGCCAAAGAGATTGTACCGAGAAACTTTGATGAAATACGTGGTCAGCAACCAGGAGAAACCCCAAAATTTTCCCATCTATTCTAGGCATTCTGATATGGACTCCTTTATCCTATACAATGCTGAAATTTACCCTCCAACTCATGGCAAGGTTTTAGCAATTGAACAAGAAGAGATCATAAATAAAAAACCTATTGCCCAAACCCAAGAAATTTCTCAAAAAATTGTTATATCAGACACTCAAGGGAAACCACATGAAACTGAAGATCCAAATATGCCTAGTAAGCAAATTTCTAAGATCCTTGATACTAGCTGTAACCAAGAAATCCTTTGGTATTTAGAATTTGATGGATCTGTCAATAAACTAGGAGCTGGAGCAGGAATTTGGATACATAACATGGAAAATGATCATGCTGAAGGATATGCATACAGGTTGAATTTCAGATGCACTAATAACATGGCTGAATATGAAGCCCTCCTGCTAGGACTCAAAGTGATCAAAAGCTTAGGGGCAGTTAGGGTATCAATTTTAGGAGACTCTGATTTAGTTATTCAACAAATGAAAGGAAACTTCCTCACAAATGATCTTAGATTAAGGTCTTATAGAGGAGCAGCGATTGAAATACTCAATACCTTTCTTGAAACTCAGCTTGCCAAAATTCCAAGGAAACACAATTTGCATGCTCACAGTTTGGCAACATTTTCCAGCACTTGCAAACTTCCATTTGAGCCTAATCATCATTTTACAGCTGAAATTAAACACAGGCCAACTATACCAGACAATGTAAAAAACTGGCAAGTATTTGACAATGACACTCAGATTAACAATTTCCTGACCTTGAAAGAAGAATTTTCCAGCACCAATATAGACATAGGCACCGTCTGTGAAGTTGACCAAATAAACAAAGCTAAAACATGCATTTAAGCTGAAACAGTAACTCAAATACTACACCCAACAAAATTTACTAACAAAGAGTTGCAAGAGCTGAAAGAAATAGACTTTGATGAAACTATTGGAGGAGAGTCTGAAGTTATTGATTTAAAGGACAATTTTTTACCCACAGGCTTGACTCCTCTGGAAGACATTTTTGATTCTAATGATATCCCAAGGAAACCCAAAATGCAACCATTAAACACAAAAATTGATGACTGTAACATAGGGACTGAACAAAATCCTAAAATGATAAAATTGTCCAAAGAATTGCCTCTTGACCAAAAGCTGAAATATATTGAACTGTTCAAAGAATTTTAGGATGTTTTTGCATGGAGCTATGAAGATCTCAAGTCCTATAATACTTCTATAATTGAGCATACAATACCCTTCAAAGAAAATAAAAAACCTTTCAAGCAAAAACTTAGAAGGGTCAACCCTGTACTCCTTCCTCTCATTGAGAAAGAAGTCAAGAGAATGTACAAAGCTGGGATAATTGCACTGATTAGATTTTCAAAATGGGTCTCCAATTTAGTGCCCACTAGAAAGAAAACAAGAGAAATTAGACTGTGTGTTGATTTGAGTAATCTAAACAAAGTCTCTTTAAAGGATCACTACCCCTTACCCAAGATGGACCACATTTTACAAAGGGTAGTAGGAGCCTCTACAATTTCATTACTAGATGGGTTTTCAGGCTTCAACTAGATTTTAGTTCACCCTGATGATAAAAAAAAAATTGTTTTTATAACGCCATGGGGAACTTTCAAATATGTGAAAATGACATTTGGACTCAAGAATGCACGGGCAACCTTCCAACGTGCAATGGACATAGCTTTTGCTAAAGAAATTCATGATTTTTTAGTCATATACTTAGATGATCTCACTGTGTTTTCCAAATCAGATCAACAACACCTAGATCATCTCAGACAAGTGTTTTTAACCTGCAGAAAATATGGTATATCACTAAATCCAAAGAAGTCATTGTTTGGCCTAGAAGAAGGCAAACTGTTAGGTCACATAATTTCAAAAGATGGCATCAAGATTGACCCTGACAGAATACAAGCCATCTTACAAATACCACATCCCAGAAATGTCAAGGAACTCCAAGCTTTCCTAGGGAAAATTAATTTTCTAAGAAGATTCATACCCAACTTGGCTCAATTAATAACATTGTTGAATAATATGTTGAAAAAGGATTCCAAGGTCAAATGGACATTAGAAGCCAAATAGGCATTTGAAAAAATCAAGACAGCCTTAACGAAAACTCCAGTTCTCACAAGCCCAAAATTTGACAGAGACTTCATTATATTTTCATTTACATATGAACACACTATTGCTACTGTTTTGCTACAGAAAGATGATCAAAGATGTGAAAAACCCATAGCCTTCTTTAGAAAAGCACTGAGGGATGCACTTCTAAAATACCCAATCATGGAAAAACAAGCTTATGCACTTGTGAAAGCCATCAAAGATTTCAAAGTTTATGTATTGTACTCTCATATAATAGCTTATGTGCCAAACACTATTGTCAAAGATATCTTGACCCAAGAAGGGATTGAAGGCAAAAGAGGTAAATGGATTGCTACTATATTAGAGTATGATATTTAGATAAAACCTACAAAGCTCATAAAAGGACAGGGATTGGCTAAACTCTTGACTGAAACTAATTTCCAAGCCCTAGATATCAATGAACTGGATAACAAACAGGAGATGACGACTCCACAAATCAGCCAGGCCTTCATAGAATCACCTTGGTATGCTGATATCTGTTATGTATTATTAAACCTGCAGGCTCCTCCAGGGTTATCCAGGACAAAGAAAAGGTTTATAAAAATGAAAGCTTTAAAGTTTTGTATTCTAGATGGTTCTCTCTTTTGGAAAAATCATGAAGGTATCCTACTAAATTGTCTAATTAAAGATGAAACTGACAAAGTGCTCAAAGAATTTCATGCAGGGGACTGTGGTGGACATTTGTATTGGAAATCAACTGTTGATAAAATCCTAAGGGCTGGATTTTACTGGCCCACTTTGTTTGCTGATGTCAAAAAGTTTGTTACTACTTGCCATAAATGTCAAATCTTTGAAGGCAAGAGAAAACTTCTGCCTCTGCCCCTTAGACCACTTTCCATTGAAAGACCATTTCAGCAATGGGGTTTAGATTTCTTTGGGGAAATTCACCCTCCCTCTTCTAGCCAACATAAATGGATTCTGACAGCTACAAATTATTTTACCAAGTGAATAGAAGCCATCCCTTGTAGGCAGGCCAATGATTCAGTGATCATGCAATTCTTAGAGACCAACATCCTGTCTAGATTTCGCTGTCCTGAAAAGATTATAACCGACAATGCTACTATTTTTAAATCCAAGAGAATGATCAATTTCTGTCACAAATACCACATTACCTTAGGCCACTCCACAGCCTATTACCCCCAAGGTAATGGTCTAGCTGAGTCATCCAATAAAAGCCTCATGAATATCATTAAGAAAGTGTTGGAAGAAAACAAGAAAAATTGGCATAAGAAGCTCATAAATGCATTATGGGCAGACAGGTTAACTACCAAGAGATCCATTGGGATTAGTCCATATGAGCTTGTATATGGTATGGAGGCTGTATTTCCTTCCTCCTTGGGAATACCTGTAATGAAATTGTTGCAAGAAGTCCAAGTACAACCCAATGACATCCAAAGAAGGATAAATCAGACTATACATTTGCAACAAACTAGAGAAGAGGTATTTCACAGATCTCAGGTGTTACAAGAAAAACTTAAGAAGATATTTGACAAGAGGACCAAGGCAGAGGATTTTTTCATAGGAGACAAAGTACTGAAATGGGATTCCAGAAGGGAAGATAAAGGAAAACATGGGAAGTTTGACTTCCTGTGGAAGGGACCTTTTGTTATTCAGGCCTCACAAGCAAACAATACCTACTTTTTGAAAAGCCTGGATGGTACAGAAGTAGAAGATGGACCAGTTAATGGTCGGATGCTGAAGCATTATTTTGATCCAGCTTGTTGATATGTCAGGACTCTAACTTGTACATAAGAATGTTTAGTTTCTGCAATATATTACAGCAATAAAATGGGAAGGAATATGTAGGAAATTTTGAGAAGAAGTCAAGGAACTTTACCACCTTTTTGTGTTATCTTTTTGGTTTAAACAAAAGTTGAAGAAGAAGACTTGGGAGCTGAAATATGAGAACAAACAGTAAGACAAAGTATCCAAAACAGAGGTGCAAATGTTTGCATCAGCTCATAAAGAGATGTCTACATTTTACATGGTCCTCTGTATAGTTTGTTTACAGCAAGGGAAGATTTCAGAATGCAGCAAGAATTGAATATAAGGCCATCTGACCTACTGTTCTTGACTTTTCACCTGGAAAAGCCATCCCCAAGTGGAGCCAGTGTTATGCTCCTATACCAATAGGTGTCATATTTCATGATTGACTGGTAAAATCCCAAATATGTTCATCCTTTCCCTGCTGCAAAGGTTCCATATTTTGAAAAGATCAAAAAGCTTAAAAAATGTAAAGAGGGTATGCCCTAAAAGAAAAATCAAAGGGAAAAAAGAATGAAATGGTCGAGAGAAAAAAAGAAAAGAAATGAACCCCAAAGAAGACCAGGAAAGTGTGCTAGTCCAAAATGCATCTGCTATTCTACTTTTGCAAAGAATCTCATTGAGTACAATTGGTTGACTCTTGACACAATTGATGGATGGCCAAACAGCTTAATCTTGGCCACTTCATGTTTAAATTTCTTGTTTTAGAGATAGAGAATAAAGTCTGTTCAAACAGTTCAATATTGGTAGATAAATAGTTAGGTAGAGAAGCAAAGGTGCTCAAGAGCTAAATCTGGGCCCTTGGAAGAAATAAGGGCAGAATTAGATAGGATTGCAGTCAAAAGAAAAGAAAATTTGTAAGGGTTTGCTAGTCCAAGTGCACCCATGAGAAAGGAAGAAAAAATGTTAGGTACTATAGGCTGGGTAGGCAGTTTTGATGTGGCAAAAGCATGCTTATGATTAATCTTTGCTTCTCAAGAGGTTCATCTCATTTGATATCATAAAGTACAATGGAAATTGTTTTGGTTACAAATCAAGTGATGCATGTCTAACTTTCCCTCACGTTTCTCCCAAAATCACTCACTAATTTCTCCCAAGGATATTAAGATCTGGTCAGTACTCCTAAATTACTCCATTTCATAAAAAAAAAAGGCCAGAGAAGTATAACATTCTTGCTTCAGGCAAAGAAGCCACATTTCTTGTGTAAAAAAATCCCTGCCTTCTCTTAAGCCTAAGTTGTTAAAACATTATATCTTAGCACTTATTCTTTACATATATCAATTTTCATATTAACCTTAACTTTATTATATAATTCCTATATATTTTTTCCCCCTATATTATATAAATATATGAAAAATCCACGGAAAATTTAATATCCCGCCCCGGATAACTATAGCTATACCTCTTTATTTTGTCAGAATTATAGGTTCATCAGGAACCATATAATAACCATCCCTGCACATGGTTTTGGAGTCAATTAACCCCATGTTATTTGATTAACCAACAACATTTCAAACCATATAAAAACCCTTCCCGCACGCAAATATTGAAGGTTAATTAACATTTGGTTAACTGACAATTTAATACCCCGACAGCCAATCACAATCGCCCCGATATATTTAAAAACATTGTTTATTATATCGGTTCCATGCCATAGCTCTGACCCATCTCCGACATACCGCCAGCCATTGGATCTGGTCCTGTTGATCGGACGGCCCACGATTATATCGTGAGGCCCTTACCCTCCAATGATTACCGCCCTGGGAGCCAGCGGTATTCCCATCGTACAGAGGACAAGCGGCGCCCTCCCACCATGCTCGCGGCCCTCCCCACCAAAACTACTTCGGCCGATAAGCGGTGTGGGCCCAAACCACTTACTGTCCCCGCTGACGTCACGACCATGTCATCGCCACGTCACCCTTCCGTACTTCGCGTCATGACAAACTATCCTGTCATGCTGACGTCATCTAACCAAAAACGTCAAAAAGCCCGCGAAGCCGATTTTTTGTTAAAAACCCATAAAAACATCATTTTCGCTCATTTCTATTCGTTATTCTCCCGAAACTATTGCATGCAAAAGCATGTTCAAAATCTGCTGGAGCTCTAATTCGCCACCCTGACCAGAAAACTCCAGCATCCCACTGCTCAACTCGTCGGTTGACCTACAAATTACACTCGTACGCTTAAAAACACAGGTATTTACCCTCTTCCACCTCTTGAACCTGTGGTTTTGGTTTTCCTCTGCAAATTGTACTTGTAAAGAGCCAAATTCAAACTAAAACAACCCACAATTTCTATACCAAGGCACCCATAGCTTCTTTGTTTCCTTTTCTCCACAAAAATTCAACCTCCGAATTAAAAAACACAGACAATTGAACTATGGCAGTGTCAGTCGCCCTCAATGTCGCGCCTCTCAATGCACCTCATACAAACCAGCATCATTTACCCTTAGCCGACAGAGACTTCCAAATAAGAGACCAAATTGGTTATCAAAATCATCTGAAAACTTTCTGCCTAGTCAGAAACAGTCATCTAGACAATTCTGACATTTATGAAATATGGGAATCCAATATCCCCAGGTACTACCTCCCCTCAGTCAATATATTCCCAGATATTGTTCGCCATTGTTGTGCCAATTATGACCCTATCAGTAAGGCAGTCATATCCCCATCACAAGCTGTTCTTTTCTACATAACTGCTCAGTCTATCAATGAATGTTACAATTCCATCCAATTTAGCCTCTTGCTCCTCTCTCCATGGGATATTTGCTGGAGCAAGGCTCTCAATTGTCCAGTGCAGAAATAGCTCGGATTGCCAAGTTATTCATGAAGCCAGAATGCCAGCCCCAAGGCCCACCTCCTTATTCATATGTCTCCTTCAATTAGACTAGAAGAATTCTTCTTGACATGATATCGATAATCTTGGGTTTCGGGTCCAGTGAATTTGTGGATGAAATGATCCCGGTGCTATTTTCCAACTTCACTCCTGGGTAGCCCCCTGTTATTAAGTATGACTATGCCTCTTTCGTTGCTGACAAAATCCATGGTCAATTTATGAATTTGGAAAGAGAAGGAGTGTTTAAATACACAAGTTTCATATATCATGTACTGTTGTATTACCACCCAGACATTTTTATATTTCCCATCAGAAAAATGGATGCCAAAGGAGAGAGGAGGTATGTAATCTTTTGGACCTCTGTCTTCCAGAGAATTGCTGAAACCCCTTATACTTACTGTGAATTCATTGACTTTTTCATACATCCAGCTTCCACTCTATTAATAGGAGCTCCTCCTCCTAGGCTATCTGGTGACATAAGGAAAATTTTACAGCTCTCCAACAACTACATGAAAGGTGACTGGTACTTCTACCAGGATCACACTGAGATCAGGATATATGGTTGTGAGTTGTGCCCTTATAGGCTGCCCAAATATGTGCCCATGAGACTGTTTGCTATAGAATATTTCAGACAACTTATTAATGCAGATTTGACTCATTTTTGCAATGTCAAAAAGAAAGGTCATATGGTATTCACCAGAAGCTCAACCGAGGATAAGAAACCAATTAGGCCCCTTTATCATTAACAAAAGAGAAGCATGGGAAGATGTTGATAAAATATTAGGGGGAGAGCTTAAATTGAAGAAAAGCTTCTGGTGAATACCATATGACCCAAATGGCTTTATAAGTGAAAGAAAAGTAAAAAACCGGCTGTCAGCTTACAATCATCATAGGATCCCTGAGGTAGAACAATATGACAATCAGGATGAATGGATAGAGGGTACCTTAGTAGAAGAACTTACTCGGCAACAAAAAATGGAACAAGCTATGAAAGATTTAGAAAAGACCCTTGACCTGGACTCTTTTGGAAAGGTATCTTTCAAGCTGCCTCAACAAGCGGGAGTGGGCACATCTACTGCTGGGACTTCAAAGCAACCCATATAAGGGAACATCACACCAGTTTCAGGTTCTACAAAGGGAAAGGAAGTGGCAGGCACAGTGCACCAAGAAATGACAAATCAACAGGAGGAAACTCCTCGGTACAGACCAAAGCACTAGAGATACCAGCATTGCAAACTCCTCTAAATGAGGAAATAGGTAAGAAAAGGGACAGAGAAGAGGCCACACCCATCAGTGGACCTACAAAACAACCAGGTGCTAAGAGGCAAAGACTCAATCCTCTATCTGAAGATGAAACCATTGAAGAAAAATTAGAAAGCCTAAGAAGTGAGAGGGAAACTAGCCCACAGACCTCCCTAGTGATTGATACATCAACCAGCTCACATAGGCAGGAGCTGGAAAGGCAGCATAGTGTGGAAGTTTCATCCACAAGGCCACCAAGCAAGCAGACCTCTGATGTCAAAAGAACGTTCACAGAGATTAAGGCTAGAAATGATCCATTGAGGCTGCAAATTTATGACCAATATCTCAAGATGGCCCCCACAAAACAGCAAAGATTGATGTCTGCATATGATATAAAGGAGGGAAAAATGATCATGAGCTACTTCAAGCCCAAGGTGCAGCAACCACAGTCAGCAACTGATTATATAAGGACAAATCTGGAGGTCTTGGCCAAGGACATTCACCCAATAGATCAGATTGAGCTGCACAAATAGACAGGAGAAATGGTGTATTCTACACTAGCTGACAAGGCAATGTTGGCTCATAAATTGCAAAATTCATTGGAGAACACCTCTGCTCAACTAGAGTTAGAGAAAGCTTGCTCTCTGGAAAATAACAACAGGATTAAGTCCTTGGAGGATATTATCATTGAGCTGGGAAATGATCCCAAAGATGCCAAAGGCATAAAAGCATTGATAAGGAAGAAGGAAGAGGACATTGTTGCCCTCAGGAAATAGCTCAAAATGCCTCCTTCTATGCATCCATAGACAACAAATGTTGTGCAGAAGAAATCCGAGGAGGATATGATGGACCTGCTCATGAGGTTGAATGAAAGATTAATTGAGACAGAGCAGGAATTGGAGAAAGCATTACAAGAAAAGCAGGGAGTGTCGACCTCCAAGCCACCTCAAGTAACTCCAGCAATTACAACTGCCCCTACCACAGTTATAATAGTAGTGCCTCCTACTGTCCCAGCATCAACTGCAGAAATCATCACATGAGCAACATCAGGAGCGACATCAACAACAACAGCAGCAAGAAGCAGTACAACCATGACCACAGAGCAATTGATTAAAGCCATGGAGGAGTTAAAACTCCAAGTATCTGAATTGAAGCAAGTCACAGAAAAATTGGCTAAGATTTAGTAGAGCTATGATAAATCTAAAATGACTGTGGCAGAAAAGACAAGAGAAGTCAAAGCATTAGAAAATAAGGTAAGATCTTTAGAAAAAGATCTCTCTCTGCATAAACCTATGGCAGAAATCATAGGAATCCTGTGGAACAACATCATTCAATCACT
This sequence comes from Pinus tabuliformis, assembly GCA_031772625.1. Taxonomy (NCBI): domain Eukaryota; kingdom Viridiplantae; phylum Streptophyta; class Pinopsida; order Pinales; family Pinaceae; genus Pinus; species Pinus tabuliformis. Next base: position 730,384,959 of record CM062817.1, read on the forward strand.
TAGTGGTATATGGAGGTCTATTCAGACCATTTATGAACAAATTGATTTGATAAAAGTAGCCCAAGTGGAAGTTCAGAAGACAAGAGCTATATTGGGGCAAATTCCTGAGCAAGCTAATAGGCTAATCAATTTTTTGAATAACAAAACCAGTGAAGAATTGATAGCACTAGATATTAGAGATAGAAGAGGTACCATTTTGGATGTCAAGAGAGTTCTAACCATAAGAACTCTAATGCAAAACTTGTACAGAAGATTCCAGGACATGCAGGTAGAAATTGACTCTTTTACAGACAAATTTACAGTCTTGAATCAAAAGGGTTTGCCAAGTCCTGTGGGAGATAATGATAGTTTGATGAAGCACAAGGACTATATACACAAATTAAATACATTTTCTATCAATCAAGCTAGTGCATCTTCAAGTACTTCAACAGAAAAGGCACTTCCATCTGGCCAGTCCCTGTATGACAGCCTGGAAAATCTTTTTTACATAGAGCATGAAGTAAAGCATCTATTCACCACCCCACCTAACTTTCTTAGGTACACAGAGACTAATGAGACCTTAAGGAAGGTGTAGAGACATCAAATACCAGGACCAGAGTGGTGGCAAAGCATGCTAGAGATCCTGTAGACTTATTATTTTTCAAAACAAAATCGTGTACCCTCTATTGTAAATACGCAGAACAGAAATGAAGCACGGTCCTGTAAATTTAAGCGTATCACATCAGCATTAAAGAAGGGCCAGCCAAAGCAGAAAATTAGTGCATAGGATCAGTGAAAAATAGCTGCAAGACCGACTTACAACATCTACCTCCAGTACTTCTCTTTAATTCGGATCAACTAGCGCAGCACGAATTTATTGCACCATTTATTGTCTCCTTGTTTTCGAGACTGTCTGTCTCTGTCTTTGTAAGAGAAACATTAATTATCAACATATATTTATCTTGTATAAATACCCCCTCACAAGAAATATTTGGGGTTGGTTGGTGGTGAAAGTTCATAGCTGTGATTGTAATACTGAACAATTTTTGGAATAAAAGGCTATTGGGACCATTCGTTTTGCTTACTGGATGAAGATTTGATGCTAAGGACCATGTTGCAGAATTCTTGAATAATTTCATGGATCAATAAGTCTCTTCTAACTTGTGTTTTATAGTTTCTGTGTTTACTATATCATCTATGTTTCATGATCTAAGTAATAGAGAAAAATAATAACCCAGAATTTGCTTGTTTGCACTCTGTGTTCAATCTCTGTTATTATTAATGTTTTCTTCGAGAATTAGCATAAAAAATGAATTCTTAATTGCTCCTGTTTCCCCTGGTTCTTTCATCTTGAATATTAGCTAAGGAATTCTTAATTGCTCCTTGGTAATAATCATCCATCTTCCCTCTGTCAACATGATGAAGGATTCTTAATTTCCCTTCACCCATTGACTCCATTCCATCAGATTTCAGCCTATGAATTGTTCTATATTTGAGTACCTTGCTCTGTGATAAATCCTATGATAATAAACTTAACCCAGGAAGCCATCTTTCTTTCACTCCACCATGCCCAATGGACTGAAATGCTTCAGATTCACCTCACTGTTCTATTGACTCCCCATCCTCCAACCAAAACTCAAAACAAACCTTTGCACTCCATAACTAGCCTAATACACCTCAAAACAAAGCCAAATTATAAAGAGAGAGCCCTCTTTGGGTGCAGATTAGCTAGAATCTTCTTCTAAAGGATTGGTCTATGGTTACCTCGGCCGTATTCCCTTTCTTGCAACTTTTGGGAACAACCTGAGTGATAACAGACATATTTTATTTTTGTTTATTTTTGCTTAAAATAAGGCAGGTCGTTTAAACCTCCTCATCTATTTTTGTAATTTCTATTTTTAAGTTTCATAGACTGGTATTTAAACCCCTCTCATGCATTTAGAGGGGGGTCCAAAATTTTTATCAAAAACATTCTTTAGAATGTGCACTTATGCCCCCCACTGAGGAGGTTTTCATAAAATTAATGGAACAAGATTTATTTTCTACTTGAGTTTAGCATCTTCTACCGAAATTGCATTTTTGTACTCTTAGTTGATGTTAAGTGATTTGAAGGTAGATCAATATTGTTGGAGCATATGAGTAGGATGTATTACAAATGGTACTTATATCTCTTAATACCTTTTAGTTGTGTATCAAGCAATAAATCATTTTCAGTTATTTATGTATGAAAGCTTAAATTCTTAGTTATCATTATTGCACTTTTGTATGATGATGATTTATTCTTTATGCTGAATATGTGAATGACTCTTTATGCGATATATCCTTCATATCGTTTTGGATAACTTTTTATATGAAATGATCATTATCAAATGGATTATTTTCTTATCGTAATTGAATGAACTTCATTATCAATTACTTTTAGAGATCATTTTAGATAGCATATAAATGTTACTCTCGGGATAGTTTTAAAGTTAGATGTTTTCTTTGATTATGATAGATTGCATATGATAGTTAGAAGATAGATTAAGATTAGAATAAGTATTCACCTCATAAAACCCAAAAAAGAAAAACATCATCCCGTTAGCACAAACATCATAAATAGATTGGGAAACTGGTCCCATCATCCCCAGTCGGAGCCACTATTCCAAACAGAAAAGGCGCTGACCTAAGGTCCGGACTGAGTGGTTATCCCCCTTGTTGAAGTCCCGATTTTTCAAGCCTTCAACATATTTGACACTAGAAGGAGGGCCTGACTGTGAATGGAAAGTAAATCTACATCTTCACGCCATTCTAAGAGTAAAACTCCCTCACCATCACCTTCAACTTCTCGTTCGCATTCCAAATCTCTTATCTCTGAACCAGTAGTTAAAAAGAAAAATACAGAGCACATTACTCAAATCCCAAACAAGCTAGATTATTCTTCTTTAGATCCCCCTGAGTTACAAACTTTAATTCATACGTTACAGGGGATTTCTATATCTCACAAAGAATCTGATTTATCCCAAGGTAGTGTTACTTCTCATCAAACTCCATCTCAACGACTGACTAGAGCACAAAGTGAAAAGTTAGGAATCCCACCAGTTGAGTTTCTCTTACCGAGTCATAAGAAAGCTAGGAAAACAACAACGGAATCTCAGAGTGAGGTTCTATCATCATTTTCATCTACCATCCCTCAACTCCAAATTGTGCTTCATATAGGTACAGGAGCAACATCCTCCTCTACCCAATCACCTTCAACTACTACCACACCTTCTCCTACTCATACGTCGACGATGGCAGGAAATCCACCACAAAGGCCATGGGCCAATCCAAGGGCTGTAAGAATGCCTGCACCTTTATCTCAATTACCAGCTCATCCTGAGAAATGGTTGCCAAAATTCAATCCTGACAATGACCAACTAGCTGAGGAACATATAAATAATTTTATGCTATCTATTAATTTGAATGGAGTAACAGAAGAGGATGCAGTTGTAAGATTATTCCCCTATACTTTACAAGGAGCAGCAGGATCATGGTATTTTTTTTTACCATCAGGCTCCATTAATAACTGGGATACATTTCAAGATTTAACAAAATTTGGGGATGATAGGTCAACAACAACCTTAATAAATGACCTATCCAATTTAAAAGCCAAACAAAAGGAACCAATTAAGGATTTCAACTCTCGTTTCAATAAATTATTGAACAAAATACCAACAGTGTCTAAGCCTACCGATGAAGTCCAAAATGAATGGTATATTTCTGCTTTACCTTCGAATTCAACTATCTTTGTAGATAGAGCTGCCAAGCCAACGTTAGCCGAAAACATGAAAGAGGCAATAGTTGTAGAGAAACTTATCCTAGCCATAGAGAAGAAAAATGATGTAGATGAAAGAAATTCTCAAAAATTGTCCTTTAGAGATGATTCTAAGAGAAAACAACCAAAGGACCCGTTTGACCTGGAAGGGTTATAGAAAGTCTTGAAGAATATGTCCAATGAAATGTATATTAATTAATGGAAAAACCTGTGAGAAAATTATGAAACCGACGTTTCGGACTAGCTAGGTGAGTCCATCATCAGGGTAATGAGATCTGAATTTTGAGAAGAGAGAGTCGAGAAAATTAAGAAGCTATTAATAGAAGAATAGAAAGATATCTTTTTAGCTTGTGATGTCGGCTTGATTGATTTACATTTAATAATTAATTAATTAATTAATTCTTAATCTATTTAAATAATTTTTTATTTTTGTTTTTATTTATTTATTTATTATTAATTTTTAACTAATTATTTTATTATTCTTTATTAAATTAAATTAATAAAAGAATTTTATTTAAAAGACAAATGTATAAATATTTTATTATGTTATCTAAAATTGAGAGATATGTTATATATTAATTAATTAATTTTTAATTGATATGATTTAATTGATTAAATAAATAAATAAATAATTAATTAATTAATTATTATTATTATTATTATTATTATTATTATTATTATTTATAGATTTCACAATTAAATTAAGTTAATAAATAAATTTTTAGAAAGACTTATATATGAATATTTTTTTATTTAAAATTATGTGATATGCTATATATTAATTAATTAATTTAAATATTCTTTTAAATTGAATTAAATTAATAAATAATTTTATTTAAAATACTTATATATAAATATTTTTTGTTGAATAAAAATCATGTGATATGCTATGTATTAATTAATTAATTAATTTTCAATTAATTTTATTTTTATTTTTATTATATTTTATATATTCTTTATTTATTATATTTAATTTTTTTAAATTTCAAAATTAAATTAAATTAAATTGAATTAATTTATTTATTTAATTAATGAAATAAATTATGAATTGATAAATACAGTAATCATCTCTGCATTGCTTTAGAAATATAAGATTGGATAGGATTCTGGCTCTTGACATTCTCATCTTCTCAAATTTAAGAGCATTGTTCTGCATGTCCCTTCCATGGTGGGACTTAATGGTGTTGAAGAGAGATTCCATACAGGCTGGTAGAGTATTTTAATTAATGGAAAAACCTGTGAGCAAATTATGAAACCGACGTTTCGGACTAGCTAGGTGAGTCCATCATCAGGGTAATGAGATCTGAATTTTGAGAAGAGAGAGTCGAGAAAATTAAGAAGCTATTAATAGAAGAATAGAAAGATATCTTTTTTAGCTTATGATGTCGGCTTGATTGATTTACATTTAATAATTAATTAATTAAATAATTCTTAATCTATTTAAATAATTTTTTATTTATATTTTTATTTATTTATTTATTTTATTATTATTTTTTAATTAATTTATTTTTATTATTAATTTTTAACTAATTATTTTATTATTCTTTATTAAATTAAATTAATAAAAGAATTTTATTTAAAGACAAATGTATAAATATTTTATTATGTTATCTAAAATTGAGAGATATGTTATATATTAATTAATTAATTTTTAATTTTAATTTAATTATTTTAATTATTTTTTTTAATTTCAAGATTAAATTGAATTAAAAATAAATTTCATTTAAAAAACTTATATATGAATATTTTTAAGTTATTGATGATGATGATGATGATGGTTAACGTCCACTGAGACCAAATTGGTCTATCGGACCTACAGTTTTCTTAATTTTTACTTGTCTGGCTCCTCGTTTTTCTTGGCGAGATTGGTGTTGTAGCTTTCTTTCTTTTCTCTACGGTCTTCCAACTTCCTTTGTCTTGCATCTCCTTCATCTCTTCTGGTTCTTGGGACATTGGTGTCTTAGCTTCGCGATCTATAGTCAGAGAAGTTTGGTTTAGGAGATCTGCTTTGATGTTAAATGAAGGTTTATTTTCTGCGGTATTCAAATCCTCATAATTGTTGATTTGTTGGGGCGGGCTTTCTCCTTGCTTGCTTTGAGAGTTGTTTCCTTCTCTAGAAAATTCTTCTTTGATGACAGTGTAGTGTTCTTTTTGTGCTCCTTCCCACCATGTAGATCTGTGGTGGTTTTTTCTAGCAAAATTTTTCTCAGAGGCTTTTGGGCAATTTTTGGCTAGATGCCCCGTCTCAAAGCACGATCGACATCTGAAGAGGACACTTTCATAATCAAGCTTCTGGTTCCACACATAGTTTTTACTTGTTAGGTTTATTTCAGCTGGGAATCCGGCGCTGAAATCCATTTCCACACAGATGCGTGCATAGGTGGTTCTGGCATATTCCTCTGTTTCTGGGCACCTGCAGTAAAATTTCCCAATTGCATTTCCGATGGCTTTTAGCGATGAGAGATTCCAGAGATGCAAGGGTAGGCTTGGCAATCTCACCCAAACTGGTGCTGAGGTTATCACTGCTGTAGAGGGATCGAATGATGGGTTCCATGGCTTCATGAATAGGCCTGATTTTTCCCAAAACCAAGGGCCGGAATCTAGAATACATTGTCTGCTTTCAGGATTTTCAAAATCTACTATAAAGAAACCTCTAGCACAGGGGTAGATATTAATTTCATCAGAAATGATAGGCTTCCATACCTCCGAGATCCAATTGTGGAGTGCTATCAGCCGCGGCCAAAAACCATTGAACCGGCAAATTAGGGCACTTTCGGAGAACTTCAAAGCTTCATCGAGTGAGTCTTGGACCACTTGGACCACTTGGATAGTGGGAGTCTTGGACCACTTGGATGTGATATGTTATATATTAATTAATTAATTAATTTTTAATTGATATGATTTAATTGATTACTTAATTAATTAATTAATTAATTAATTATTATTATTATTATTATTATTATTATTATTATTATTATTATTATTATTATTTATAGATTTCACAATTAAATTAAGTTAATAAATAAATTTTTAGAAAGACTTATATATGAATATTTTTTTATTTAAAATTATGTGATATGCTATATATTAATTAATTAATTTAAATATTTTAATTTTAATATTCTTTTAAATTGAATTAAATTAATAAATAATTTTATTTAAAATACTTATATATAAATATTTTTTGTTAAACCCAATCCAATCTGATTCAACACCTTCATCTAAAATGCTTATCATCTCAGATAAAATGGAGTACAATACTGTTCAAGATATGAAGAAAACCAGAGCAAACATTACTCTTCACGAGCTCAATAAATTAAAACATCAACAAAAATTACTCTTGAAAGAGCTGAAGGAAGTACCTACTACGCCTCTTCCCGCCGCTGTAATTTCACAAGCTACTCAAGAAATGGGAAGACCTTTGACTGGCATTTCAAATAATTTCGATCCAACTAACATTGCTCTTATTAGCGGAAGATCAAAATCCCATACTTTGCCATCTATCCTTACTTTTGAAGTTTTCAATAAAAATTTTCATAACTATCTAGTGGATTCTGGTGCATCATCCAACATTTTACCTAAGACAGATTGTGCTAAACTAAATGTCCAACCTCAAAAATCTACAGTACGAATAGTGCAGCTAGATTGGTCTCAATTCGAAGTCATCGGAGAGCTTAATCAAGTGACCATAAGACTTTCATCAAATCCAAAGGTATGTCAAGTTATCGATATACTTGTAGCTGACATTCCTGAATTCTATGGACTGATCCTCAGTAGGTGTTACACAGTAATTTGTCACCGTTGGTCACCGTCCCTATCGCCCCAATTCCAGTACATTGGAGGATGCATTTCGGGACCTGTGAGAAGTGACATAGCCTAAAAACACTTGCACTATGTTCCCCTGAGTATGTACTTCATGTTCCCTCAAGACACCTTCTGCAAATTATCCCTGAAAAGTGCCCTTTTCCCATTGGCGTAGGTACCCAATGTCTGACCCGCGCTAATAACTCAGATCCTCAAAAAGGGGCGCGCCCATTGGCGCTCTGTCTTAGAACAATGCTCGCGCCAGTCGAGTTTAGTAATGTTTTTTGCCAAAAGCACGACTGTATGATTTTTTCCTCCCAGATCATGAAGTCCTTTGAGGGAAAAATCCATCTAATAAAGCTCGAGAGTCATCATATCTATCCGCAGTAGCTTTTCATGGATGTTGCCATTCCGTAATGGGTGTCCTGGTGCATTGAATATTTCCCTCTTCTTCATCTATAAAAGCTTGTCCTCATGCATTAGACAAGCTAGTTCCAAGTTTATGAGTTCCGAAGTGCTGTAGTTTTGAGTTCTTGAGTTGTTGGAGTAATGCTAGAGAGGTTATGCTGCCGGGAGTCCGAGAGAGAGGAAGCCTACTGCAAGGCATATAGCTGCTCGCCCAGCCAGAGGAAAGGTTCAACGTCAGAACCTTCGTTGTAACTTTTCCTATCTATTATTAATTAATGAACGACTGTTATTATAGTTCCAATCTCATTGTCTATTATAGTGATGTTGATTCATTTCCTTTCTGACTGAAATATAGTTGTGCCTTGGTGGATTTTATGCTTGTATCTGTTTCTTCCTTTGCATGTGCAGGTGTCTGTTTGTAAGGATCGCAAGGATTGTGACCTGCCAGAGCGAGGGAGCGGGAACACCAACTCTGCTTCGACTATAGCGTTGGAATCCAGGTTGGTCTTCTTAATTCACCTTTAATGTACAACTACGAACTTGCGTGGCAGCGTGGATTGATTGTGGCTAGTTCTGTTTTAAGCTAGTGGGATCGCCTCTGTCCACAGAGGGGATTTACCTAACCAACAATTTGGCGACTCCGCTGGGGGACCACCTTGGCCGGGTGGAGGAGGTGGTGGTGGAACAGGAGTTATCACACTCGAGACCACTGAGTTTGAGAACACCCATACGAGTAAACCGATGGTGAACCCAGGTAAAGACAAAGTTGCTATATACTGAAGACCAACATTTTCGATAGAAGGAATCGGACCAGCCGGGGGGACCACCTTGGCCAGTGGGCTCAGGGAAGGATGCCATTTGAGCGAGAAAGAACCCTACTCAAGCTAATGCAAGCAAAATTTAACCGGGTTATATGTGATCGTGGTCAAATAAATTTTAAGACACTGAACTTTGAACTTGACCTTTTCACTTTTTAAGAGTCGAGAAAAGGACGAAAAGATGACTCTAGTCTCCTTCGAATATTTAATGAGCACGAAGTGACAAGACGCTCACAGGCACCTTTTTGTTTAAGGAGTCCGAAAAGGATCAAAAGTGACTGCTCTAGAATTCTAGGTAGAGGGTGTGCCAAACTTTTCGCAAAACCACAGAATACTTTTTAGGGTACGGGTGGTCGATCTTCGTGAATGCTGTGTTCACTGCATTGCGAATCGTAAGGCGGCCGACACGGCTTCCTATGGATAAAAGCTTTATTCCTATAGGGGTCTCCCAATGTATACGCGACGGTACGTGGGAGCACAGTCCGTACTGGCACCTATCGTTTCACCGTGGAGGAATCACCCAACCACTCGACGGTAAGCTACCAGGTTTAACGACGCCGGAACACGTCTCTAACCTAGACCTCTAGAATGTTTGCGTTATGTTCCAATGCGTTGTTAGGTTCATTGAGTTTATTTTATAGTTTATCTTCAATTATGTTTCAGTTTTTTGGTCCTACCGTATGTGGTCTCTCCAAACTTCCTAAATGCAATCTATATGCCAAAATTATATCGTTTCATTCGATGAATTCTACCTACAGAAGAGTAGAGTTTTTTTTTTTTTTTTTTTTTTTACACAAACAAAATGATCATCAAGCAAGTAACAAAGATCCTAATGCAGCTAATAACAAGAAATAAAAGTTTTTTCCTTTTCTTTTTAAAAGCGACAAATAGCAATAAATGCTAACTAATATAATGCAAAAAGCTCTTTTGTTTTTTGATTTTTTAAAATGGCATAATGCATGTAAACAAACCTCAAGAGATATCCACGAGTACAAACACAATTCACTCAATGGACATAGAACCAATTTAGAAACATGAAGATGAACTGTCAAAGCAAAGGAAAACATGAAGACGTTCAATGAACCATGTGATCTAAGTTCAAATGAAGTCAAGCAAGATCCAAGCAAGCTAGAAGTGAATCACTCGAAGCATAGAATACCAACTTTTAACAACCACTAGATGAGTGCGGAAAACAACCAACAAGCTGACTGGATAATCAAACCACAAGGTCCCACAGAAGGCTCGACATGCAAAGCCACTAGGTACTCTAGGGCTGGGATACAAAATCGATAGAAATAAGCAAACAACTGAAGGATGAAGGTAACAACCAGTCACACAGAGGTCCAACACACTCCCAGAAGCAACAAAAGATATGGAAAAACAAAAAATCCGAGTTTAAGGAGCTTTCAAGTACCAAACTGGCAAAATTCACAGAGCTGGCGCGACTGTGAATCTGCAACTCGCGCTAACAGTCAATTGGCGCGGGTCTTTATGGAGCAACATGCGCCAACTGGCGCGACTGTCAAAAGAAAAAACGCGCCAGCCGCGTTTACTGACCCAAAAAATAAATATAACAACCCAGGGTCTGATTGACAGTGCCCAGCAGATAGCAATTTCAAGACTGACCCAGAAAGTTCATTAACTCAGGCAAGCGAGAGAAAACTAATCATGCAAGACAAACTCCAAATAGCTTCTCCCCAGTGGAGTCGCCAAATTGGCAAAATTCACAGAGCCCACCGCCAAGGTGGTCCCCCCGGCTGGTCCGATTCTTTCTGTCGGAAATGTTGGTGTTCAGTATATAGCAACTTTGCCTTTACCTGGGTTCACCATCGGTTTACCCATATGGGTGTTCTCAAACTCAGTGGTCTCGAGTGTGATAACTCCTGTTCCACCACCACCTCCTCCACCCGAGCAACATCATTTTGATTCCAAGGTGGACCCCTGCCCTTCTTCGCCTACTGCTGTGTCCTCATCTTCTACTTCGCCTGGTGAAACTCTGGATTTAAGTAACCAGGTGGCTAAGAAGAAGAAGAAGAAGACAAAAAAGAAGAAGTCTCCCAAGCGAAAGGTCGCATCTACCCCGAGTATGCCTCAAGTAGAACCACCTTCTGCTCCTCCGCGGAAGGCTAAGTTTCCTTTCCGATTATGCAAGGAGGACCATTTTCCTACTGATTGTCCTGGCATCCCCAGGGTCTTAGAAGTATGGGCTCAAGATCGGGACCGCCCTGCATCGTCCTCTGGAGATCATGGTGGTGCTACCCTATCAGCTGGAAATGTTAAGGGAAAAGCGAAGATTCGAATCCCCTGTAGACTTTGTGAAGGCAATCATCCCCTTCACCTTTGTCCATTCATGGATAGAGCCTCTATTATATTGGAAAGTCTTACAGCTCCCTCAACTCAACTTCCTACTGGTTATCAACGTCTTACTGCAATTGCAGAACGTTCCCCTACTGACCAAGCAATCAAGCATGATTCTTCTTTGGTCCAGCTCTCTCTTCCCGAACCTGGCTATGCTCAGCCTATTCCAGACCAGTCCCTGGTCGGAAAGAGTGTTGCTTTACAGCCTGTTCCAGACCAGTCCCTGGTCGGAAGAAGTGTTGATTTACGTTCATCATCTATGTACCACTTTTTTCCGGGAGTGTTTATCATCAAAGATGAACAATTTGAATCCAAACCAGACGAAAGCCCAAAGGTCCAGATCACAAGTGACCCAGTCTTTCAAGCGGTCCAGATGACAAGTGACCCGGTTTTGCCTTCAAAATCTGAATCCAAACCAAACGAAAGCCCAACGGTCCAGATGACAAGTGACCCGGTCTTTCAAGAGGTCCAGATGACAAGTGACCCGGTTTTGCCTTCAGAGGTTCCATCCTCAGATGATATTATCACTATAAAGAATGAAGACCACACTGTCCAAACTCTATACATAAACACAGACTCTAATGATCAAGTGAGTATCCCCCTCATTCCTTCACAGTAGGAAGGAAGTCCATCAGAGTCATACCCGGCCGTTTATCCGGTCCCACCTCCAAGCGACCTAGTTGTTTCCTTCAATTGGGATCAACTAGTCAATCCCCGGTTACCAGCTTCCATGCCATTTTGAATTATAGTTCAAGTCTACTGAATGGTTATGGCCGGTACCATTATTAATGAGGGATCTCCTGTGAGCATCCTTTCTTCAACAGCTTGGGAAGCAATTGGTTCGCCACTGCTTCTGCCTGAGATGAGAAACCTTACAGGTTTTCATCGAGAAACCATTCGACCTTTAGGAATTCTTCCCAATGTACCTATCACATTAGAAGGGAAGACCGTTCAAATGGGCATCATGGTAGTCCAAGGTCCGTTAGATTACAATTTACTCCTTGGATGAGACTATATTTATCGCATACGCGCAATTGTGTCCTCACTCTTCAGAGTGATGTGTTTTCCGCACGAGGGAAGAACGATCAAGGTCGTAGACCAACTTTCGTTTCCCGGTTCACACTTCACGTATAGTCATCTACCATTCCTAAATGGTCTTATTTCCACAGGAAATCCCTCAACATCCAGTCCGTCATCTTGATGACGGCACCTAACCCGGGCGCGTGACTGAAGCCCGGGGGGCATGCATCCTCCTTTTTAAAATCGAGTCTTTCCAAGTAAACCTTCATTCCATCCACTCCGTGAATGCCATGAAGCTTGGGGGGCCTGTACCTTGATTTGCATTATCATGCTGGGGGCATGCAAATTTATAACAAGCATAGTTTTTCATTTCAAGCTTGTGTAAACATGAAACCAAATTCAAGCAAAGTTCTATATGGTTCAAGCTTGTGTAAAAATGAACCCATACTTGATTTACATCCCGTGATTGCCATTTATCTGCTAAATTCTGCTAGATGAGCCTTGGTTGTTTTATTCCATCGCCACCATCTCTTTGGCCGATCGTATGCTTTCACTTGGTTGTTTTCCTTTCCTGAGGAACCGTAGCGATGAGTGGTTTTATTAGACAGCCTCTTGACCATTACATGTTTTAAGCAGTTCCACCACTACCGGAACCAGTTGCTACCCTTTATACCACTCGTTCCTCTAGGACGAGTCGCCTTTAAGCTCTTTTTTGACTCGTTAAAGAGAATAAAATTGAAGGTCTTTTTTCAGCTCTCTTCTGACCATTTAAAGAGGAAAAGATTTCCGAGTTACTCCCCTTGACTCGTTAAACGTAAATAAGGGGCGGTCGTTTTAAGTTCTTTTTGTCGACTGGTAAAACTTAAAAAGATTACCAGGTTTTTGTCGTTTCAAACTCTTTAATGGTTACGAAACGACGTGGTTTTGATCACTTTTTTACTTTTTTAGGTCAAAATCACTACTTATGAAAAGTACTCCTCGATCGTAACAATCGGGCGGTTCTTTCGGGCATTATTTTATACTTTTTCAGGCCCGAGAGACACAACTTTACGAAAAAGGACACCCCTGGAGTTTCCTTTTCGCTATCTTTTCAAATTCTCTAAATATGAAAAGACACCGAGTTCTTCCTTTGTCAGACTTGTTAAAACCTAATGACATCGGATTTTGTCGAAATGACGCACCACAAGCATATTCTATCCCCATCAAGCTTGTTAAAAATAATTGGGGTACTCGCCAGAAATGGTGGGGGAAAAAAAAAATTTGGAACCATAATTATTGTTGTGTCGGCAGTATGTCGCTCTTGAACATGGCACTCCTCTGCTTTCGTGTCTGGGTGGGGAAATCTCATCTTATTTTTCACTTGCCTCCATGGGATTGGGTAATCCTATTTGACCTCTCAGCTGCTCATTACCTCGTCACTATGACATCTAATCCATCGATGTCAAATACTGCCAACTCCACTCTAGTGCCGCCGATATGTTCAAGAGAAGTTGACCTCTACAAAGAAACAACCTCCCTCTGATAGCTCATACAACTTTGATTCACAACATCATCTCTCTGTCTCGTGTCGATGATGTGGGAAACATTATGGCCCACCTTCGATCAAGGTCACTTCCTGTCGACTTCAGCTCATTATCCAGGAAGTTGATCTAGAGACTCCCTTCCGGTGCCTTGGAGCCTGCATGCCTCAATGGCAGTTTCTTCGTGTTCGACGCGAGGTTTTCATCATTGGCCTCCGATCGAATGGTTCTACGGGTGTTCGACGTCAGATCACTAATTCGCACGTCGTAGATTGTACCGATAGTACCTTGAGGGCCATTGTCATTATTGGTGGTACCTCTCGCATTTGTTAACAGTTCCAAATATTGACTGGTAATCAGACGATGTTCATGCATGTTCGACTTCAGCTCACATATTCGCATGCTTAAAATTGTACTTCTGTTCGGGTCGAGATGGAGCGCAAGACCCTGGATTGTGTTTGTTGTAATCTAGGTGTGATTCTTGATACATGACTCATTCACTGGATGGCTGCGACCATACCTGAGTCAATTCATTGATCCTACCCAGATGGCTGCGTCCATACTATGGATCTAAATTATCATGTACTCTCTTATGGATGGTTGTGACCATACCACGTACATCATGTATTTGAGCTATCAATAGTATCTCTCAATGCAGGTTCTCGGCAGCAGCTATATGTGATCTTGCAAAGCATTTCACCCCTCTCTCTCGCTCGGGCCTCATGCTTTGGGGGGCATCTGTTACACAGTAATTTGTCACCGTTGGTCACCGTCCCTATCGCCCCAATTCCAGTACATTGGAGGATGCATTTCGGGACCTGTGAGCAGTGACATAGCCTAAAAACACTTGCACTATGTTCCCCTGAGTATGTACTTCATGTTCCCTCAAGACACCTTCTGCAAATTATCCCTGAAAAGTGCCCTTTTCCCATTGGCGCAGGTACCCAATGTCTGACCTGCGCCAATAACTCAGATCCTCAAAAAGGGGCGCGCCCATTGGCGCTTTGTCTTAGAACAATGCCCGCGCCAGTCGAGTTTAGTAATTTTTTTTGCCAAAAGCACGACTGTATGATTTTTTCCTCCCAGATCATGAAGTCCTTTGAGGGAAAAATCCATCTAATAATTCTCGAGAGTCATCATATCTATCCGCAATAGCTTTTCATGGATGTTGCCATTCCGTAATGGGTGTCTTGGTGCATTGAATCTTTCTCTCTTCTTCATCTATAAAAGCCTGTCCTCATGCATTAGACAAGCTAGTTCCAAGTTTATGAGTTCCGAAGTGCTGTAGTTTCGAGTTCTTGAGTTGTTGGAGTAATGCTAGAGAGGTTATGCTGCTGGGAGTCCGAGAGAGAGGAAGCCTACTGCAAGGCATATAGTTGCTTGCCCAGCCAGAGGAAAGGTTCAACGTCAGAACCTTGGTTGTAACTTTTCCTGTCTATTATTAATTAATGAACGACTGTTATTATAGTTCCAATATCATTGTCTATTATAGTGATGTTGATTTATTTCCTTTCTGACTGAAATATAGTTGTGCCTTGGTGGATTTTATGCTTGTATCTGTTTCTTCCTTTGCATGTGCAGGTGTCTGTTTGCAAGGATCGCAAGGATTGTGACCTGCCGGAGCGAGGGAGCGGGAACACCAACTCTGCTTCGACTATAGCGTTGGAATCCAGGTTGGTCTTCTTAATTCACCTTTAATGTACAACTAGGAACTTGCGTGGTAGTGTGGATTGATTGTGGCTAGTTCTGTTTTAAGCTAGTGGGACAGCCTCTGTCCGCAGAGGGGATTTACCTAACCAACAGTAGGGATTGGTCAAAAAAGCTTCACAGTTACTTTGCGACTGACTGGTCTCATATGTGGCTCCCTTACAATGGCAAACCAAATCAAATCAAGGTTGAACGAGAAAAACATCAAAAGTACATAGTAACAGAGTTAGAAGGAGAAAACGAGGTTGTAGCATATAGCAACAACATAATCAGAAACTATTCTGTTGAGTCATTCTTAGGAAATTTCAACGCTCACACTTCACCTTTTTTGGAAAATTCTGTTTTATCTCAGATTGAAAATTTCTCTCAGACTGACACTTCTAGAAGCATCAATTTTGTAGATAAACCTGTAAATAAAACCTTGTTTTGGAAATTATTTTTTGATGGTTCTAAATCCAACAATGGAGCAGGAGTATGTTGTATATTTGTTAGTCCAAGAGGAGAAAAAACCATGTTAGCATGTAGACTTGAATTCGATTTCACAAACAACACCGCTGAATATGAAGCATTGGTTCAAGGATTATACAAAGCAATCAGACTTAATATCAAACACCTGCAAGTATTTGGAGACTCTAAGATTGTCATTAGACAAGTAAGAAATACTATACATTGTCTGTCAGGACACTTGAAACACTACCAATCTTTAGTACAAGGCCTGACCTCACACTTTACAGTGTTTAATATTTCATCCATTCCGGGACTTCAAAACGCTAGTGCCAATATCCTTACTAACGTAGCTTCCAAGCTTATTCCATCAGAGGACTATAGCCCAGATATATTCTCGATTGAATTAATTTTTAGACCCTCTATTCCTGATAACATTACCAACAAGAGAGTTTTCAACATGATCATGATATCGTAATTTTTTTGACTTCAAAAGGCTCTTATAATAATCAGATAATTTATGAAGACCAACTCGACAAACAAATAGAACAAGAAAACAACAATAACACTATACCAAAATCTGTAGTCAAGTTAGAGGACGTATATGACTTAAAGGACAGATTTAAATGATCCACCAATTCAAAACTCCAGAGTTCAACTTTGAGATATGAATTAGTCAACCTGGGGACAGACATCAAACCACAGAACATCAACCTAGGTCTTGGCCTGACATTTGATGAAAAATCAGCTTTTTATTGATTGTTGAAGTAGTACAAGAGTGTCTTCGCTTGGAATTATGATGATCTTAAAACCTATGGCACTTCTATTATCCAGCATACAATTCCTATGATTTCCGATGAAAAGCCTATTCAAGAGAAATTTAGGAAAATACATCCTAATTTGGAAAGCTAGATTAAATCTGAGTTGAACAAATTACTAAGAGCCAATATTATTTTTCCTGTTAGGCATTCCAGATTGGTCTCCAATCTCGTTCCAGTTAGAAAGAAAAATGGTGATATTCAGATTTGTATAGACTTTCTGTTAAAATTGGAAACTAGGGCCAAACTTCATATGGGTCATCTTATTCATGGCTTATAATATTTTTATTAGATTCCTCTCATCGAGAGGTGTAGGATTGATCTAAAAATCATCTGATTCTGATAAGTATTCATGGAGATATGAATTTATTTTGATTATGGAATTATTATCAAGCCGACCTACAACTTATGTAGGCTTAAGAAGCCCAAACGTCGTGTCTATTCAACCTCTACATTTTAGTATAAATAGAAGAGGACGTGAAGTCAATTCTACACACACTTGGATCTCTTCCTCTCTCTACTTGTCTTTGGGTTTTAGTAGGAGGAGAGATCCTAAGATGAAGCCGATGATGCCGGTGAAGCCAATGATGCCAGTGATGCTAATGATGCCAGTGAAGCTGATGATGCCGGTGAAGCTGATGATGCCAGTGATGCCGATGATGTCGGTGAAGCTACTGATGTCGGTGATGCCGATGATTCCGGTGAAGCCGATGATGCCGGTGATGCCGATGATGCCGGTGAAGCCAATGATGCTGGTGAAGTTGATGATGCCGATGATGCCAATGATGATGATGCCAGTGAAGCCGATGATGCCAGAGAAGCTGATGATGCCAGTGATGTCGATGATGCTGGTGATGCCGATGATACTGATGAAGTCGATGATGCCGATGAAGCTGATGATGCCGGTGATGCCAATGATGCCAATGAAGTCGGTGAAGCCGATGATGCCAGTGAAGCTGATGATGCCAGTGATGCCGATGATGATGATGCCAGTGAGCTGATGATGCCGGTGAAGCTGATGATGTTGGTGATGCTAATGATGCTGATGCTGCTAATGCTGATGATGCCGGTGAAGGCGCTGATGCCGGTGATGCCAATGATGCCAGTGATGCCGATGATGATGATGTCCGCTGATGCCGCTGATGCTGATGATGCTGATGGCATTGATGTAGGGTTTGCTGCTACTGATGTAAATCAAATTTATGTACTATTTATCTCTACTGAATTATTGAAGATAAAAGAAGATTTTATCAAAGGGTTTCCCCACACATTGTGGGGTTTGTCCCTGGCTAGCCGCCACATATTGTGTCTCTTGTCTTGGCTTGTTTTCTGTTGATCATTTAATGTTCTGTCTGCACTTTACTTGTAAAGAAAAGTAAATTGCTCTAAGCATAGTACATACCATAACTTAACATGGTATCAGCGCTGAGGTGAAGACAATGCATAAGCAAGAGTGAAAGAGAAATCACTGACAACAGTTGGGACAAGACAAAAGGATCAATGGGTTCAAATTCACCCAGGGTGAAGTGGAAGTAGAGAATATTATCAGAATGGCACATCGGAAGTTTCTGATGCCCTACTTAAATATCACTTCATTGGGAAGTTCGGATCTAAGGGTGTAGGGAATGTTACCCCTCAATTGAATGAAGGTAACTCGATTTATTTACAGAACCTATTTTATGTACCTGATCGCAAGAAGAACCTAGCGTCCATTTTAGCAATAGAAGTCAAAGGTTACAGGGTGGCACTCATCGATGGAAAGGTATGTGTTTGAAAATAGATTTTTTCAAAGATGTTTTTGAGTTCAGGGTTGTATCAAGTTGCAGGAAGTCCACTGGGGACCATGTCCATTGACACAGCATCAGAGGTCTTTGAGTCAAATGGTGACAGAGATGCCTGAATTCAAAAAGAGCATGAAGGTACTTGTATGAGATGTACAGAAGGAAAATCTTATAAGGGGACCATTCCCCTCATGTAGCAGGTCCACAGGTTTGGAACAACCCGTGGAGTTTGAGATTCATGAATGGGAATCTCATGTATACAAGTGGAAGAATCCCTCTATGGCTTGAAGCAAAACACCCCGGGCGTAGTATGAGAGGATTGATAGCTATTTGATGAAGTTGAGATTCACTAGGAGTGAAACTAATCCAAACCATTACTCGAAGGTTGTGGATGATAGACCTCTCATACTGGCACCTCATAAGGATGACCTATTTTTGACAGGTGCAGACCCTCTAATTTACAGAAGTAAGAGGGAGTTGGATTCTGAATGTGGAATGATAAACTGCAAGCTTGTGACTACCTCAAGGATATTAACTTTCAGAAGTTATATGGTAGTGATGTCGGACCAGATTTGGGAAATGCCTTTGAGTTTCATAAAATCAATCACGTTGATCTTCTTGGTGAACTTCCGTCCGGACATATGTTTTGCAGTTAGCATGGTGAGCTCATATTTGGTTTAGCCTCACTAGATCGGTGCCAAGAATCCTCCGAGATATCTTCGGGTCACAATCTATCATGGATTGAGATACACTGCCGGAAATATGAAAACTGCATGATTATTCGAATGCTGATTGGGCAATCATTATGGAGGATCACTAGAGCACTTCTCAGTGCCGGTTCTCCTTGGATTCTGCTTCAATATCATGGATGAGCAAGAAGCAGAAATTGGTTGTTATAAGTACCGGTGAGATTGGATACATAACTACGAGTATGACCTCATATGAAGTTGCCTGGTTGTGGAAACTCTTCAATGAGTACACATGATGAATATCACTGTGATTCTCTGTGACAACTAGAGGTGGGATTTGATTATTGAGGAATCCTATATTCAATGATTTCTCCAGCAGATAGACATCAAATATTGCCTTATCTAGGATATGGTAAGTTGATGAGCAAGGAGGCTCCATCACACTGAGATGATGTACAGGTCAGAGCCCCGGGGAAAGATCAAATTTGTGATTTTCCAGAACGACTTGGAGTTGTCGAGAGACCTTTGTAAAAGGGTCCTACATGTTGCATACATTGAGCTCTGGGAGATCTGGGGGCTTGCAGTTCTTACTAGAGAAACATACGACCACAAGGTGACTCACCCTCCCATGGTGGTATGCACTGTGAACAAGATGATTCGCTCTCTTGTGGAACAAGATGATTCGCTCTCTTATGGGACAGGATGATTTACTCTCTTGTGTATTAGGATTATTAGTTCTCCTGTGAGGTTTGGATGATGTGTTCTCCATGACAATTATGTAGTAGGAGGATTAGTTCTCCTGTGAGGTCTGGATGAAGTGTTCTCCATGACGACTATGTAGCAAGATGATTAGTTCTCCTGTGAGGTCTGGATGATGTGTTCTCCATGACAATTATGTAGCAGGATGATTAGCTCTCCTATGAGGCCTAGATGATGTGTTCTCCATGGAAATTGTGTAGCAGGATGATTATTTCTCCTATGAGGATAGGATTGATTAATTTCTCCCGTCGAGGCATCCTACCCATGCAGTTTGGGACTCATGGGAAGTACCTCTCATCTAATCAATGAGCAAGGAAATGAGGATAGGGACCATAGTAGTACCGATGGATGCAATGCTTATATACCATATTCCCTATGATAGGATGACCTTCATTAATCTAGGATCAATGATACTGGTCTGGGACCAGTGGTAGGAGTTGTACCCACTATGACACTGACTTCAGGTCGGTTGAGACTAGTTTAGAACCAGTGGTACATACTCTGAGACTGACCTCTGGTTAGTGTAGTACTGGTCTGGGACCAGTGGTACACTCTCTGAGACTGCAATACTGGTCTGGGACCAGTGGTAGGAGTTATACCCACTATGACGATGACTTTGGGTCGGTTGAGATTGGTCTGGGACCAGTGGTACATACTCTGAGACTGACCTCTGGTTAATGCAGTACTGGTCTGGGACCAGTGAGAGTGGTACATACTCTGACGCTAACTTTGGGTCAGTTGAGACTAATCTGGGACTAGTGGTACACTTTCTGAGACTGCGATACTAGTCTCGGACCAGTGGTAGGAGTTGTACCCATTATGACGTTGACTTCGGGTCGGTTGAGACTAGTCTGGGACCAGTGGTACATACTTTGAGACTGACCTCTGGTGAGTGCAGTACTAGTCTAGGGATAGTGAGAGTGGTACATACGATGATGCTAACTTCGGGTCAGTTGAGACTGGTATGGAACTAGTGGTACACTCTCTGGGACTGTGATACTGGTCTAGGACCAGTGGTAGAAGTGGTACCTACAATGACACTAACTTCGGGTTGGTTGAGACTGGTTTGTGACCAGTGGTATGCACTCTGAGACTAACTTTGAGTCAGTGGAGGATGATACTGGTATGGGACCAGTGGTAGGAGTTTTACTTTCTATGACGCTGACTTTGGGTTGGTTGAGACTAGTCTGGGACCAGTGGTACATACGCTGAGACTAACTTTGATTCAATATGATATATCCTTGATCATTTCTTCTTCTTAATAATTTGGAAAAAAGCAGAGTAGAATAGAACAAAGTAGAGCAGAGCAAATTAGAGCAGAGCAGTACACATCAATACAGGGCAGAACAAGACAAAGAATAGAGTAGAGCAGGGCAAGGGTCAGGCTATACAAGGCAATGCATTTGATGGATGAATAGTAGCGATCGACAAACAGAATGCAGATGAAGTTCTCCCTAGTTGAGAGGGAGTGTTAAAATTGGCAACTAGGGACAAACTTCATGTGGGTCATCTCATTCATGGCTGATAATATTTTTATTACATTCCTCTCATCAAGAGGTGTAGGATTGATCTAAAGATCATCTGACTCCGGTAAGTATTCATGAAGATATGAATTTATTTTGATTATGGAATTATTATCAAGCCGGCCTACAACTTATGTAGGCTCAAGAAGCCCAAACGTCATGTCTATTCAACCTCTACATTTTAGTATAAATAGAAGAGGACTTCAAGTCAATTATACACACACTTGGATCTCTTCCTCTCTCTACTTGTATTTGGGTTTTAGTAGGAGAAGAGATCCTATGATGAAGCCGATGATGTCAGTGATGTCGATGATGCCGGTGATGTTGATGATGCCGGTGAAACCGATGATGCCGATGATGATGATGCCGGTGAAGCCGATGATGCCAGTGATGCCGATGATGCTGGTGAAGTCGATGATTCCAGTGATGTTGATGATGTCGGTGAAGCTGATGATGCCGGTGATGTCGATGATGCCAGTGAAGCTAATGATGTCGGTGAAGCCGATGATGCCGATGAAGCCGATGATGCCGGTGAAGCTGATGATGTCGGTGATTCCGATGATGATGATGTCGGTGAAGCAGATGATGCCGGTGAAGCTGATGATGCCGGTGATGCTGATGATGCCGATGATGCCGGTGAAGCCGATGATGTTGGTGAAGCTGGTGATGCCGATGATGCTGATGAAGCCAATGATGCCGGTGAAGCCGATGATGCCAGTGATGCCAATGATAATGATGTTGGTGAAGCCGATGATGCTAGTGAAGCTGATGATGCTGATGCTGGTGATGCCAATGATGCCGGTGATGCCAGTGAAGTCGGTGATGCCAATGATTCCAATGATGCCGGTGATGCCGATGGTGATGATGCCAGTTGATGCTGATGATACTGATGCCACTGATGCTGATGATGCTAATGCCGTTGATCTAGGGTTTGCTGTTGTTGATGTAAATTAGATTTATGTACTATTTCTCTCTGCTGAATTATTGAAGATAAAAGAAGATTTGATCAAAGAGTTTCCCCACACATTGTCGGGTTTGTCCCTAGCTAGCCACCATATTTTGTGTCTCTTGTCCTAGCTTGTTTTCTGTTAATCGTTTAATGTTCTATCTGCACTTTACTTATAAAGAAAAGTAAATTGCCCTAAGCATAGAACATACCATAATTTAACACTTTCACAATCTCAATAAAGCTTGCCAAAAGGATAATTTTCCACTACCCCCATGGAACAAATATTACAATTAGTCACGGGGTCTGAATTAATGTCCTTTTTAGACGGCTTTTCAAGTTATAATCAAATCTTAGTCCACCAGGATGATCAATTGAAAACTACGTTCAGAACGAAATGGGGCACTTATGCTTATCAAAAGATGCCATTTGGGCTAATCGATGTTGGTGCCATGTTTCAAATACCCATGGACATTTCATTTAAGGGATTAGTAAACAGGTCAGTGGTAATCTACTTAGACGACATAACGGTATATTCAAAAAAAAAATAGTAATCATCTCAAAGACTTAAAACAAATATTTCAACATTGTAAAAAATATGGAATTTTGCTTAACCCCAAAAAATCATTTTTTGCATTGAGTGAAGAAAAACTTCTTGGATTTATAGTATCCAAATCAGGAATCCATATTGACCCAGATAGGATTAAGGAAATTTCTGAGATATCTTTACCCCATAATAAAAAAGTAATGTAGTCTTTCCTTGGTTAGATCAATTTTGTTAAGAGATTCACCCTGACTTCTTAAGAATCGTCTCACCTCTCCAAGCCATGATAAAGAAAAACTCTCTCTTTAAATGGGGGCAATCAGAACATGAAGCGTTCAACTTGATAAAAAAAGCAATTATAAATGCCCCATCTCTAGCAACTCCAAATTTTTCCAATCCCTTCACCCTATATACATTTGTCTCTAAGAAATCATATGCTGCCATACTCACACAAGCGAATCAAGATAAAGTCGAAGCCCCAATTGCTTTCTTTAGTTAAAATTTGTAAGGAGCTGAATTAAGTTACTCTGATGTTGAGAAACAGGCTTATGCTAGTTTCAAAGCAATTAAACACTTCAGACCTTTCCTTCTCAAGACTGACACCAAAATAATAGTACCATTTCGAGCAGTAAGAAACCTTCTGGTACAAAAACAAGTGGGTGAAAAGAGAGAAAATTGGGTTACAGCCCTGCAAGAATATGATGCTAAAATTAAACCAGCAAATATCGTAAAAGGTCAAGGTTTTTATAGGATGTTGGCAAGAGCATCGAACATTTCAGAATCACAATCTCTAGATAGTGAAGTACAAAATTATGAGGTAAGCCTAAACGACTCTGAATCCAAATATGCTGATATCATTTTATATCTAAGAAATGGATATGCCCCTCCACATTTGAATTACACAAAGAAAAGAGCTCTGAGACTAAAAGCTAAACAATATCAAATCATAAATGATGTACTGTTTAGAATGAATTATGATTCTATTCTCCTTATATGCCTTGAGAAATCTTAAGAAGAAAATGTATTGCAGGAACTTAATGACGGACCAGTAGGTGGACACTATGCAGGAGATGCAACAACACACAAAATCCTGCGTGCTGGCTACTACTGGCCAACTCTATTTAAAGATGCACATAGTTATGTAAGGAGAAGTCAGATTTGCTAAACTACTATTGGAAGATAGAAGAAGCCATCATTGCCATTACATCTAGTCAACATTGATCAACCATTTGAATAATTAGGATTAGATATAACAGGTGAGATCGTTCCTCATTCTTCTAAACATCATAAATACATCCTTACAGCTATCGACTACTTTACCAAATGGGTGGAAGCAGTTCCACTCAAGACAACCAACTTTGAGAGTATCATCGAATTTATAGATCAATTCATAATCACCAGGTTTGGCTTGCTCTCTACCTTAATGTTTGATAATGCATCCTATTTCTCAAGTAATGCCATGATAGATGTTGCTCTCAAAAGAGGTTTTAAACTCAAATATTTTGCTAATTATTATCCACAAGGAAATGGGTTAGCTAAATCAACGAACAAAAACCTTATTAGAATTATTAAACGGACTATTGATCAAAATCAAAGAAACTGGCATAAGTATTTAGTGTATGCTCTCTGAGAAGATCAAATAACTCATAAAACCTCCATCGACACTTCTCCTTTTAATTTAGTTTATGGGAAAGAAGTGGTCTTACTAACAAATCTAGCTATTCCTTCATTAGCCTTAGTTCAATTCATTGAAGAAACTCCTTCCTCGTCCATGCAATTAAGACAATTACAAATTCTTAAACTTGAGGAGGGACGAGAAAAGTCCGGGATTACTCACATGCATCAGCAACAATTAGTGAAAGCCTCTTTTGATTCAAACTCAGTGTCTAGAAAAGATTTTCAACTCGGAGACTTAGTATTAAAGTGGGATAAAGCCCATGAAGAGAAAGGAAAGCATACTAAATTCCAACAGATGTGGCTTGGACCATTCTAGATTGTCAAACTCATTGGCCCATCAACTTTCATGTTACAAGACTTAGCAGGGAAAAGGGAATCTTTACCTGTTAATGGACAGATCTTAAAGAAATATTTTCCATAGAAGATGATCTCTTCTATTTTTCTACAGATCATAGTTTTAGTTAAGTTTTCTTTTGATAATAAAACAAGTTGAGAATGCTCACTTTGGTTCCACGAAAAGAATAGTTTCTCATTTCAATTTTGTTTTTCGCTTTTATAAGTAGGAGTGGTTATGAAAATTGATCTCCATTTTTGAAACATATGGTTAAGTGCTATTATTTTGAAAAAAAATTCCTGTTCTTTTGTTTCAACTATCTAAGTTTTGATTAGAATCAACCTTAGGAGGAAATTTTCCTTACATCAGTCACAAAAGGTATCAATAACAAAGCAAAGACTCTCTGCAGAAAAGCTATTTTTAAACTCTACAATTGTCATCCAGGAGAATTCTTAAGGAACAAATGACTTCCCCCCCACTCAAGGAATTTGCAAGATTCAAGGAGTAATCCAATTATACACTTTAAACTTAAAGAATAAGAAGTCTCATCAAGAGCCGACTTATCATGATCATAAATATTATAACTAACTGACATTACCATATTGAATATCAAAACAGGGTAATGGCTAAAGATTGTTTCAATCAAAAGACAAGGGGTCTCATCAAGAGATGGCTTGTTCATTTAAGTTATAAATCAAGTAAATGGCACTATCAATCTTGGCTAGCAAACCAAGACATTGTTCTTTAAGAAATAAAAGAGAAATAAGAAAAGAAAAAGCAATAAGTATATATGAGGATTTATCTTTGAACATTGCATTCTTCTCAAGTGGGACACTAGATCATTGTTGGGTAATAGGTAACCCTATCGAGGCTATGAACACTTGCCGACAACAGGGGCTCTAGCTACGACAAATGAGTACACCAAAACGGATTTAATGAGATGCTTTTTTTTATCTTTACAACCAAGTAATGACTAACGTGAGTAAAATGACTGACTTTGAGAAGAAGATAATCAGAATAAAGATAGTTAGATCAAGATGTTGTTATTAAATATCACTGTTTACCTTATATTTCATACAATGAAGTTTCATTTTCAAAACCATCTCTGTTTTGGAAGTTTTAGAAAATAAAAATAAAAAAATCCTTAGAGATAACTGGTTCTTCCAAGTGAATCGCCATTTTTTGTGCTTATCAACAACCCCCAATTTATTAGTATTAGAAATAACAATAATAAATGGGGACCCTTCCAAAAAATCAAATCTTATCATCTAATCATGCCTTTTTATTTTTATAATAAAATAAGATGTCAAAGTGGAACTTGCTAAAACATGGAAAAGGACCTTTTCATACTTTAGGCACATAAAAATTCACAAACGCTAAGTTTCTTAAATAAGTGCCACGTGATCAAAAAGCCTAAGAATAACTTTATACCTAGAAAGTCGTGAATATTAAAGTAAACCTTGGAAAAAACCACTTTAAGTAGATTATTCTCGCATCGCAAAACAATTACGGTGGACCTCCCTTATAGAAGTTACCCCATTAAAACGCAATCCGCGAAATGTGAAATCTTAGAATTCTCATAACCTTATCACATCGTAGTTTCAAACCATGCAGTGCTACTTGATAACGCATAAGTAGATAATGTGAAATGTGATAGCATCTCGCATATCACAAATCACATCAACTCATATGGCAGTAGGTCTTAACGAAAACAAGTTTTTGCGATATAGCAATCTGCGATATTGCACAACAAATCGCAAAATCACTTTTATTGCAACTTAAAGGGCTCACAATTCTTGCAGAACACTTCCCGAATTTCGATGTGAAGTTATGAACATTAAGCTAAACATAATGGTTTATTAGTGGACATTTATTAAAAGAACAATTACAATCAGTTGTGAAAGGCCATTTGACGTAAGTTGATATCTTTTGAAGCGATTTAGAATTAAAGACCCTCTGTCACCTTATTTTCATACTATCTATTGATTATTTCTGCATTTACTATCATTTTTATCCTATTCTACTCTCTGCTTGTAACTTTCAGGAAGAACACACAGAGCAGGACATCCGAAGAAATGGTGAAGAAAGGAAAGGCACCCGCTTCTGAGAAGTCAGAAATGACCCCCTTGTTCACAGACACTACCTGTAATCGAGAGGAAGGGACATCTACGTGGGAAACTATGCATCATTTATTGGAGGAAGAACAACCGAGAATTATGGAAACAACAGTTACAGTGGATGGACATGGTTCTTTTGATGCTTCTTTGACTGAACTTGCATGCTCATTCTTGCACCGCATTGCTGCAAGACCAAAGATACTCCCTTACACCGACATGGTTAAGTGGATTATAGATGATGCAGACATATCTGATAGAGAATTCAAGATGGCAAGCCAAGAAGTCATGGGGTCGTTTACTCCAAACAACCTGAGACCCATGTACAATTTACCAGAGCCTCAGGCCATCTACAACAAGAAGTTTTTCGAGAAGTTCGCCAAGGAAAATGAAGACTTGGCAGAATGCACGAAGAATTGGTCAAACAATGAGGAAAGACTTAAAAAAGATAAAAAAGTTATGTACGCCACCGGTTCTCTTTGTTCCATTTTTTGTTTTGCTACCGCTATGTTATGTAGACTATTTGGTAAACCAGACATCACCAAATTTTCATCAGAATGGTTACCATTAGAAGATGTAGCTATCAATGCTACAATAATGAATTGGGCTCAAATCCTATCTGATAACTTAGCCACTGCAATTTTAGAGTACAGAAGAAAAATAAGCATTGCTTCGAGGGTTTACCCTCCATTTTTCATCAGTGCCTATGTTATGGACGCTATTTGTTTTGGTTCCAAATTTCCTATTACGGGATGGAAGTGGACAGCTCAAAGTCCACTTCCCATTCAAATTTATCATAAAGTCATGTGGGAATCAAATTTCATGCCACATTTCTTCAAAATTTGTTAGGGAGTTATACTTCCGATTCATAAAAAGATCTACAACCGAGATACCCCAAGGTTTTCCCAAGAAGCTGAGGTAGATATTCTCCTCGTAGCGAGATGGTTTGGGGAAGAATTATTCACATATATCAGAGTGTTTGGAAGTATTGCCTCACCCCATGTGCTACCTTTTTATGTCCCAGAAAAACTGATGGCTAGGGAGATAGCCTATCAGACATGCGGTGAGGGGGGGATGAGCAAAATACTAAAAGATTCTAAGAAGGCCATTTGGCCTCGATTTCCTATAACATGTAGAGCATTTGCATTGCATGACTTAGGACATGATTTTAAAGAAGTTAATAATGTATTATCTTTACAACTACCCAAGTTCCCGAGAAGGAAATATGATCCCTTTGGTATTGTAAAAGATTTTAACACAGTGGTTAAAATAAGAGTATTTTCCCATGGATTGAGAAGGTGCCTGATAGATTGTGAGAACTCTAAGGGAGCTGCAAGAATAGAGTGAGGGTTTCATTCGGGGATCGCCATGGACAGCAACGGGAACAACATTGGCAATGTCAAAGGGGGAGGGAATGGTACTGCTTCATTCAATGACGGAGCACCGGAGAAAGATGCTCCGCAGTGTGTTCAAGTCGCCGTCCACATTCGGCCTCTCATTGGATTTGAGTGCGCTCAGGAATGTAAAGATTGCATCACCGTTGTTCCAGGCAAGCCTCAGAGGACAGCGTAGGTGTGGTTTATGGGAAGACCCAGTAACACCGACCAGAAAAAATTTCCTTCCCTACTGGCAGATTGGAATGCCTATGCTACTTCCAAGGCAGAAGATACAGATCTGGAAGCCGCAGTGCCTAAATCCTTTGCCCCTTTGGTCAGAACTGCAAATGATACAGTTATGGGCACCTTCAACATTCAACTGCTCAAATCTGACATTGAACCAACAGATCAGAAGCCCATAAGAACAAGAAGCCTTAAAAAAAACCAGATCTGTGGGCATGAAACCATAAGGCGACAATCTCAGACGAGAAAAAATATGAAGCAGCTTCCTCTCTTGAACCAGCCAGATCTGCCTGAAGAAACACATGAATTTCATATCCAAGTCAATCTCTCAAGAAAAACGACAATGCAATGGGTACGCGCAACAGATCTCGTGCAGGATCTTCTGCAAAAACTCGAATGCCGGCTCGGGATCCCCTCCTCTTACCTCATATTGCTATATAAGGGTAAGCAACTTATGAATCCCCTTCCTCTCTCCTTTTACAACATTCAAAAGCATGCTTCTATTGGGGCTTCTTTCCGTTTAAGAGGTGGTTCCTTTGGGCAGACCTCCTCTGCCCTTCTTTCTCTTACAAAGATGCAGCGCACAGAGATGCCGCCCAACCTCAGTTCTCTTCGAAGGCAGCCCAGCTAAATGGTGCTCCAAAGCCATTTCTAGTAGAAAAATCAGAGGAAATTCCCTCCATTAACTTCCATAATCCTGAGATTGAAAATCGCTACCAGATACTTGCAGAATCCGCACTAATATGCAAATTTAATGGGCTATGGCCTCGCACAACAGATCTTTATCAATGGGTCCATTCCTCTTGGACTAAAAAATGCAAGATCTTCTTATGTTCAAAAGGTTTCTTCCTGGTGGTTTTTGACTTAAATGAAGACTACCAGAAGGCCTTAACGGGAGGCCCTTGGTTCTGGGGTTCGGCTGGGCTTTTTCTCACCCCTTGGTTTCCAGACTTCGACCCTTCTACAACTGTCCTCTCCAAGCTTCCAATTTGGGTCAGGCTCCCGAATCTTTCGGCTCATTTCTAGGAGTTCTTTGTCTTTTTAGCCATTGTAAATACTTTAGGATGCTACACTTACGGCAGACTGTGTGCAGAAATAGATATCAGCAAAGGACTGCCAGATCAGATTAATCTCAAGTTTGGATATTTCCATTGGACTCAGCCATTGGATTACGAGAACAAAGCCTTCCGCTGCCACCATTGTCACAAAACGGGGCACCTCCAGAGCACTTGCTCCCAGTTCACCGATAAAAAGAAGAATCTGAATCGCAAGCCCAAATCCAAGAGATGGAATCCTTTTGAGCCTCCCCGTCCTTTGGATGACTTAGATTTCTCTAGTTCAGAGGAGGAGGAATCTGAAGCAGATGTGCAGAATGATGAGGAAATTGAAGCTGATATGCAGAATGATGAGATTCTGATGGATTCTCCCACGGTCGATCCGGCGGCTCCCTCTAACCCTCATATTTCTCAGAAACGTTCTCATTTATCTTCGTCCTCAAACTCTGATAAGGATACTCAGTCGCGAGTGTAGAATAATCTACAACTTGTTATGGCTTAGCCAAACTCCACTGGGTGGGTCAAAGTGAGCAAGAAAAAAGGCAAAAAATGTCGTTTTGCAGGAACTAACCCCTTGGGGTAGCTTTCTTTGCTCAGTGCTATCCTTTTGTATTCATGTGCTTTCTTTGGTCGTTTCATTGACTATCTCTAAGGAGCAAGGTTGATAGCCTATCACCTCCGGCTCCCTTGCTTCTCTGCTTGGCTTGTATGCAAGCTTGATTGTACTATAATTTTCTTCTCTTAATAGAATTAGTCTTTATTCAGAGAAAAAAAAAGAGTATTTTCCCATGAAAAATATCCCTTCGATGATGTTTTCCTACAGAAAAATACCTTCAAAGAAGTTCAGCATACGGCACAAATTCTTTTTGACCATGAAGGTCTCCAAACTTTTGATAATTATAGAAAACAAAGGTTATCTAAGGTCCCATTGGACCAATTACTCATTGAACCAGTAAGAGATCCTACACCCAGTGTAAGCATAAGTGAAGATTCAAAAGAGAAGTCAAAAACAAGTTCTGGAAAGGAATCCACAGAAAAGTCTTGCAATCAATCTGAAAAAACATCCGAAAATCAACACAGCAAGAGCGAGTAGTCAATAGAAGACACAACCCAGTCCACTGCAAAGTCTGATCAGTAGAATTCATTTGTAAAACGAGCTGAAGCCTCAACTCCCCTTACAAAGTAAGCAAAGCCACTCATAATTGATCTAGAAGGAGAATGGGAAAATTTTAATAAGATACTTAATAAAGAAGAACAAAATGCAGAGCCACCAACAAACCCACAAGGGATGACCGCAGAAATGGTAATAGAAAGGGTTGTTAGTACTTAGGAAACAAAGCATATTCCCATTGCTCCCACATCTGATATTGTATTGAGAATAGAGGAAATTCCTCCTTTAGATGTATTCTATAGCACTTAACATAAATCCATCGTTAGAAGACAAAGAAAGAAAATAAAATTGGATTCTATGCTCACTCTCGAGGATGGACCTCTGGATGTTCTCTGGAAAGACCCATCTACAGATCCATCGGAAAATCTCACTAGGCTCTCATAGGTCGCAGGCATATATGCTTTAGCAACTATTGACACGGAAGTAGAGGTACAACTGCTACTTAAAAAAAGAAGAAGATAGGATTTTGTTTCTGGAACAACAGTTATAGAGGGTCAACATCAACCAACAAGCGGAAACACAGTTGGAAAAACTTTAGCAAGACTTTCAGAAAATGCAGTTGGCACATCAAAGAAGCTTAGCTAGTAAAGAAGAACAGTTACAGAGCATAACAGAGCTGCAAAAATATGATCCAAAAATTGAACAATTTGTCACAGAGGCACTTGGTCTCAATTCCCAGCTCTTACAACAGAAAGAGATATTATGCCAAAAGATTTCGCAGTGGAATTCTCACTGCGAAATGAGCGATAACCTAACAAACCAAGTTGTAGAATTACAACTTGAATATGATTCAATTTTTAAGAAAGTCTCCGACTTCTTAAACTGGCAGAAATAGGAAGAAGGGAAAAGAGCAAACATGCCCAAAATTGATGAATCACACAAAGAAATTTGATTTGTGAAATGGGATTCTCAGCTAAGGGAGGCAGAACAGGCAATGGAGGATGCAGCAACAATAGCAAGTAGTGTAATTGAATGTGTGAATGGAAATCTACACAAGGCTAATTTGGTATCAGAAACCACCTCTGGCTTTCTTCCAAAAGCACCACAGCTTCAAGAAATTTGGAAACAGGCTACGGAGGAAAGGGCAGAGGCAATTAGACAGGTAAATAGGTTGAACTGGGAGGTATATTGGCAATACCTGGTGAAACCGTGCAGCCAATGGATGACCCTGAAGTGCCTGATTACTTCTACCGAGAAAATAGTGCCAACGCTCACCAATGTCGTATTTGCAGGACAACTGAAAGCTGAAATTGGCCAACTGACACTCTTAAAACCAATGCTAGATATTTGCGATGTCAAGGATCAGATGCAGAATTAGTCATAGACATATATATATATATATATATATATATATGTATATATATGTATATATATGTATATATATGTATATATATGTATATATATATATATATATATAGATATATATACATATATATACATATATATACATATATATACATATATATATATATATACATATATATATATATATATATATATATATATATATATATATATATATATATATATATATATATATATATATATAGATATATATAGATATATTTGCTTAAAATGAGGCAGGTAGTTTAAACCTCCTCATCTATTTTTGTAATTTCTATTTCTAAGTTTCATAGATTAGTATTTAAACCCCTCTCATGCATTTAGAGAGGGGTCCAGAAATTTTATCAAAAACATTCTTCATAATGTGCACTTATGCCCCTCACTGAGGAGGTTTTGGTAAAATTAATGGAACGATATTTATTTTCTACTTCAGTTTAGCATCTTCTACTGAAATTGCATTTCTATACTCTTAATTGATGTTAAGTGATTTGGAGGTAGATCAATATTGCTGGAGCATATGAGTAGGACGTATTACAAATGGTACTTATATCTCTTAATACCTTTTACTTGTGTATCAAGCAATAAATAATTTTCAGTTATTTATGTATGAAAGTTTAAATTCTTAGTTATAATTATTGCACTTTTGTATGATGATGATTTATTCTTTATGCTGAATATGTGAATGACTCTTTATGCGATATATCTTTCATATAGTTTTGGATAAATTTTTATACGAAATGATCATTATCAAATGGATTCTTTTCTTATCGTAATTGAATGATATTTATTATCAATTACTTTCAGAAATCATTTTAGATCGCATATGTAAACGTTACTCCTGGAATAGTTTTAAAGTTAGATGTTTTCTTTGATTATGATAGATTGCATACGATAGTTAGAAGATAGGTTAGGATTAGAATAATTATTCACCTCATAAAACCCCAAAAATAAAAACATCATCCCATTAGCACAAACATCATAAATAGATTGGGAAATTGGTCCCATCATCCCTAGTCATAGCCACTATTCCAAATGGAAAAGTAGTTGTCCTAAGGTCTGGACCGGGTGGTTATCCCCCTTGTTGGAGTCCTAATTTTTCAAGCCTTCAACAATAGGTGAGTACATCCTTTGGTCAACTCAGCATAATTAGGGATGAACCTTTGCATGAAGTTAGCTTTCCCTTAAAGTCGTTGAAGTTGAATGAGTGAAGAAGGTGCAGGCAGGTCGATGGTTTATTGTACTTTTAGAGGATTGATATGAATTCCATGTTTTGAAACAACAAAACCAAGAAGTCAAACATGACTAATGTAGAAAAAACATTTCTGTGGATTGAGTCAAATATGATAGTGTCTACACCATAAGAAAATGGCACTAAGATGCATCGAGTGATCAACCCAATACTTAGAATGACCAAGGACATCATCTAAATAAGGTTGCATGATGTATTTAATATCGTGAAAAGCGTATTCCATTTCTTGTTGAAACATGGCCCCAATATTCTTTAGACCAAATGGGAGTTTATGGTAGGAAAATGTACCCTAGGGATAGATAAATGCAGTTTTAGGTTTATCCACTGGGAGTATGTTGATTAGATTATACCATGAGAAACCATACATGAATGAATAAATTTCATATTCGATGTAACCATCAACAATATGGTCACTGAACCGGGTTAGATAGTTTTCCTTTGGACAAGCGTGATTTACATCTTGATAATCGATGCATACACAAATTGTCTCCTGTTTCTTCGTGACAAGGACAATATTTTACAACCAATCGATCAAAGGAATAGGGTAGATGAAACCAACATGAATGATTTTTTAACCTTCACTCTTTAATGCGACAACCTTCTTTGGATGGACCAAACAGAGGCACTACCGAATTGGTTTAACATCATAATACATTTTAATCTCATGAGCCACTATATTTGGGTCGATACCTCGCATTTCCTTGTAGGTGCAAGAAAAAACATCACGAAACTCATGAGATAGGGCTTTATAGGTTTCAACCTTGGATGGGGAGAAAGATGCACCAATGTGTAGATTTTCGACAATACCCAGAGATGGGCCTCCAAATTAGACAAAAATTGAGGCCTATATGACCATCCTTTAACACATTAAACCTCTATTTTTTGCATTATATGACACATTTTTATCTTTGATCTGTTCATTAGGAAGATTTACAGATAATTTTATATTTGTACATAATATTATTTATTTTCTTAGAATGTTGTGAGAATATTGGGCATATTATGAAGATTTGGAGGAGAAGATAATATAGGGACTTTCTACCTACTATAGGAGGATCAATATTGGATATTAAATAAATAAAATATCATGAAATTATGGAAAAATTCGCGATCTCTCGTGATTGAGAAAATCCAGGAATGTGTTCCCTGTCATTTAATGTAGATTCCTAGTGTTGGGAACTAGATCCACTATTTGAAGGATTTTGGAAGGTAAAGCTTCCTCATTTCAAGGATAATTCTTCCTCATAATTTTTTATAAGTACCAATTCTAATTTTCCTCTAGGGGATGTATTTCTTAGTCTTCTTGTGGAGAAAACTTGTATTTTTGCAGCTCCACTTTAATTTCTAGCAAGGATGTACTTGGATTGATTCAAATAATGAAGTTTGGTGCAATTTTTATCTTCTAAATATTGGTATGCCTCATAGGGATATGAGTATAATTGGTTTTTTCCATCCTAGGAGCCTCAAATTCATTTTGTATAATTTTATTTTCTTCTTTTCACTTCTTATTCACATGCAACTCTTATTCTTGCTTTTCCCATTTCTGCATTTAGTATTGATGCTTCTTTTGTTGTAGGATTGGTTTAAAAGATTGAAGTAAGTTATTTTATAGGTTATTTACATATTAAAAATCATTATGCATCCTTAGAAAAACTTTTAAAATTCATCTTCACCATTGAGCTACTTGGATTGGTTTATTAGTTCACAAATCTAGAATTTATGGAAGTCCTTCGTAGCAATTTTCTGTTATTTTATAGAACGTGTTAATGAGCTTCATTTGAGTTTATTCCAATTATATTAGGTCAAAAAACATTAAATTTAATAAAAAAAATAACCCCATTTCATTTTCACTTGATTATGTTAGAAATTTTATAGGTTAACTAGCTCACTAGTTCTTGAATTTCTAGTTTTTGGAGTAGTAATTTTCTACTATTTTTTAGCACATGTTAACATGAGTATTTTGGAGTTATTCCATTTGTAATGGATACCTAAGACACACTACTTAATAAATAAAAAATTTCCATCCCATTTTACTTTTATTTACTTGGGCATTTAGCAAGATTCTCACTCTTGTAGCATTACATGCCTCATGTAGCAATCACCTATAGCAAACCTGTAGCATTACTTTCTTTCATCAGTTTTGATCTCCAGTACAACTTTGACTTAGTGTAGATGAGTAATGACCCCTAGGATCTAAATACATGATTTTGGAAGACCAAATACTACTTAGGATTTTCCATTTTACCACTGCAACACATCTCAAAAATTTGGGTTAATGGACAAATTTATGAATTGGATATCACAATAATGATTTCCTTGGTTGTCACATAAAGTATATAACGAAATCTATCAATGCATCTAACCTATTTGGAATGAATTCAATGATTAGATTCTCTTTCCTTCATGCATGTTAAATTAGTTTAGTTTCTTTATTCTTAAGTTAAGACTAGGTTCCCTTTTCAATGCAACTTTCACATATTGCAATTAGCCTAGTGTTTGATTTCCATTTATATAATTAGGATTAGTGTTTACATTTGGGAAAGTATCATTTCCATTTCTACAATTAGTTTAGGTTATATTTCATGATATTCACTCCATTCCATCAGATCAATGAAAGAACACATTGTGTGATGCACATATAGTGCTGATACCTCTTAAGTTTGTACAAACCTCAGGTTGATAATTTAAGTTGGTAGCCTTGGAAGTTGCAACATTCTTTTTGCAATACTGAGGCTTATCATTTTTTGGTGTCATTGCCAGTGAGGTGTTAATATATGCATTATTTTCTACCATAACTGATTCATTTCTTTTATTTTCTACAAGAACAAAGTAGCCTCCCGCGTCAAGGACTGGTGGGAAACCTACTGCAAGCAAAAGGATGAAATTATAGGCTCACTATTTTCAGCCGCACCCACTTGGAATTCATTCTGGGATGCCATCAAGGAGTAGTACTACCCTGTCGGAATCTATGAGGATCAATACATAAAGTGTACCACATTGTGGAAGGGAAGGGACGAAGACGTGCCAAAGTTTACCAATATTTTCCATACCCTTCACACAAAATTGGGTATCAAGGATTCGGAGCAGCATTTGGTACTCAAATACTGTAGCTGCCTGCACAAGTACATCCAGGAAGAAATAGAATTCATGAACTTCTCCTCACTCGGCATGACATACCGATATGCTGTCAAGGTTGAGAAAAAGTTTAAACAGAAGAAGCGAGACTTTGGATTTGCAAATCCGAAGCAAGGGAAAGGTGCCCCCATACCATAGAACAAAGGACAAATCCAAGGTGGGGCGGCCCAAGAAAACCTCCAAACATGCAAGCAAAGAATAGCACCGTGAAGCTGAAAAAGGACACGGTAAAGTCATGTGAGTTTCACAAGAGCTCCACTCACAACACAAGTGAGTGTCGGGCCAAGCAGTCATTGGTGGCCAAGCTAAAGGTTTCAGAATCAAATGCATGTTCCAACTTTGAGTCAGAACCCGACAAGGGGAATGACAAACGGAAGCAGATTATAGATGTGGATCCCAATGCCATTGTTGCCACCACGAAGATCTGGAAGGAGGAACCCGAAGATCCAGAGGAGGAGGAGCGTCTCTTCCACTCTCAGATGTGGGTAAAAGGCTCCCCACTACAGTTCATTATCAACAATGGGAGCCAAAAGAACCTCATTTCAGTAGAGGTCGTGAAGTGGTTGGGCTTACGAAATCAAGAGGAAAATTCAGGAGCTGCTAAAGAAAGGTCACATACGTCCGAGTTCATCACCCTGTCGGAGCCCGATCGTGTTGGTATAGAAGAAGGATGGTACTTGGATACTCTGTATTGACTATCGGGCACTGAAAAAGAGCACTATCGATAATAGGTACTCAATCCCATAGATTGATGACCTCCTAGACCAACTGAATGGGAAAAAATATTCCAGCAAGATTGATTTGAAGTCAGGATATCACCAAGTACCAATCGAACCCTCCGATGTGTGGAAGACTACCTTCAAAGCTAAGGAGGGGCTTTTCGAATGGTTGGTTATGCCTTTCGAATTGATGAATGCTCCTGCAACCTTCATGAGGCTAATGGATGACATCTCACAACCATTCACCAACTCATTTGTAGTGGTATACTTGGATAACATCCTGATCTTCAGCCAGAGTTGGGAAGAGCATCTCCACCACATCTAACAGGTTCTCCAAACACTACGGCAACACAAGTTATGTGCCAATTTGGAGAAATGCACTTTTGGCATGACCCAAGTTCAGCATCTAAGATACATTATTGATGAATGGGGGGTGCATGTGTATCCAACCAAGATCTAAGTCATTTGGGATTGGCCATATCCAACCACTCTGACACAACTCCACAACTTTCTAGGTCTTGCCAAATTCTACCGCAGGTTTGTGTTGGGATTTTCTCATATCACTTAGCCCTTGAGTCAAGTCACCAAGGGAGGAGCGAAAGCAAAATTCTTTTATTCTGAATCTCAACAAAAGGCATTCATAGAGTTGAAAGATCACCTCTGCTTGACACCAGTTCTCGCATTACCAGACTTGCAACAACCATTTGAGGTCGAGGCAGATGCCTCTGACTATGCTATTGGGGTAGTCCTTACTCAACACGGGCATCAAGTGGCATATCAGAGTGAGACACTTTCATGCACAGTATGAAAGTATCCCACTTATGACAAAGAGATGTATTCCATTGTGCAGGCCTATCGACAATGGAAGCATTACATTTTAGGGAAGGAAATGGTCATCCACATAGACCACCGACCCCTGCAGTTAATACAGACCTAAGGGAAATTACAGAATGATCGCCATCAGAAGTGCTCCACATACCTGCAACACTTCCATTTGAATATCAAGTATAAGAAGGGCAACACCAATAATGTTGCAGATTGCCTCAGTCTACCACCGATCATGGCATTAACCATGGTGCTCAAC
The DNA here is from genome assembly GCA_031772625.1 of Pinus tabuliformis. Classification (NCBI taxonomy): domain Eukaryota; kingdom Viridiplantae; phylum Streptophyta; class Pinopsida; order Pinales; family Pinaceae; genus Pinus; species Pinus tabuliformis. The sequence goes on from CM062817.1 coordinate 730,423,374, forward strand.
TCTTGTGGGCATGAGACTTCTAATTGGCCACTTCTCCACAAAAGAGACCCAGAATTCGACCACACATACCAGAAACTCTTGGCGGGTCAGCATGTTCCATATTTTCACCTCTAGGATGCCTTGTTATGCCACCTGGGTCAGCTTTGTGTTCCTTCAAGTGAACATTCCAAGATGATTTGGGAAGCACACTACAGTCAGGTTGCTAGGCATTTCGGGGTCGAGAAAATGGTGGTAGTACTACAGAAGTATTTCTATTGGCTAAATCTTCAACAAGATGTCAGGAAGTACATCAGATCATGCACTCCCTATGCCATTGCCAAACCAACCATCAAGAAGCAAGGCCTCTATACCCCACTGCCTACCCCTAGTTGACCTTGGGAATCCATCTCCATGGATTGCATGTTATGCCTTCCTTCCACTAGGCATGGAAACGATTGTGTTTTGTGGTCGTCGAAAGGTTCTCGAAGATGGACATTATGGCAGCCTGCAAGAAGAATAGCACAACAGAAGCCACTGCTAAACTCTTATTTTAACGAGTGTGGGTACACTTTAGGATCCCATAGTCAATAATCTCAGATTGGGACAACAGGTTCCTTAGTACATTTTGGTCCAGTCTCTGGTCGATGCTAGAAAACGAACTCAATAAGTCCACAACATTCCATCCTCAAACTGATGCCCAGACAGAGGTTGTCAACAGGATGATCGTACATTCTGCGCATGTACAAATCAAAGAATCTATGCACATGGGATGAGAGCCTCCCCTATGTAAAGCACAACTACAACCAGGCTCTCCATAGCTCGACTGGCCACAACCCTTTTTATGTGGGCTTGGGATTCCAGCCACTATGTTCCATTGATGTGGCCATGCCATTTGCAGCTACTCACGCAGATTTGCCTCATGTCCAGTCCGAAACAGATAAGGAAAACAACTTCATTGAGCACATCCAACATATTCGTCAGCAGGTCCATGACATTATGGAGAAATCAAATGCCAAGTACAAGTAGCGACATGATCAACATCAGGTGCCACACAAGTTTCAGGTTGGTGCAAAGTTTGGTTGCATTTGTAAAAGGAACTCCTTACCAGAGCCTATCGGAAACTCATACCACTCCGATATGGTCCTTACACCATTACCAAGGCTATGGGATACAATGCATTTGAGCTCATCATTCCCTCATTCCTTGTCCTACACCCAGTGTTCAATGTGGACCTCCTTCGGCCATACTTTCCACCATTACTAGACACCTCCAACATTGTAGAACATCTCACACCCACAGAGTTAAATCTAGATTGCATGCAACAAGTGGAAAGTGATTGGATCACGGACACACAAATCAAGCACACTCGCCAATAGAATATCCAACTGTATGGACTTGTTAAAGCAGGCCAACTCCTTCACTAAGGTAAGTGGCTCACCAGGGACCAAGTTCAACAGAAGTTTCCTCATCTCATGGAGGAAATCAATGCAATGGGGACCATTTCTTCCTAAGGGGGAGGAATGATCTAGGTGGATATCAGTGGCCACCCACCAAGTCCACTTGGACCCCCACCATTGTTCCTTTTAGCTTTTCAATTTCCTTAATTGTAACACAATTTACTATTTTTAGTAGTTTTTTCAGGTCCTAAACTTCTAGAGCCATTTTGAGGCCCTAAACGACGTTTTTTGCGAAAACTGGGAGCAACATGGGTCCATGGATTGATGTTTTTCTTCCCAAAGATGTAGTTCTTAGATAGATCTTTCTAACGAGATATTGTGTGTAAAAAATGGAGATCGTATGCGAAAGTTATGACCCCAGGAAGTTGATGTACCAATTTACCCAAACGGGGCCCACAATTTGGCATTTCATCTTCTAGGGTTAGGTTTTTGGATGTTTAGGGTTTTCCATTGTTTCTCAACAATAAATAGGCCTTCAAGGTTCACTGTAACATAGTTTAGAGGCATGTAGCCGCCACATCTCTTCTCAGAGATAAGCTACCATTGCCCTAGCTGGTTTATTTCCATTTCTGTTTGTAAGCATATTTCAGTATTTTACAGTAATGAAATGAAGTATTATTTCCATTGCATCTCTGTGTTTATGGTTATCTCTATAATTTGTTACCTTCTTGTTTAAATCCAGATCAGAGAAGGAATCTTGGACCTATGGACAAGGAAGTCTCAAACTTGTAAAGAAACGTGGCATGTAACATTCAACCTATGGATATAATGAATCTCATACCTATTTAGAGATTGATGCTTGGACCTAAGGCATCTATCTTGCACGCAAAATACTAAAATCTCAAACTTGTGACATAATCTCATACCTATGCACAAGATGGACTTGTCATTGAGGAAAATGTCTTTGATTTCCACATATCTTGATCTATTCTTGTGTTATCAGTTCAGACCTGTGTTTTGACATCTCTTGTGAGCATCCTATTGGACATTATTTGGAGAAACATAGTGATAGATTCTAAGTCTTGGGGATAGTGTTTTGGAATCTCTTGAAGGAAGACTATTGAACTATATTCTGACACCTTTGGAGCAGATTATAAGATAATGGAAGAACAATTGGAGCAAAATTTGATGATCATATTGGAGCACACTTCAATATATCTTGAAGACAAATTGAACAAGACTTGTCGGAGCACATTTATTAACTCTTGTTGAAGCACTCATATATTAATAATTAACATTTTTTAATATTTAATGAAGTACCTTTAAGTAATATTCTTTGCATAGACATGAAGAGCCTTGGAGACACATGCAAGGCTTGTTAGAGTTTGATCTTGATGAACTAACCCTAGAAGTATTTTGGAGACTAATCGAGGTATCTTTTGAAGTAGATATTGGAGTTATTTTTAGGATTTATTGAAGAATATATTGGAAGCCTTGAAGAAACATTAAAACCAACTTGAAGAAATGAAGAAGATTAAGAGGTTTGGAGCTCTAGAGGATTGGTGTCCTCACATAATGTTGGAGCCTTGTTAAAAACTAGGTCAGAGCATGAATTATTGGAGAGGATTAGAGCCCTCAAGTAGACCAAGTTAGATATTGATGTAGTATAGGTTGGAGCCTAGTTTAAAATTGAAGATTGGAGTCTTTGTCTAGGTTTGTATCCCTAAAATGTTATTGTACTTTATTTGTTGTAAAAGAGACTTGGAGTCCACGTCATTCTCATAAAAAAAAATATTCTTTTTTTATATATCTTGTGTTCTACTTTTACTAAGTGATCTTAAATGGCATAAAATAACCATTGTAAAATAAATAGTGATTCAACCCCCCTCTTAGTATTTCGAAAAATTGGAATAAAAACCAATACCTTCAAGCACAATCAAATAGATAGAAGTTAGATCCAAGGAAAACAAATGGAAAATTAAAAAAGGAAAGGCTCCAAATATTTTGAAGGTATCTTGAAACTAAAAATAAATCAGATTGACAAATCCCATTTTTTTGATGGAACAAAATATTTGACATGGAGCAATAAAATGCAGTTCGAGACACAGCACTGGAAATGACATAGAAAGACTCTAGCAACCTGCAAAAAAAACCCTAATTTGTCCTACAAACAACAACCATTATCCACTCCAATATTGCAATCAAAAGTATTCATTAAAAGTGAAACAATAATATTGAAAATTCCTTAACAACCTTCTATGTCCTGGAAATAGTGCATAAATTCTCAACTCAATTCCAACACTAGATTTGAAAATTTCATTAAAAGAAAAAGAACTTGATCAATCTAGACACTAGCTACTTCACTTATCAAACAAATTGAGATTTCAAACTAGATAAATAATCAAAATTATCAAAAGAACACAAGTCTCAACCCATTCAGTTTAAAAGAGTTCCTAAAATTAATCACATAAATCTCCAATCATTGTTTCTCCTGTATTGAAAACACTTTGCATTTTATTATACTCTACTACTCACTCTCTATTCAATATCTGCTGAAAATATTACTATTATAATGTGCTTCAAATCACTCATGAAACATAAAAAAAGGAAAAATTGCTCAATCTCAAACCAAACGTAGGAATCATTCAAGCTTTTAAAGAATGTTTATGACAAAACTGACAAGTTTAATCAATCAATAAAAACACATGCTCTGAAGGGAACTATTGTGAACTTCAAGGCTACACTCAAAGCATTCAAAATGATTTACCCCTACTTGTGTATAAACTAAATGGTTAAAACAAAAAGACACTCTATATCTTTCTAATATGTATTTATAATAGGAATAACCATAACCAAATCTCAGTGCACAACTCTGTTTATGATGAATGCTATTTGTTTTAAAATTGAAGAAAGAATCATGAAGCTATTTGAAATATTCAAAAAAGAATCAGTATGTAGGGGACTATGTTCCTGCACGTAAAAAAAAATAAAAAAAAATAAAAAATAAAAAATAAAATGAACAAACAAACTTCAAGGCTTTGAAGTCAAAATAATTTCAAGTATATTAAATGTGAGGCAAAAGAAATCTTGTTTTATCTACCCCCAATAATGGACAAATTTCAAATAGCTACCCTTTCCAAAACCAATATTATAGCTTCGAAACTTCAAGGTTCATCATAGGTATGTGATAATTAAATCAAATAAAACACATAGTGTTATAAGAGAAGCTCACTCCAATTTCTATGCTCGAATCACAACTCTAGCTCAACAAATCTACTTGACAACAAACTCAAACCTTCACAAGATTTCAAACCTTCAACAATATTGTCATGCAATCAGAAAGAGTTTCAAATATTTGTTACTGTTAACTTCTAAAGAAGGATTTGCATATCTCAATGATGTGGCTTCAAATATGAACTAATAAACTAGCATAAGAAAATATGTAGTTCAAATATGTGAGAAACAACGTATAAAAGTGCACACTCAAGACTTAATAAACTCAAAAATAAAACACACAATCAATGCATGAAATCTATAGGCAAACCCACACTATATTCCAGATTAAAAAACCACACAAAAATAATCTAAGGGGAGGCAAAAATAATCTGTAGGCAAATTTGTTGGTTGAGCTAGGTTGGTTGGGCCCAAAAAAATTCAAATTACAGAATGGAAACAATAATTAAGAACAATAGATTTGGAGAAATAAACCTCACATTAGAAGTCTTATATTAAAAACCAATCAGTTTTTTACATAAACATCCACATTCTTCAAGCTCCAACTATCAATATGGAATTAAAACAACATCCTCCTCTTCACATATGCCATGGATAAGCCTTATTAAAAATTTACAAGGTAAATTTTGGCTCTAACAACTATTTTTCTTAATTCTGGAAAATTATATATTTTTAACAAATTGGCCTCAAATATATTTGTACATCTTCCTAACCATGGCAAATTCTAGAAAACTATTTGGAGGCAACCTAAATTGTCATTTTTTCAAAAGCAACCTCTCTTGGAATTTTCTGATTTAGTTCCATTTCCTTGTAAATAGTACCCGAAATTGACTCTTTGGCTACTTTTGCAAATTTTGGTTTTACCTGATTTTCTACAAATCTACCTCAAAGACCTGTTTGGATATGCAAAATGGTGGAAATTTATGGAAACATAATTGCTTCTTACTCAATTTACTATGATAGGAGAAAATCCCATGTTCCAGCATTTTCATATTTGACTTCATATGCATGCAAATCTAGGAGGAAGTTGCCCATTTGCACAATGCTACAAATTTCGGGTTGAAGCATTATATATTCCCTGAATATCCATTTGTAGGACCTAGGTGTATTTTTTTTTTATGTGGATATGTCCAAACAACATTTTGAACAAAATCCTTTCCCAGATTTTCCCTAAAATGTGTCGATATACGAAAGCCCCAAATTGGTTCTTGTCAAGTGCAGTAATGCTCCTCTTTAGTGTAGGAACAAGTCAATGAAAGATAGGTCCACCTGTAACTGTCAAAAAGGATCCAAGATAATTATAAATGCATGTTTGTACTACCAGCTAGTATTTTCCTTTTTGGAAATCTTGAATGATGAATTGGTCCACATATACTTGGTACAAGATCCCTGTGTGATGCAAGAATAAGACAACCTATATTAACAACATTTTAATAAGCATTAATCCTATCAAGGCATATAATGAAGTTATTTTTATATGAAATACAACCCAAGTGAAAATCTTCGCTATTGCGTTAAAAGAATTTAGAAAGAGTTCATAAACTGGTAAAATAAGGGAATAAGTAGGGCATCATATGAATAAATAGGTGCATTAAGTACAACAATTATGGGGCCTGACACAATTGAGGTATGCCTTGAAGAAGATATTAGATTTATCTTCAAGACTTGTTGGATATGATATTGGAAATCTTGAAGCAACACTAAAACTATCTTAAAGAATTGAAGTAGATTAAGAGGGTTGGATCCCTAGAGGAATAGAGCCCTCATACAAGGTTGGAGCCTTGTGAAAAGCCAAGTTGGAGCATGAATTATTAGACAAGATATGATTCCTCAAGTAGATAAAGTTAGACCTTGGTGTAGTACAAGTTGGATCCTGGTTTGAAATTGAACATTAGAGTATTTGTCTAGGGTTGGTCCCTGAATTATTATTGTACTTTATTTTTTGTAAAAGACAATTGGAGTCCTCATCATTCTCATTAATAAAATTATTATTTTGTTATACATCATGTTTTTTTTTTACTAAGTGATCTTAACTGGTGTAAAATAAAAATTGTAAAAGGAATATTGATTCATCCCACTCTCGGTACTTCCAACAAACAAACCTCTACCTTTGAAGCAACATACCTCAACCTTTTAAAGTAGAAGACCTCAGCTTTTAAAGGAGTAGAAAACCATGTGCTACTTGAACATACTTATACCTATTCTAAACAAACCTAGGCCTAATATATTGGACCAAATCTCAATTTATCAAGAATAAACTTTCGCCTCCATCTTAGAACAAATTTTGGTCATCATTAGAGTAGATGTTACATGAAATATTGTTACCATGACTATTTGCAGTCAGTGTGAGTCTATCACCACTCATACTGTCCTCCTTTGCAAGTCTCAAACCTCAGCTCTTCATGTCAAGATTTAAAAATGAGAGAAAGACTTTGAAAATCAATAAAACTCTGGTTCCGCACTTTCTCTTACCATTACTTGTGGTCCTGCACCCCTTGGTCATGTTACCTGCGGACCTGCCCGCTCTGTCTCTAAAGGAGTAGGTGCGGACCCCTGTAAAAGTAAAAAAGGCACAACTTTATTCTTAAAAAGTCACTTTGGATTAATTCTGGATGTTTCTAGAAGGAATCTTGACGTGGTTGGTTCGCTCCTAGGTGGTTCATGCATCCCATAACTAAAGGATCTAACCCCTTGATGAGAGGAGCTTATCCCTTTGAAGGAGGGCTCTATCCCTTTGAAGGTGGACCTAGTAACTTCCCTCCATTGTACTATAAATTAAGGCATTGGGCTGGTTGCTGGGGAGGTTGAAAGCTGAACATTTTTTAGGGTAAATGCTATTGGAATTGAGACTTCCTAGTTAAGCTTGAGAGGAGAGATTACATACCTTTTGGCTTCATTGGAAAGAGAGTGAAAGTTGTCAAAGTAGAGGAGATTCGTGCTGGACCATGGGAGGAGCTTGTACAACATCAAGGCACCAAGGTTGTAAAGTTATTCTTTGATTAAAGTTAATACAATCAGATTCATTTTTCTCAATAAATTGTCTTATATGGTTTATGTCATGAATTCCTTGATCATCATGATAAATATGCTTTATTATATTGGCTTTTCAGGTGCTATTTAATGTGTGTGCTTGTTTGTGTTTGCAGATTCTTTAAAAGGGAGCTCATTTGGATCAACGGAGTGTGGCTTCCACAAACTAGCACTGGATCAGAGTTAGGCCTATAACATCTACTAGCCTTTATTTATAAATTTCATATTTAGAGAAAGATAGAATTTGTTTGGTTTGCTTGTCGCTAGATATCATTAGATACTAGGGAGGTAGGTCTTATCCACAAGAACGGCTTATTCGACCGACAAAATGGAAACTCCACTAGGGACTTGAATTTTTGGTTTTTGCCTTTGCATTTACTTTGACTTGAGAAACTGTGTCTCTGTTTCTTGTTTTTAACTTGATGTGTGTGGGATTGGGTAGGTTCTGTAGATCTTGAATTATTTTTTGTTTTTCGTGCTTTTGGAAGAGGACCGCACCCTCTGTTTGTAACACAGTGCGGACATCCCCGCACTTTTTCTTTACATACAGAGCGGTACCACACCTGGGTATACTTGGAGCCTGCGGACCCTGTCAAAATTCTGAAAAACTAAAATACTTTCATTCAGTCAGCTTAGGATTTGTTTGTGTTTTTAGCCTCTACCCAAATCTGCACGTGTCTTGTCAGAAACTTTTCGTGGGTTAATTCCATTGGCATTTAGGTTTTAGGTGAAATTTCTAGAAGCTTACGTGCCTGGCTTGATTTTCGTTTGGTCTTTGTAGTAACTCAGAGGTTAGAAGCCTTAGAAACCTCAGATCACCATGGTTTTTTCTGGTCTTCTTATGAGTCTGACCGATTTGTAAAATATGCCTTTGTTGAGGAATCCATCTTGTTTTTCTCTTTGCGAAGTTTCGAAAGAACTTGTTTTGAAAGTTTTGGATTTCATTTTTTAAAAAAGAAAACAAAAGTTGGTTGTTTTCCATTAATTTGTGATTCTAGACAAATTAGTCCTTAGTTTGCTCATAACTAAGTAAAACATCCTTGAAAAGAAATCTTGTAAGCTTTTACTTCAATTAGTTTTTTAGAATTTATAGATCTCAAGATTAGAGTTTTCAATAGTTTTGAGTGTTTTATAAAATTAATAAAAAAAAAATCTCTTTTGGAAAAGTTTGTTTTTGTAGTATTTGAGTGTTTGAAAAGAAAGGGAAATTTTCGTGAGCATAACTAGTTGTCTCGTTTTTTAGTGTATTGAAAAAGACAAAAAGTTCTTCTTTTTATTTGTTTGTTAAGGAAAGATTTGTTTTTACAAGCATTTGCATTCTCAACTCTTTTTTTAGCTAGAAATTAATTGAAGAAAAAGGATTGTTTTTCATCTTAAGTGCATTTTTAGTGATTTGGAGTCAAGTCTTCACACCATAAATTTTCATCTCCGCACCTTTTGACTTAAGAAAAAACCAATAAAAATAACGCTTAAAATAGAATCTATCTAGCAATCTTTTTATTTCTAGGGCTCTTTATCACCAACATAGCTTAGGCTAGTATCTTGGAGTAGGGAGTAATTAACTCTCCAAAATAGTAAAACAAACAAGTATTTGTATCTTGCGGTAGGAGATAAATTCCAATTGTTACATCTATGCTTTGGGAAGCTCCTCTTAAAGGAGTCAAGCACAAGATCGTGTCCGAACCAGTGGGGTAATCAATCCTTCCTCATTGGGAACGATACAAGATATACATGTATTAAAAATGGTAAACCTCAGATTAACCATTGTCGAGGAGCCTGGGGTCACTTGTTGGTAAACCTTGGATTATGTCAAGGAGCCTTCAAGGGGATTGAGCTTGCTACTCTGCCCTTGCATTTGTATCGGATCACAGACTGTTCCCCCAGGTATATTTGTTTCCATTGGTAACCATAGTGACCATATTCTATAGGATTCTTTCCTAAGGTGACAGTGGAGGGAAGATCCCACTGTACCTAGAGCAGACGTCGGCTAGACTCACTTGGATTTTCTGGGGGGTTCTCTTCACTCGAGACGGTTTAGTGGAGAAACTTGTGCGAGTCTATTCATTAAGCAGGTTGCTGGGGTAATTGTTCCAACCGCCATTTCTATATTGAATTCTACGACGTTGGATTTCATCGCCAACTAGTGTTTTCAGTACGGAAAGTTACTGTTTGTGTGTGGTTTGACCTCCTAGATTCTTTAGGCGTGTGATTCAATTTTTTTTGGTTCTTTAGAGACTTTAGGTGGTTCTCATTGAGATTTTTCTTTGTTTGCGTGTGAAGTAGTTAAAATATTTAATCGTGGTTGAATTACCAAGGAAGTCCGTAGACTTCGAGTCCAACCTCCTGAGTTTTCACCGAGCCAGCTTGAAGGGCTACGAGCCCTTGTAACTCCTAGTGACAGTAGAGTTGGGTCACCTAAAGAAGGAGAGTCTTCTTTAGTTATGCATCCTGATTATCAAGTGCAAGCACCAGAGTATATTTTAGAACTTGTTTCTTTTTCCGAAGTTACTAGTAGTTTTTCTTCTACTAGTGAATTAGCCAAGGAACCTGAAATCTCTGAACCTGAAACTAAACCTGGTACTACTCCAACATCAGGATTTGCCTCTCCAACTTCCAATGGTCCTGGTTCACCCAGGGTAGAAAGAGTCATTACCCAAAATCTTCCTTCTGGACTTATTGCTATTGAAGAACTTGTTACTCCGGAAAAAGGTATCCCTATCCCTGAAAATAAACCAGCTATATAACTTAGGGAGCGTGAATCGATCTTTTACAGTCCACCTAGGAGGGACGCTTGGTATCTTTCATTGACCAATTTTTTGGAAAACCCGGGACTAAGTTTTTCACCACCTCACATTCCTTTTCGTCCAACACCTAGGGGTTATTATCCTCCTTTGAATATGTCGAGATAGTCGTCCATGTTTTCTCAATCTCCAGAAACCTTTTTATATGGCGATCCTTCTGTTCCCTCTGGGTATCAGTCACTTACTGGTACTTTTTCGGGAGCATCTCGTCAATCTATTGAACAAGGGTTATTAACTGGTAATAACTGAACTAAGCCATTGAGTGTAGAAGATATTCTTATGATGTCAGGTACCATTCCAAATACCCAACCTCAAGGTGGTCAGTTACCGCCTGGGGGGCAGCCTCAAGGTCCTCAATTATCGCCTGGGGGGCAACCTCAAGGACAGTACATACCTATAGGACAATAAATTCCTGAAGGTCAACCCCAGACTCAGTATGTACCTCAAGGTCAACCCCAGTATCAATATGTACCTCAAGGTCAACCCAGGTATTAGTAAGTGCCTCAAGGTTATCAACCTCAAGGTTATCAACCTCAAGGTCAGTACCCAACCCAAGGTTTCCAACCAGCTTTCGGTCAATCATTTGTCCAAGGAGCTAGAAATGTACCTTTCAATTATCAACCCTACCCTCAACCCGGTTATGGTCCTCAATATGCTCAACTTCTATGGGTCCATACCCCGGAATGAACTTAGTGTTGGATCCATCTTAATCCCAACAGATCTTGCAACCGAATGTGTAGTTGTCATCTCAATCTGGACAACCCTTAGTTTCCGGTTCAACCCAGCAACCTGTCCAACCTACTATTCAAACTTCTGTACCTTCTGTAGTTTCTCAGCCTGGGCCTAATTCGCCTTTAACTCCGCATCAAACGACTGCTGCAACATCTGTTCCATCTACCCCACCTACTTCTAGAGTGTCGACAGCTCCGGTTTCTACTGTTCCCGCATCAATTCCTCAAGCATCTTTACCTCAGTCTGGACCCACAATTCAGACTTCGGTTCAAATTCCTGTAGGACAACTTGGTCCAAGTATGGTTGTCACAAGTCAACCTCAATTTACTTATCAACAGTACCAGGGACAGTACCAATTTGGTCCAGCTGTGTAGAACCCAGTCTATCAATATCAACCGTACCCTGGATATACTTATCAGCAACCTCAACAACCCCAGTACGGTCTGGTTAATATTGGTTTTCCGGGAGGATATAATATCCCAAATGCAATTCCAATTCCTAGTTATCCTGGATATCCTCCTCCTAGGGCTGGTCTCATGACCCAGGGTTTCAGGGACCCTAATCGTCAGTTACCATTCATTCCAACTTTGGACTTGCCTGACTTGTCGTGCCTTACAAACGATCTGATTAATTATCTTTCGTTTTGGCCGCCAATGCCGAATAAGTTGCCTAGTGATATTCCTATGTTTGAAGGTAAATCAGCAGAGGATCCGTCAAACCATGTGATGACTTATCACCTCTGGTGTGCATCTAACTCCATTTCAGATGATTCAATTCGTTTATGGCTTTTTCAACGCACTCTAATTGGTCTTGTGGCAAAGTGGTACATTGAGTTACCATGAGCCACTTTTTATAATTTTAGTTACTTAGCTACTTCGTTTTTAACTCATTTTCAGTTTCCAGTTAGATATGACAATGGCACAGAATTATTAACTTCATTAAAACAGTCAATGTCCACTTACATTTCAGATCACATTCATGAATGGAGACGTCGACAGCATTTGGTGAAAGTTTTTATCCCAGATCAGATCTTAGCAGAATGGTTTGTCAAATCTTTATTACCGAAAATCACTGAGGATGTAGCTAAGGCAGGAGTTGTTACTGAAGAGCAAGTAATTGCTCAAGCTCAGTATCTTGACCTAGTTTATACATAGTCAGGTACGTTACACGAGAAAATCCCCAACCTTCCTAAACAAAATCAAATAACTGCAGCTCCTTCAGGGTCTCATGCCGCTGATGGTATGATTGGTATAGTTAATACCAAAAGAAGAAATCTTCCAAGAATTATTCTCCTATCATAACTTTACCAGATTCCCCGACAGGAGATTCTTCCGTGGAAATTTCTACCGATATTCATGTTGTAGAATCATCTACAGCCAAATCAAAATCCGGTGGTAAAAAGAAAGGGAAGAAGAAAAATAAAACAAATAAAGATTCAAAAGAGAAACCAGAAAAAATGGAATCTACTGATGAGAAACACAAACCTCGTTATCCTTGTCTCATTTGTGACGAAGAGAATTTTACAAGAGACTGCCCTCATCGCGCTGAGGTTGTGGAAATTGTCAAAGGTTCTCAAACGCCTGCTGTTTTGAAGGATCCTTTTCCTAGTCAAGACAGTAAGATGATAGGTTCTTCCTCAAATGCCTTAGAAGAACCCATAATGATGATGTTCCATGTTAGGATTGCGACACGATTGCAAGATTATGGAAGTAAAAGTCCTGTTGGTGGTAAGGAAGCAAAATCTTCTAATTCGAACCCATCAACTTCAACTCCCAGTTCCGATCCACTACAGATCGAGAAACCTAACCCAGACTTAGTAATCAAACCGCCCGCCAAGGGTATACTTCGAAAGTCAGCTTTCAATCCACATGCGAGAGCTGCTCAAAACTATAACATTGTTGAAGCTTTGGCTATTTCACCTTTAGCAATGTCGGCTTTGGAGGTGCTACAATCATGTCCAACACAGCATAAATTGCTATTCCTGGCTATAGGAGATGTTGATATTCAGGACTTGAACCTTATAATTTTTTATCTAGAAAATAGTACACCTCGCTTACCTCATCAAATGGCTTTCCAGATTCTAGTGTTAGTCAAAAACAGACCTTGTTATAGGACTGTGATTGATGAGGGAGCCTCAACGTGTATTATGTCGATCCAGTGTTGGAGATCGCTTGGTTCTCCTATGCTTAATCAATCCCCGACGATTCTAAAGGCCTTTGATGGCCATGGGTTCCATCCTTTTGGCACTCTACAAGATTTACCTATAGGGGTTGAAGGAAAAACTGTTAATCTAGATGTGGAGGTGGTTGATGCCCCTCTAGATTATAACCTTCTCTTGGGTCGTAGTTGGTCTTACGCTATGATTGCTATTGTTTCATCGATCTTTCAACTTATAAAGTTTCCTCATAATGGAAATATCATAACTATAGACCAGCTAACTTACTTTTCATCTGACCCAGCCTCTTCTGAAAGTATCCAGCATCGACAAAACAACTATCCCTTATAAGGATGTTGGAGTAGGACTACTTAAAGATTTTTGTTTACTAGGAACTTTTTCCTTTCCTCCTCCCAACGTATCACCTTCTACTGCAACCATTCATATGATTTCATCAGACACCATTGTTTATGATGATCCTTGGATCGTACCTTCCAAATCTGAGATAGATTCATTTGGTGATGCTATGCCTTTGAGTCCATATGAAATTGCGTATCAGGCTGTACAGTCGTTTTCCGACCCTTCTTCAACCAAAATTGACTTAATGAATGTAGTCCATGAAGAATCAATTTCAATATCAAAGTTGGATTCAACAACTTTTTCCAAACTTGTTCACACTGATGAGAAAATTCGTGAAATCTTATGTGTTGATGATTTACTATGGGAAGATCTTCATCATAAATCTTCGTTTTTACCTGAGATTCATCATTTTGAAAATAATTTTTCATCTATTTTTACAACTGATTATGTCAAGGAACCTCAGAATCCAATGAAAAATCTTGATTCTGAGTTATATTTGGGAAATATTTCTCGAACTATTCCTATTGACATTTCGGTTAAGTCTGGAATTGTTGAAAACATTCATATAGGTGCCTCTCGTACGGAAGATGAAATTCAAACATATAAGGCCCTATTTCAAGAATTATGTGATGTGTTTGCTTGGTCATATGAGGAAATGCCAGGAATTGACCCAACAATTATTGTTCATGAAATCAAAACTTACCCGGATGCTAAACCCGTCCGACAACGTTTGCATCAGATCCACCCGCGAAAAGCTGCTGCTATTAAAGCAGAAGTTGAAAAATTACTTAAAGCAGGTTTCATTTATCCAATTCCCTTAATGGATTGGGTATCGAATATTGTTCCTGTTAACAAAAAGCAAGAAACAATAAGAATATGTATCGATTATAGGGATATTAATCGAGCCTGTCCAAAAGACACTTACCCAACTCCCTATATCGATCAAATCATTGATGATTGTGCCGATAGTGAAATATTATCCTTCATGGATGGTTTTTCTGGATACAATCAAATAAATATTCTACCTGTTGATCAACCAAAAACGGATTTCATTTGTCCATGGGGGACATTTGCTTATTGCAAATTACCTTTTGGGCTCAAGAACGTCGGTGCAACTTTTCAAAGAGCCATGTCTTATGCATTTCATGACATCAAGCACATTGTGCAACCCTATCTCGATGATTTACCTGCTCATTCATTACATCGAGCTAATCATCTCATCCATTTACGAGAAATCTTTATGAGGTGTAGGCATTATCGAATTAGGTTGAATCCACACAAGTGTGTTTTCTGTATAGAAACGGGTCGGTTACTGGGGTTTGTTGTTTCAAAAGCCGGCGTTCGCGTCGATCCCTCAAAGGTTGAAGCTATTGTCAAATTTCATCCTCGTTCGAGTCTTCGCCAACTCCAAAGTTTGCATGGGAAAGAAAACTTTTTACGTCGATTCATTCCTAATTACGCTGAGATAACAAAGGGTTTTACCCAGTTGTTGAAACAGAATACTCCATTCTTTTGGGATGAGATAGCTAACAAATCTTTTGATGCACTAAAACACGTGTTGACCCATGCACCGTTATTACATCCTCCCAACTACAACCAGGACTACTTCTTATATCTCGTCGCCTCACATTCCACCATTGGAATGGTGTTAGTTCAGGAAGATGAATTTGGTATTGAACATGCGATATATTACCTTAGTCACACTTTGAATCCAACTGAGCTAAAATATTCACATGTGGAGAAATTGGCCTTGGCAGCTGTTCAAGCTATCCAACGTTTTCGTCATTACATTTTACTATGCAAAACTACAGTAATTTCTTATTGCAACACTATGATCTATATTTTGACCAAAAAATTGCTAGGGGGCAAGTACTCCAAATGGATTGTGATCCTGCAAGAGTTTGACTTGGAATTTGAAAAATCTAAGTCAAAGAAATCTTTAGTTTTTGCAAAGTTAATGTGTGACTTCCCACATGCTGACACTGAAACTGTCGCGAAAGAGCCCATTGTGGACGAATCCTTGTTTCTAATCAGCACTTTAGATCAATGGTATGGGGATATCATAGTTTATCTCCAAACCCAATCCTTTCAGCCTGAAATTTCAAGATCAGAGTGTCGGAAAATACGATTCCAATCCCAACAATACAAAATTATTGGAGATACACTTTATCATCGTGGGGCAGACTCTGTTTTCTAACATTATTTAATTCATGAGGAAGCTAAAAGGGTTCTAAATGACTGTCACTCTAGAGCATGTGGCGGTCATATGTCTGGGTTTGCCACAGCCCAAAAGATATTGCGCGCTGGCTATTTCTGGCCGTCTTTGTTTAAAGATTGCATTAACGTGGTCCAAAAATGCCACAACTGTGAAATTTTTGATCAAAAGATGAACGCTCCACCTACTCCTCTCCACCATATAATTGTCGTCGGTCCTTTTGCAAAATGGGGTATCGATTTTATTACATGTAACCCTCACATGGCCAAGGGGCATGTGTATATCGTCATTGCGGTAGATTATTTTACCAAGTGGGCCGAGGCGATGCCTACATTTGAGGCAGACGGAAAAACTACTGCGATTTTTGTTTTCAATCATATAATTGCTAGTTTCAGTGTTCCACAAGCGATTATCACTGATCATGGGCATCATTTTCGAAATATTATGATGACTGAACTAATAGACCAACTTGGCCTGCATCATGATAGTTCAACTCCATATTATCCACAGGCTAATGGTCTGGTTGAAGCCATCAACAAAGTTCTAGTCATCATGATTCAACGAATCATTGGGATTCATAGGTCGAATTGGCATAACATGCTATTTTTAGCACTTTGGGCGTATCGAACCTTAGTAAAAACGTCAACCGGTTTCACTCCTTTCCAACTAGTTTATGGTTTGGAAGCTGTGTTACCCATTAAATGCGAAATCCCGTCATTGAAAATGGCCATAGAATTACTTCCAACCACTTTCGAAGAGGAAAAACATTTGTTGTACTTGGCTCAGCTAGATGAGAATCGACATGATGCTGCATTAGCAATCGAAGCTCATGCCAAACGTATTAAAGCTCAGTATGATCGAAATGTTACACCTCGTAATTTTTTGGAAGGAGACCTAGTCTTACTGTATGATCAAGCAAATGATAAATTAGGTTCTGGAAAATTCGTACCCATGTGGCATGGTCCTTATATTTTCAAGCGAAAGCTGGCAAAAGGGGCCTATGAATTGGTAGACTTTGACGAGGTCTCTTTAGGAAAGCCCAGAAATGGTCTTTACCTAAAGAGATATTATGCTTAAATCTGGGTGTGGAGATTTTTAATTAGGTTAGTTTTCTTTCTAGCCGGTGTGTTTTAAACTAAAAAGTGTGCTTAGTTTAGAGAGTGTTTTTGTCATTATTTATGTTTATCTTGATTTTACTCTTGATATTGCAGATGTTGACGTCTCTCCAAACATACATTGGTTTTGCTGATGGTGCTTGTCATAATACACGGAACATTTCTTCCGTGGTTTGGGTTATCTATTCGCCCTCTGATGAGTTGGTATCTATGCATGGGGTAAGCTTCGGTCAAACAATGAACAACATTGCAGAGTATAGTGCAGTGATTGAATTATTGTTGAGGTTAGATTCTGAACTCATTGTGTTACAACTTAATAGAGTGTATGCCATTAGAAATCCAGTATTATTCAGATTATTTTTGAGAGTTCGTCTCTTGGAACGTGAATTTGACTATATTGAATATCAACATATTCCAAGATATTTAAATACATTAGCAGATGCAATTGCTTCTTGAATGTTAAGTAGACATTTGCAGTAATCAAACAAATAAATTTAAAAACATTCCATAACATGTTTTACAAGATAAGCCGATAATAGTGATAAAGTATAGTACAGAAGTGTGTCAAATATACATCGTCTTCGATCATAGGTTGAAAAACACCTTATGATCAGCAAAATGATAGTACAAAAAGCAAAAATGTCATATGAGTCTACAACAGGTGATCATCCTATCACTGGTGATGATCACGATAAGAAACCACTGTACGGGTCACCCTACAATGGAACCTCCTGAAAGGTCCTGGGATCCCAATCACATAGCGTTGTAGCCTAAGAGGAATGTCATCTATGTTGGTCTATGGAATGTCTACTGTCAAATGCTCTAGATGGTTTTCCAATTCGGCCAGGGTCTCTGTAGATTCGTCCCATGGGGCTGGTGCTGCTGCAGCTGGTTGTTTCCTTTCATAGGGCCAGAGAGTGGCTGGTCGTCGTGGACCTACATCTGAAACTTTTTACTATCAATTTTGGGAGGATTTAAAAACAAAAAAAAAAAAAATTATAAAATGTTGAAAATGATTTTACCTTAGTCATCCCATTGCTCTCCTGGTGGAAGAGCCATGTCTGGGTCACCACGATAATCCACCCAGCATAAGGAAAATCCTGAATAGCAAAAACTTGGTTCTCCAACCAATGGAAATACTCAGGAGGAAATCGAACAACTTCTGAACACTCCTCAGGATGACGGGCCATAACTGTAACCCAATGCATCAGTTTGGGCTCTCGAGGAAGTCCAGCTCCAACGGAAAGATGTTGTGGGACCAACATTGGGACCCTCTCTAGACCAAAGCTCACAACTAAAGCACCGTATCCAAAGTTCTTCAGTTGTCTGTTCTTTGCTCTAGTGAGTTGGCCTTTTACATTAGCCAACACAGCCTCGCACCAGTTGAAGATGGTGCCTCGAAAGCAGTCTACTGCCATCCGCATTTGGGATCCAGTGGCCACATGTAGTGTTGCGCTTCCGCAGAGCCTGGTAATAGTAAATGCAATCACTTTGAGTTCAGGACGGGAGATGGTTTTGATATCAATCCCTTTGTCTCTAGTTTGGTCGTTACAAAACTCTAGCTAGAGGCTATCGACAGACTGGCCACCTGGCCTAGTCCCAAATAGAGTCAAATGTTCACCTCTCTTAGGAAAACTAGTCAAAAAGTAAATTTCTTCTAGCTCCATTTCGAGCTGGTGGCCACCAATAAAGAAACACTGGTCCTGTACATTCCACCTGTCTACCAGCCACTGCAAAAATTCCACTTGGGCCCTCATGCCAGGTATGGCCCAGAATTTGAATAAACCGCATGCCTTCAATGCATCAATCGAAGTTTGATGATTAATCGCGGTGAGATCCACATACTCATGCTCCCGTTCCCACTAGTAAAGCATGATGTATACCCTACATTCAATAAAAAGGTGGATTAGAATATTTAAAACCAAAGTTTTTGGGAAAAATTTGAAAAATTTAAGTTTGAAAACCTTTGCTGTGGGGACTGCACCCTCTATGTTAGAGACAGTGCGTAGGTCCACATTGTGCCTTAACGGCAGGTGCGCGCCCCTGACTTTTTTCCTTTTACGAAAAAGTCGAGGTCCGCAAGTTTCCTATACTGTGCCTGCAGATCCCTACGCATCGGTTTTTAACCTAAATATTTCCTAAAAATGAAAATAAAACCCTAAAAACAAATTTCAAACGGATGAAATGCAAGAGTAAGATGATGTGGATTACCTGGAGGTGACGTGTTTGATTCTGACGAATGGATTTTCCACAATCTTCACGGGAAGTTTCTTACCAAAAGCTCTCTTTTCTCACTCTAAAGTCAAATGGTAAAAATGAATTTACGAAAGCCCTTTTTATAAGCTTTTTTGAATAAATGAATTTACGAAAGCCCTTTTTATAAGCTTTTTTGAATAAATGAATTTTTAATTTGTTTATTTTTCACTTTAAAGAGGTAACTTTTGAAGCATTTTTATTTATTTTAAACAGGTATGAGTAATGTTTGAGTTTTTGTGCAGGATAATGGAATTTTCAGGCAAAATTGGTTATTTTTGACAAAAAACATTAGAGTCACCTTTGAGCTATTTTTTGACTCCTAAAATATGAAAATATTGCCCGAGTTTTTCTTTTTAAGCTCGTTAAAATGGAATTAAAAATACGGTCCACTTACAACCCTTTTTTGACCGTAAAAACATGAAAATGTTGCTGGATTTTTGTCGTTTCAAATTCGATATTGGTTATAAAATGACATGTCATTGATCGCTTTTTTACTTTTTCAGATCAGATACACTAATTATGAAAAGTACTCCTAGATCATAATGGTCAAGCGGTTCTCTCAAGTATTATTTTATACTTTTTTGGGCTTGGGAGACACAAATTTACGAAAAGGGACAACCATGGAGTTTTCTTAAGTTTTCTCAGACTCTCTAAAATTGAAAAATGCAGAGTTTCTCCTATACTAGACTCGTTAAAATTTAACAGTAAAGGACCTGTTCAATTACAAACAGGAACGAACCACTTCTTCTTAGGGTTCGAATTTTAAACTAAGTTGGACTCATCCGAAGGATGAGCTTATAACCAAGAAAATGTTATCCTCCTCAAGCTTGTCAAAAATAAAGAGGTACTTTCCAGAAATGGTGGGGGAAAAGAGAGAAAAATGAACCTGTTTGTCATACTTTGTGTCTCAGAAAAACCACTCTTGAACACGACACTTTTTTCACCTGGGTTGGGAAATCCTTTGCCTAACAGTTGATCAAACCATATTGAAAGTCTTCAGCGGGTTTCTGGGTATTAACTTTGAGTCAATTGTCACCAAACCATCTGCTGTGTCGTTATGTGTTCAAGAGGTCAGTGCAAATAGACCATTGATCTACAAAATATCTGTCATCCATCTTGACCATCCTGAGTCAATCCTTGCAACTATATTTCTTCAAACTTGATCTATGATTTCGTGTTGTGGGATTTCCTATGACAGATCGCTTTCTATCGACTTCAGCTCATTATCTAGAAAGATGATCTAGAAATCATCAGTACCTTGGAATCTGCATGCCTCAATGGCAGGTTTCTCGCCTTCGACGACAGGTTGCATCATTGACCTTCGATCAAAGGACTTCGTGACATGTTTGATATCAACACATCTATTCACATTTCATGTATTGTACTAAGTACTTTGAGAGCCATTGACATTAATGGTGGTTTCTCTCACACTTGTTAACAATTTACATCATTGACTGGTAATCAAGTGGTTTCTTCCATGTCCGACTTCGACACATTCATTCACATGGATAGAATTGTACTCTTTCGGGAAGTAGAAATCAAGACCCTGGATCTAGTTTCCACCATCCAGGCCGCGAGGAATTTTGTATTCATTATACAATGGACTATTCATAAATAGATGGTTGTGTCCATATTGTGTCTACATGTGTCTGTACTTGTGATGTATTACAAGATCATTCCTATATCAGAGCAGTAGTTAGTTTTCTAGTCATTTTTATCTGAGTATGGGAATGCCTACCTAAGTGATGATATGATCTCATATATATATTTTGTATTGAATGTTTTTACAGGTTCCAACCGGGCTCTCCACAAGATGACCCTCAAAATGATAAAGTACTTCACTCTTCTTAGATGATAAATGAAATCCTCATCTACTACAGACTTCGCACTTTAGGGGGCAATATGTTACACAAAATATTGTCACCATGACTATTTGCAGTCAGTGTGAGTCTATCACCACTCATACTGTCCTCCTTTACAAGTCTCAAACCTCAGCTCTTCATTTCAAGCTTTAAAAATGAGAGAAAGTCTTTGAAAATCAATAAAACTCTGGTTCCGCACTTTCTCTTACCATTACCTGCGGTCCTGCACCCCTTGGTCATGTTACCTGTGGACCTGCCCTCTCTGTCTCTAAAGGAGTGGGTGCGGACCCCTGTAAAAGTAAAAAAGGTGTAAGTTTATTCTTAAAAACTCACTTTGGGTTAATTCTGGATGTTTCTAGAAGGAATCTTGACATGGTTGGTTCGCTCCTAGGTGGTTCATGCATCCCATAACTAAAGGAGCTAAACCCTTGATGAGAGGAGCTTATCCCTTTGAAGGTGGAACTAGTAACTTCCCTCCATTGCACTATAAATTAAGGCATTGGGCTGATTGCTGAGGAGGTTGAAAGCTAAACATTTTTTAGGGTAAATGCTGTTGGAATTGAGACTTCCTAGTTAAGCTTGAGAGGAGAGATTACATACCTTTTGGCTTCATTGGAAAGAGAGTGAAACTTGTCAAAGTAGAGGAGATTCTTGTTGGACCCTGGGAGGAGCTTGTATAGCATTAAGGCACCAAGATTGTAAAGCTCTTCTTTGATTAAAGTTAATACAATCAGATTCATTTTTCAAAATAAATTTTCTTGTATGGTTTATGTCATGAATTCCTTGATCATCATGATAAATATGCTTTATTATATTGGCTTTTCAGGTGCTATTTAATGTGCGTGCTTGTTTGTGTTTGCAGATTCTTTAAAAGGGAGCTCATTTGGATCAACGGAGCATGGCTTCCACAAACTAGCACTGGACCCGAGGTAGGCCTAGAACATCTACTAGCCTTTATTTATAAATTTCATAATTAGGGAAACATAGAATTTGTTTGGTTTACTTGTCGCTAGATATCATTAGATACTAGGGAGGTCGGTTTTGTCTGCAAGAACGACTTATCCGGCTGACAGTAGACATTTGGCCCATCTTGAAGTAGACTTACTTGGCCTCTTGTAATAGACTTACCTTGGGCTCTTGTGCATTTTTAATAAAACCTCTTGACATTATTGAAATAGACTTTTAAAGCATTCTATTGAAGAAAATTTTGACCACTATTATCAGTGATTGAAGACAACTTGAAGAACTATTTAAGGCATCCTTGAATGAATTAAGGGTGTTAATCTTGGAAGAAACTTAGAGTAGTATTAAAGACTATTATGTAACCACTATTGAAGGTTTTTTAGGAAGAACCATTGAAGGCACTCTCAAAACATTGGATATTGTTGAAACAAAAGTCATCCATGGAGCATATTTAAGGATCAACACTTGAATACATGTTTTATTGGAGTGGCCATAAAAGTCTTACTGATGAAGATCTAAAGTTTTTGTAAAGGTGGATTAGAGAGAATTTTGTTGACTTAACATGGAAAAATTTGTAGAAGTAATTAAAGCATTTGATGGAGTACTGAAGTAGCACTGAATTCACCTTGAAAATTGAAGCAAATAGAGAAGGTTGGAGCCCTAGAGGATTAGTCTCCTCATAAAATGTTAGAGACTTTAAGAAACCAGGTTGGAGTTTGCATTTTCTTTAAGTATTTGAGTCCACATAAGAGGTTGGGGCCAAGTTGAGACTAGGTTGGAGCGTGGGTTGTAAAGGTTCGAGCACGGAAGGAGTCAAAGTTTTTGTTGTACAAGTTAGTGCTATAGTTTTGTATAAGAGGATTGGAGTCCTCATTGTTTTCCATAATATAATTATTTTTCTTGTTCTACATTGTGTATTCTATAACTAAGTGATCTTAACTAGTTAATAATAAAATTATAAAAGAAATATTGATTCACCCCCCTGTTAGTATTTCTAACAATTGTTATAAGAGTTATTACCTTCAAGCATAACCTAAAAGCTGCAAGGTAGATCTTGTGAACACAAATGGAAAATTCAAGAAGATAAGGATCCAAAATATTAGGGGAATTTTCAGGTCTAAAATGGGCCTCCTAAGGAAATTATAAAATAATAGTGGAAATAATAAAATAAGATTAGATTAAATCATCAAATTTTAGAGGGAAACAAAAACTACTTTTTAAAGTCGTATTTTCAACTTAGCTCCCTATGGGTTTATTAAAATTTCTAGTGCGGAAACTCGTTGGATGCATAATTTGATTCCCCATACAAGGAGTACCCATGTTTCATACATTTGATAGAACTTGCTACACGAAAATAGAGAAATACATGAAACACGTGATTGCAATCACATTTTTTCATGTATTTCTCATTTTTTGTGTAGTAGGGTCCATTGAAAGTATGCAACATGGGTACGTCTTGGATGAGGAATTAAATTTTTCATCCAAAAAGTACTCTCGATCAAAATTTGAGTAGAATATTAGGGAGATAAGTTGAAAATACAAGTTGAAAAAGTAGTTTTATTATTTTATTATTTTTTTGTCTTTTTACCTTTTTACCCCAAAAATGGTGATTCATCCCCACGGTTGACATCATCACCTTGAATCCTATTAGTTCTTATAAGTTTTATTTTGGTTGTATGTTTTTCTTAGGAGGTCCATTTTAGACCTCAAAATTCCCCTAATGGCTTATGAAAATATATCCTACCTAGTCATGAAAACACATGTAAACTAGGTTGGTAAACCCCTATTGTTCGATGGAACAAATAATGTACTATGGAGAAAACGAATGGGATTCTACTTGATGGCCCTAGGATATGAGTTATTTTTAATGGAGAAACAAGTACAAACAAGTAAGAAGAATACAATACAAAATTGACAGAAGTAATCTTTAGTAGTCTATCAAATTTTGTAGAAAGCAAGGTGGGTCAATTCTCTTAAAATAAAAGACTTTGGGAAAAACTATATAAAATTGATGAAGAATATGGGTATGTGCTTGCTAAACCAAAACAAGAGCACAATAATGATAATGAATAAGAGTAAATATACAAAGAAAATAAAAACAGAAAATACAATGAATATGAAGAAGACTTTAGAGAAAAGGCTAGGGTAAGCCTTGAAGTTAAACAAATGTTTGCTCAAGAAGAAATATATATATTGAGAAAATAAAATAAAGGTTTGAAGAGAAAAACCAATAACTTGACCATAAAAGGGAAGAAGTTATCATGTTAAGGCTCCTAGCAAAATATAGATTTACGAACTTTAGCAAGATAGAAGCAAAATTGCATCAACAAGAAAGGAGACATAAGAAGAAGTTAAAACTATAAAAGTTCAACTAGAAGAAGAAAAGAGAGAAGAAGAAGTAATGAAGATCCATATAATAAATAAAGATGAATATTGTGAGATTTTTGAAGAAGAGATCATTTCGTTGATAAATGAAGTTGACAAGCTCAATAAGAACTTAAAAAGTTCTCAAGTATTAGATAAAATCCTCAGTTTCCAAATGCCAGCCTTTGACAAATTAGTTCTTCGCTATACAAGTGAGACTTCATGCAAAAATGATGAAAGCCAAAAATCACCTAAAATATCTGGGAGCCATATCCTTCAAAAATCTGGTCCTACTAGAAGGAAGAAATGAAATCAAGATGAATTTGGGAGAACAACGTCACCATGAATTTGTGCAGATGAATCCAAGGGATTCATATGCAATGAAACTAACAATAAGGATTAGGATAGGGATATGCCTCCACCAAGAAAGATCAAATTCAAAATGGCATCAAGAGAATGCTATTCATCTAGGTACATAAGGTTTTTCTCTATTTATTGTTATTCTGGCACTAATTTTGGTCATAAATCTAGACATTCTAGAGCATATTACAAAAGTTATCAAAACCCTACAAGAAAACTTAAATTTGGACAAGATAGAGCTCCAAATAGCTATTACAATTCAATTCCCCCATCATTCAAGTTTAATGTAGAATTTTATCATTGTCACAATGTTAGTCATATGGCATGAGACTATAGAATGGTGTGAAATGGGCTCCTAAGCAAGTCAAAGAACATAACTTATCTAGAAATCCCACCAAGGTTTGGAGAACAAAGCAAGAAAATACTAAGGTAAAATAATACAATTTATTTAATGCTCCGTAGGTTTGAAATAGTACAGCGTGAAAAGCCCTCAAAAATTGAAATAAGGAGGGAATAATATACATAAGGTTTTATCGAAAATTTCTTTTTGAAGAGATTGTTCACCTTGTATGAAGAAAGTGGGAAAAAATTTACATCTAATTTTCTATATAGGTTAGAATATATGTAATAGAAAAGAGGTCCCACTCTTGATTTAGAAACATTTAAGGCAATGCCTTTCTGCTATGAATAATCTAAAGATATTCTAGAACTTGTCTCTAACAGAGGCTAAGAACTTGATCAGATTATTTTGCAACATTAGAAATCTGAAGGAGGTTCAAGAAACTTGTACTTAAGTTAAGAAAGCAATGCATTTCCAAAGAAAAATGAGGACCATTGTATAAAGGGAAATAATATTTGGAGTTGTAGATAAAAGATCAATGGTTTAGAATACCTTCATTCTATATGGCCATGAAAGGCCTTTCCTAGAGTTAGTAAAAATATTTTTGGTGGTGGTATGGAACAAAAAATGCAATGTTGTGGTTGAAAATAAGATTTTTCAAAGATTAAAAACTTATTACTTGCAATAAATTCCTTAGACTAGATATCAACAAGGAAAATATTGAATGGTTTATGAATTATTTATATTCTCTAAGAGTTTTGGAAGCTCATACAGTGGTAAAAATTATGTTGATTAGTTTTTACTAGTTGGATATTTTATAGGTTATTTATCACACATGAGCTATCTATATATCGCACTAAGGACCCATTTCTCGCATGTTTATACAACACTTGTGGGATATTATAGTAATATATATGAAATGTTCTTGGGGTAGGAAAAGTCCTTTTAAAGGTAAGTGTAAAATGTAGCAACCTGGGAGAGGTGAGGATCAACACAAAAAGTATGCATAAATAACAAAGCTTGAAAAATTTGGTCATCTTAACCCGAATTTGAAAAGGTCATGAACCATTTTTGAGATCTCTATTTGATTGAATTGATATATGTTCTGGCCTCCAAACAAAGAGGGATAAAAAGGAGAGAATATGAAAATTGGAGTAGCACGATGATAGGGGGAGCACCCCATTTTCCATTGATGTCAAAGCGGGAGAGAATACTGAAAAGGAGAAATGGTGAGAGTATTACCACCATGAAAATGAGGAAGATTGTTGAGATGCCATCATTGTTTTCATAGATGGCCTACTAAAAGGGAAACAAATCTCTTCCTATGGGAATTATTATTGAGCTACTTGATTGGTTTCCTACAAGTATCCCTATAAGTCAACATGTTTAGTCTTCTTTTTTGGTTTACATAACATCAATCAATTCTATGTAAAAATGGAGATTTTTCTTCTCATCTAAAGAGAGAAAGGGAACATGATCACTCATAATATTTTTTCAAATTATGATGAGCCATGCGTGGAGAAAGGAGGCTTCACATAATAGAGAAGAACATGGCAGACACCAACACAATGATAAATTATTTGCAATAGAAGGCAAGAATATAGAAGATGAAAGAAGCAATCACCAAATATCCTGCATGACAAAATGAAAAATATAAAATGACCCGACCTCTGACAAAAGTATGAATATAAAGAATGTAATCACACCATCCATTTTCTTTAATAATGTATAGTTAATGTGTGCAATTTCAAAGTTGAATTTCTGGAATATAAGTACAATACTTATTTAGAATTCATCTAATAAATAGAGGGTATTGAAACCATGTCTAGAATCATGAAGGAAATTGGTCTTTTGTGATAATAGGTAATGAACCAAAAATATGACAGTCACACTAAAAAATGAATTATTTGCAAAAAAAAAGTGTGATCATTCCTGAAATGAAATTTTTAAGACAAAAAATTAATGGCATTCATATTTTTTTACACACCATATCTTGGCTTCAAAAGCCACAGGTCACCCTCATTACCAAGAGACGTGACACTTCATGAAAGGTTTAATTAGTAATAGCCTAGATCCATCTTAACTTCGGATCTATCAAGAGTCGAGTGGGATCAAATCTCTCGAGGTGAAAACTTTTTTTTAGTGCAAAACTTTAGTTATGGTTTGCACCTCAAGAGATTTGATCGCTCTCAGAGCTTCATAGATACAGAGTTAAGATGGGTCTAGGTTGGTTTCAGTCATGTGCGGACAAAGAAAATCTAACAAACATATGATTGATTTGATCAATAATATGTAAATTCATCTGATATTAATATAATAATTTTAAATATGCTAAATATGTCTCAAATTAATATGGTCATTTTTAATTTTTAATTTTCTTAGTTACCTCAGTTTGTTGAGATGATAAATATTGTTAATAATTTTAATGATGAAAAATTATGAACTAAAATTTTTGAATGTAAAGTGACAATGTAATAGTGTTGAATGATAGAAAATGTGAAGAACAATAATATAGTCAATTATAAATAGCCTTCATTGTGATTAATCTCAAACTATTTTCTTCTACTATTCTTATTGTCACCCTTGTTACTTTTTTCATCCTTTCATATCAATTATCATCTTTTCATATTGATTATATGAAAAGGACAGGTTAAATCATAAACCATTGAAATCTTTAGCTTGAACTATTTCAGTAAACATCATACCTTGTCTCTCTTTCTCTTCATTATTAATAGGTTGAATTACTATAACACAAAAATCAATGTACATTGTCAATAATTTTTGTGCTTACACTAAAATCAATGCACAATATTAATCCAATCATTTTAAAATTAATGTACCATTATACATCCAATTACATGAAATCAGAAATCAACATCTACACTGAAATCAATGCATCTAATGCAAGCAATCAAACATGATTAGAAGACAACATTTACACTCAATCAATGCATCTGGTGCAAGTAAGAAAATAAGATTATAAACCAACATCTACACTGAAATAAATGCATCTAGTACACGCAATCAAATAGGATTAGGAATCACCATCTACACTGAAATCAATGCATTTAGTGCAAGAAATCAAATAGGATTATAAATCATCTACATTTAAATCAATGCATCTAGTGCAAGCAATCAAATATTATTAGAAATTAACATATACATTGAAATAAATGCATCTAGTGCAAGCAATAAAAAAGGATTAGAAATCACCATCTACACTGAAATCAATGTCGCATTTAGTGGAAGTAATTAAATAGGATTATAAATCGTCTACATCAAAATCAATCCATCTAGTGCAAGAGATATTCTTACCTCTCTCCCCCCTTCATATATATCTATATCTCCCTCCATCTCTCCTTATTTGTCTCTCTATCTCAACCCCCCAAACACACACACACTCTCACTCTGTATATATCAATCTCTCTATCCCTTCCTCCCTCTCCATCTCTCTCTTCTTCTCTCTCTTAACTTTCCAGTTATATCTCTATCTCCCTTTGTCTCTCTATATCACCCCCAAAACATACACTCTCTTTCTTCAATATATCTATCTATCCCTCCCTCCTCATCTACCCTTCTCTCTCTCTCTCTCTCTCTCTCTCTCTCTCTCTCTCTCTCTCTCTCTCTTACCCTTCTCTCCCACTTCCTCGTTTCTATATCTCGGCCATCCTATTGTACTATATCTCTCTCTCTCTCTCTCTCCCCACCTCTCTCTCTCTCTCTCTCTCTCTCTCTCTCTCTATTTCTTTCTTCTTACCTTCCTCTCTCTCACCCTCCAATTCCATCTCTATTTCCCTCCCTATCTCTACTCTCTCAAATACTCTCTATCTTTCTTCCTCTCTCTCTCTCTCTCTCTCTCTCTCTCTCTCTTCACCCTCCAAATCTATTACTATATCCCTCCCTCTCTCCTCTCTCTTTCTCTCCCCCAATCTCTCCATCTCTCCTCCTTTGGCTCTTTATCACACCCCCAAATGTACACACTCTCTCTCCATCTCTCCCTTGTCACTCCCTCTCTCTCTTCACTTCTCTCTCTATGTATTTCTTCTTCCCTCCCTATCCCCTTGTCCAACTTCATCTCCCTATCCCTTCCTCTCTCCTCATCTCTCCCTCCCTCTCTCTTTCCCATCAATTTCTCTCTCTCTCTCTCTCTCTTTTCTCTCTCTGTCTCTGTCTCTCTCTCTTTCTAACTATGTTACTTTATACCACCCTCCTTCTCTCCCCCCTTCTCTCTATCTCTCCTTATTTGTCTCTTTATCTCACCCCTAAACATACACACTCTCTCTCCAAATCTCCCTTGTCACTCCCTCTCTCTCTCCACTTGTCACTCTCTATGTCTTTCCTCTTCCCTTCGTCTCTCACCCTCCAACTCCATCTCTATATCCCTCCCTCTCTCCTCCTTTATCGCAAGTCCTCTCTCTCCCTTTCTCTCTGCCCCCATCTCTGTCTCTTTCTCTCTCTCTATCTCTCTCTCCCCTCCAATCCTCTCACTATCCCACGCCTTCTCTTCTTCTCTCTCTCCCCCATCCATCTTTGTGTGTCCCTCTCCTTCTCTTACCCTTATTTACCTCTCTCACTCATCCCCCCCTCTCTCTTCATTCCTCCTCTCCCCTCTGATTCAGTTTATCTCCATCTCTCCCTAGCCACTCCCCCTATGTCTCCACCTCTATCACTCTATGTCTTTGTTCTTCCCTCCCATATATATCTAGAGTTAATATATATCATGATATATTAATATTGTATTAATCCAAAGTTATTAAATTTAATAATAGTAATATTTTAATATACTAATGAATATTAGATTTAATAATAATAATAATAATAATAATAATAATCTTTTAATATTAATATTAGGGTTAATAATGTGCTTTTGCATGATATTTGGCCCATGGTATTTGGTCCATATGTTTCACCTAAATAAAACCTCTTTTTTTAGTGTTAGTAAGTATAAAGAGGTTTTATTTATTTACCATACCTCTTTTATAAATATGGTATTTGGCTCATGGTATTAATAATTATTTTTCAACCTCTTTATATTTTAAATTTATATTGTGTTTATACGTAATAATAATTAGATTTATTTTTAAATGGGGCTGACTTTAGATTAAAATTGTTAAATGTTAAATGTTAAACATTATGTTTACATTTACCTTTACGTTTACATGTTTATGTGTTTATGTTTACATTTTTACATGAGATCTACTCCCATACTCGGTTGTAGAGCGCCTCTTGGTGCAATAAACATGTCCTCGTTCAACCTCATTTAAAGATCTAATTCGATCAAGCATAGAACACCAAACATAGACCTAAGGTAGATGAAAGAGAATTTTCACAACTCATGACCCAAAGAGAGAGGAACAAGAGACATGTTTTAGTGGTTATATTCTATAGAAATTTTGTGATTATTCCCTATGGGTAGAAAAATCTTCATCCTTTTCTCAAGAATGGACCAACCTTTTATAGCAGTAGACACTAGATTTTGAAGGAGTAGCAAACCATGTGCCAATTGAACACAATTTATCATATTCTAAAAATACACAGGACTAATCGATTGGATCGAACCTTAGGCTGTCACAAACAAACTTTGACATCAATCTTGGAACATATTTCGGGCATCTTAGGAGTAGAGATTTTGTAGATCCTGAAGTATACTTACCTGACCTCTTGGAACAAACTTACCTCAAGCTATTACACATATCGAATAAATATTCTCAACTTTCTTTAAACATAATTTTAAAGAATTATTTCAAAGAAAAATTTGATCATTATGATTAATTCCCGAAGACAACTCGAAGCATTGTTGAAGGAAATCATGAAACAATTATGGGAGTCATTTTTGGAAGAAACTTGGAGTAGTCTTAAAGATTTTTTTTAACCACTAATGAAGGTGATTTTGGAATAACCATTGAAGTTACTCTTGTAACATTGAATATTGTTGAAACAACCATCCTCCTTGGATCATAGTTGAAGACTAGCACTCGAAGACGTGTTTTGTTGGAGCATCCATAGAAGTTTTTTCTGAAGAAGACCTAAATTTTTTGTAAAGGTAGATTGGAGAGAATTTTGTTGACTTATCTTGGAAAAATTTTGCAAAAGTATTTGAAGTCTTTGATGGGGCCTTGAGTTAACACTGAATTCACCTTGAAAATTGAAGTAAATAGAGTGGGTTAGAACCCTAGAATATTTTAGTGCTCATACAATGTTGGAGCCTTGTAGGAAAGTAGGTTGGAGACTCATTGAGACCAGGTTGGAGCTTAGGTTTTCAGGGTTGGATCCTTGAAGGAGTGAAAATTTTCGTTGTACATGTAGGAGCTTGAGTTTTTTACATGAGGATTGGAGTCCTCATTGCTTTCCATTAATAAAATTATTTTTCTTGTTCCACATCGTGTTTTCTGTAACTAAGTGATCTTAACTAAAATAATATAACAATTTTAAAATAATTACTAATTCAACCCTCTCTTAGTATTTCCATGGCTTGAATCAATGCATCAATCTTAGTGAAAAACCAAAATATCCATGGATTTCTAAATCCAAATTTTTCAATGCTTTGTAAAAACATTACTTCCTTCTTCTAAATCGCTAATAATGTTTAATATTATGTAGTACTATAATATATATATATATATATATATATATATATATATATATATATATATTTGTCTATGTGTATCTCCTTCTTCTTCCATTTCTCTCCCTTAGGAAGAGAGGAGAGAGGGATGGAATAGAGAAGGAGACAATGGGAAGTGAGAGAAGGGGAAGTGAGAGAGAGAGGATTAGGGACAGAGAGAGAGTGTATTTTTTTTGGGGGGTGAGATAGAGAGACAAAGAAAGAGAGATGAAAAGATATAGAGATATAGATGCAGGGGATAGAAAGGAAATAAGAGAGCCCCTCCCTCTCTATATTTGTCTCTTGTTTCCTCTCTATCCCCTCCATCTATATCTCCATATCCTTTCACCTCTCCTTATTTGTCTCTCTATCTCACCCCCCAAAAATATACACACCCTCTCTCCCTCCCTAATAATTTGTCTCTCACTTCCCCTTCTCTCCTTCTCTCTTCTGTCCCTCTCTCCTATCTTCCTCACTCTCGCTCCATATCTCTAGTGTCATTCCCTCTCTCGCTCTCTCTATTTTTCTCTCTGTATGTATTTCTTCTTCCCTCCCTCCCTCTCTCTCTCTCTCTACCTATTTGTCAAGTCCTCTCTCTCTTCCCATATTTTTGTCTCCCTCTCTCTCTCTTCCCCTTATTTCCATCTTTGTATCCTCTATTTCTCTCTCTTACCTCCTTCTATCCTTTCTTCCTTACTCTTTTTTTATAACTCCCTCTCTCTCTCCATAGTGATTGAGTTGAAGAGAGAGAGAGCACTCGATAGAGAGGAAAATAGAAGTAAAGAGAGACAGGAATTGTCACATTGAAAAAGAGGTGGGAGAGAGACGAAGGAAAAGATAGAGGACTTTATGGAGAGAATAATAGAAGGAGGGAGAGAGAGATGAATTTAGAGGGGAAAGGTAGGGAGGGAAGAATAAAAACATATAGAGAGAAAGGTAGAGAGTGAGGGGGGGAATGATAAGGGAGATATGGAGGGAGAGTGATGGAGAGAGGAGAGTGGGAGGAAGAGGGAGGTAGAGATATTTTGTACCTCTATGGGTGAGATAAAGAGATAAATAAGGAGATATTAGGGGAGATAGATATATATGGACAGGGAGAGAGAGAAAAAGAGAGATACAAAGAGAGGTAGGGAGGGAGAGATAGATAGATATGGAGAGATAATATATGCATGTTTGGGAGTGGTGAGATATAGAGGCATAGAAGGAAACATGGATGGAGATATAGATATACATTGTGGAGGAAGATATAGGGAAGAAGAGAGGGACACATATATGGAGGGAGTGGTCAAGAGAGAGAGGGAGAGAGAGATGGGGGGTCGATACGGAGAGAGGGAAGTAGATAGATGTAGAGGTGGAGTGGAGAGAAAGGGAAGAAGTAGGATATACATAGAGACAAATTCATATATTATATAGTATTATATAATATTATATAATATTAAGGATTATTAACTATAGAGGAAGAGGAATTAAATCTATTACAAAATGTAAAATAAGTTAGATTTGGAAATCAACGAATATTTTAGTTTTTCAGTAAAATACATGCCTTGATTTAATTGTATCCATTTGATTGTGGTCAATGCACTGATTTCAACATAGTTGTTGATTTCTAATCCCATTTTATTACTTACACCAGATGCATTAATTTAGTGTATCTATTGATTTCTAATCCAATTTGATTAGTTACAATATATGTTAAAATATGAAACTATGGTTAAATTAAACTTTGGACATATCACTCTATGGAGATAATAATTTCGTTGAATCCGTATTTTCAAGAGAACCAAAATCGACCTAAAGATCACTCAAAATGGATAAGGGAAAGTGTACTTATGATGAAAAGCCCACATGTGCATATTTGATAAGGTTGGCCCTAAAGAAAAGTGGACCTCCTTGGAAGGCTATGAATAAAAGTGACGTCTACCTCATTTGGACACAATTATGAGACATTTCTTCTATCTTGGTTTTTGGCTGACATCGGTCTGAGGGTCATTTGCAGAGCACTATGTTCACTCTGAGGTAAAAGTGCAGGGTCTAAAGCTCAAATTTCTGATTTAGGTTTCTCGGCCTCCGTAGGAGGCACAACAAAGGAAGAATTTGTTCCGATAGAATCGCATTTGTGCTACTAGATCCTTCTAGTCACACAGACAACTTTGCATCCATGTGACTGGGGGTTAGGGGTTCAGAGTCATGGGTACAGACCCCAGCCACTCACATGCCAGGTTGTTGTAGTGGCTACAACCACCCTCCAAAATTTTCCTTAGCCTTGTCTTGGAGCCTCCCTTCCAACCTTCACAACGACTTGCCTTGCTTTGTCAAGTTCACAAGCTTTAGTGTCTTTCTTGGACAAAGGTAGCTTGTTGGTCACAACTTGATCCATTTCCCTCATAGGCTATTTACCCGAGCTTCATCCAGCTACAGGTTGAGCAGCTTCCCCTTGAAAATTGCACATTTATGGACGGAAACCAGCGTTCCATCCAGAAATTGCGCAATCCTCTCTAGAAGCCTACTGGGCTACAGGATTGTGCAATCCTGCCTGCCAAAACTCCCAGTAGGATTTAAGAAAATTTCCCCAGCAAGGCTGCTTAGCTCAGAATTTACACAAATATGGAAGCAATCAGCTACTCTGTCTAGAAATTACATAAATCTCTTGGGCAGCTAGCCCAGATCCCAGCCAAAAATGCACATTTTTCTCCAGCAATCGAGCAGTCTCTTGCATGTGCAGCTAAGATGACCGATTCCCTCCAGGACTAAGCAAAAAAGCTTGCAATCATGGGTTGCTTCTCCCAAGGTAGCATGCAAAGGCATCCCTTGTTTCAGTGATCTATGTTTAGTAGTTAGACATTAAATGCAAGGAGAAATTCTGAAACCTCCCACCAAGTGTCACTTTCCCTAGATTCGTGGCATGGGCATCACAACCTCGAAATTATGAAAACTCATCAATCAGATGTTGTAAAGCTCATTCCTCACATCAACCTTACATCTATGACATCCCACATCACATCTAGGAGGAGTCGGGACATTTAGCTCAACTGTTTCGGGGTAAGCCGCTTCCCATGCCTTGTGCTACATTTATGTTTCTTTTTGTGTTTTCACTTGTGGGAGTATTATTTGCTTGATTTCTTTGAACGTTTGCTATCATTTACATATATACTAGCTTTTCCTACCTATGTTTCAGTTTTCATGCTATCTCACTATTGTTGCATGCATTAAATTATTTTTCATTGGTGTTCGCCAAACCAGAAAATGGCCTCACAGACATGCATGTTAATCATCTTGCTCAGTATTTAATTGATGTTTTGCATGCACTATCAATCACTTCTGCTATCACTTAGTGTCACCATGAATTTACTGTCTTAGTTGCTTTCAGTTTCCCATTAGCGAGTCGGGCTAACCTTGGCTGGGACTCTACCTTCACCAAGGTTGCATTGCGTAATATGGGGAAGGAAGGCTCACCTTCCTCTAAAGATTTGAGCGTTCCTGCCCAACACTAGCCTCCAAGATTGGTTTGCGCATTTTTGAGGATAGTGGCTTTTTGGCCCAAGAAATTGCACAAATTTGTCCCTAGGTCAGCAGTCATTCCCAGCTGGAATTGTGCATTACGTAA
This sequence comes from Pinus tabuliformis, assembly GCA_031772625.1. Taxonomy (NCBI): domain Eukaryota; kingdom Viridiplantae; phylum Streptophyta; class Pinopsida; order Pinales; family Pinaceae; genus Pinus; species Pinus tabuliformis. The sequence continues at coordinate 730,458,745 of CM062817.1, forward strand.
TCCCAGCAATTAGCAACTAGACTAGACTGTGCATTGGGCAGTTCCATCTATTATCCATTCCCCAAAAAACCCACACTGTGTCTTCTGCAGTCTTGGGAGTCGGTCTCTCGACCTCCTGGCTGGAATTGCGCAACCTTCATGATCATGCACCTAGGTATGTTGTAAGTGAGTTCTCATGTTCATTTTGGTTTTTGACTAATAGATTGCTTGCCATGAGTGTTGCCATGTCTCTAGGTATCCCAGGTGCTCATCTGCCTCTCAGTAGTATAGTTACAATAGTTTCCAAGAGAGCAGAGATGAGGACACTGTTCATAGCACACTTGGGGATGCAGTCGATCAAGTGGCCATGGACTTTCTTAGCCATGAAGACATCAAGTTGTTCATAGACAAGGTCATCAAGATATGATAGCAGCAAAATCACATCAAGCAACATCATGAACAATAGTTGAAGACATCATACTAAATCCAACGAATACAAGAGGAGGGCTGTTAACAACACGGAGGCGGAACAAGGTTGTAAGCTCAAGCAAGTCCATTGATGATGAAAGCAACCTTGGAGACTCCGACTATGAAGTGATGACATGACATGAAGATCAGACAAAGGCATAAGATGGAACAAGGAAAGAGTTGCATGTGCTGAAGCAACAACTCAAGAAGAACATGAAACTGCATAGAAAGATGAATGAGTTACAATAGGAACAAGAACACCAGTGGGCATAACATGCACTCACAGATGAAACTACACCTGTACAAGCTACGAATCCATCCTAGCAGCTGACACAAAACAAAAATGGTGAGAAGTTTTGTTGATCGCATGCAAGGGACTTAGTAGCATGCATGTTGTTGAGTGCACGCATGCAATCCAACCCATTCAACACACTCACCAAGGCAAAGATAAGAAGCAAGTCCAACTGGGGTTGAACATGTACTTTAGCAAGTTGATGTACATGACCACCAGCACACACTTGAAGATCAGCACAGACACTATGCATCAGGGTATTTCCGGTTTAACCGTACCCAAGAAGACCATGCACATGTTATCAGGCAAGTTGGATGAAGGGGTCGAACCAATGCACCAGCTACGACAGAGGTAGACTTTGCTTCAGCAAGATGTCACCATGAGGTGCATGCAAACCATCACGGAAGACCATGCTTGGCATCATATCACCACCTTCACCATCACAAGCATGTCAAAGAGCTTCTCTCATCACAATGGACCGAGTGTCAGGGATGTCTTGCAAGGCTTTCTCAATTCATGTTGTCTCACATGAGTACATGTGTATTGTAATGTTGAGTCATGTCAAGTGTAAGCGAAGTGTCAATGGGTGGATGTAACAGTCATAGAGTAGGTGAAGATTCATGAGGGTAGTTGAATTGTCACAAAGGGGAATGTCAAGGGTCACCCCACCCTTTGCTATAAATAGTCCCTCATAACTCATTGTAGAGGCTTTTGGTCAACCAAGATTTTATTAAGACTATCTTGAAGAAAGCTTGGATAGTATTGTAACACGCCTTGACTTCTCCACTGCACGGAGCTAGTTCATCTCTTTGAAGGAGCAGGCAGATGTGGCTATAATGTTCCATTGTTGGGGCTAGCAGGTTTACATGGATGTATTGTATGATTGAACTTACACTTTTATATAATAAGATTCAACACATTTTCATGCATATGTTGTTATTCTAGTTGGACTGTTCTGGTTGCCTTAATGATATACGTTGTTTAACTTACGTATTTGTGTATGAATTGATTTGTATACGGTTATATGAATCTTGTTGTTAATGTGTTGTATATGTTGCTAATGTTGTCACCGTTTGTGTCGACTGCTCTGCCAGACATCAGACAGACCTTTCACATGAACCTTATTGTAACAACCATCACACTTGTCTAAGATTGATCTATGAGTGCTCTACATGTTATTTTACCTTGCATGATGTGACTGCCACATTGGAGTGGACTACTCTGCAAGGAGATGTGTATGTCCTTTTGTGTTGTGTATTCCTAGCTGAGTTGGGATTGATCCCTTTCAACCTGGAACTCACCTTCACCCTTATCTCCCCCCTTGTTGTGTTAGAACTTCTCATGCATCTTCCTTGACTCACTGTAGTTACCTTACGATCGACTGCTGGGAATCCTACATCAAACTGTTTGAGGTCTAGTTGGGACTTCTTACTGAGGATATCCCCTTGACATGTTAGTGGGTCCATCACTGTCAAAATTCCTGGTGCTAGAAGGAGGGCCTGATGACAAGTTGTGTCCTCTCATCTAGTTTTGAACCTTTGCATATCTTTCATGGAGTCTTGCACTCTTCTTCCCCCAAGGTGTTTTTCGAATCGTGAACATGTCTCCATCTTACTGAAGCTTTTCGATCACTTGTCCACTCACACATATGATGGTGAAGGCAAAGTGGCCTGGCATAAGCAATTACATAACCTTATTTCCATGACTCATGAGGAAGATGAGTTTTCGAATGAACAGGCTGATTTACTACTTGCATACACACTTTGTGAATCTCCATTTCGTTGGGTGCTCAGCCTACTGGCTGACACTGTGCACTCATTTGAGCACTTCTATGACCTTATTGAAGACATGTTCTATCATTTTTATCCATACCATCTTGACCAAAAACTATTACAACAAAGGAGGGCTCCGCATGAATCCATTATTGATTTTTTGCAGCGTTTCTGTCACTTGCAGTTTCAACCTTCGACGAGCCAGATGAAATTTTCTTATCTTTGAGACCAGTTTGAGTACCGCCTTAAGAAATCTTCCCATCCCAAGATAAAGTTTGATATCAAGCATCGCTCAACACTCTTCGTCGATGGAGCTATGAAATCTCATGTGGGAGTGGGCACTATCTCAACTGACTATCCACCTTCCTCTTATTCAAGAGCTCCACCACTACCCAGTGATATTGAGGATCATGCTCACACACCTATTCATCCTTCACACCCTCCCAACATCACTTCACTCAATTTTCACGCATATTTCGTTGTGAGCCCTTCGAGTCCTCATATGCATTCTTTTCTACGATCCGCATCTTTGCACCCAGGTGTTCCTCCGGATGATATTGTTTTGTGTTTGTCCATCCCAGACTCTTCACTTGTTGTGAACGAGGAACAAACCACTAACGGAGTTGGTGTTGCACAACCAACATGTGGTGTCATTCATGAAGAGTATGAGTAGAAGCTTGAGCATCAACACTCGGTGAAGGATGACTCCCTTCCATCCGAGTCCCCTATGTTCTTTCCTAACATTGTTGGTGAACCTGCCATCCAATATTTTGCATGTGTGTCTTAGCGCATCATCCAAAAATGGAGAGGATCAATCATTCATTAGAAATCCACTTGATCTTTCATCTATTTTTTTTGGAAATGCAGAGGGTGAACATCCTTCCTCCTCATCTACCCCTCTGTGTGATTCATCAAACCATGAGGATGCCGACCAACATCTTGAATTCTTTGATCTTGGTTTTCATGATCTCTTCACCTCATCATATGATGACGATGTTGATTCACTTATTGTTAATATGTCTAAGCCACTAGTCTATGAAGATCCATCTGTCAACAAAGTCGAAACCCCACAGACCGTCGAGGCACTTTAGCATGAGCTTATGGTTATGTCAAGCCCTCGCTATCCTAAGGTTGGTTTTGCTTCTGATCAGGAAATTGTTCAAATAATCAAGGCTCCTCCTCAGTCATTTGTATGCACTCAAGATCAATCTAACACTCATATTTTACATCCTCCACTCAAACTACACGATCCCATTTCTCATGCATTGGAGGAGTCTTACATTGCAAGAACTTGTGTGTGATGCAAGTTATCTTTGTTTCTCTTGTTTGCTTGCATGTCATAGTCAAGGGTGTGCTTATGCTTCAAATTTTCACGTAGTGTCACACATCACCATGATAAGTCCGTGGACTACCCATCATTCACATTCACTTACTTATGTCCCATGGGCACTTTGAATCATGAAGTGTGGTTGTCTTCATTGTTATATCTTTCTTGCTTGCTGGTTTTCACAACTGGGTTTCTCGTAGACCAAGCCTTCACCAACATGTGTCTACCAATGCGCTAATGGCTACATTGGAAGTATCACTTCACCTGATCAGGCCCATGTACCATTAGTGTAGTAGGAGTAGTGTTTGCTTTTAGTTGTTTTCTAGCATGCTTGTTTTCTTATGTGCTTTGTTTTCTTGCTTGTTTGTTTACTTGCTTCGGTTTCATTTTTGCTTCTACTCTTGATTTTCTTTGTTGATTGTTAGTTCGTTAGCTTGTTTCATTCATGGGTTAGTTTTGCATGAAACCATGTGTGACTATTGAAGTGAGCTGGGTAAAGTACAAGAGGGCTTGTACAACTATCACTACTTGGTTATCTGTCATCTTGCCTTTGTATGATGAGCTTGTTACTTTTAGTCCATGATACATCGAAGGAAAATACGTACTGTTCGAAGTGAACCTTGGTGTAAACAGAAGGCTTGTGCGCTAACTAGTGTCACCTTCTCTGGTCGATTGATTTTGGGTAACCCTTGTTGGCTCAGTCAAGTACAGTAAGGTAAGAGGGAAAATTAACAAGAACATCAGAGATACAATAAACTACTTCTCTACGGTAACAACCTCTTCTACTCTCAATAATTTGGGATACCTCTTCCACCTCTGAAATGAATAAGTGTTATGCACAGTGAAAACTGAAAAAATGAAAATTCAAAAATTCAAAATGAAAAATGAATAAGGCAGAAGAAGAGAAAGGTTTCCTACATAGGTAGGTGATGCAAGTAATTCTGCCAGGGTACTGACCAGGTTTTCTGGCAGCGAAGCCATGCTTGTGTTCCTATGTGACTCCATAGGGGTACTGTCTAGGCTTGCTAGTAGTGGAGCAACACCAGAGATGAAACTAAGACTTTGACGACTATACTGCTTGCGCACCTATATAACCCTCGACCCCAATTGAAGCAACTATGTTGCCTTGACTTGGAATGTGTGTCAATCGAATAAGGGTTTCGCAGATGCTAAATATTACAATCAAGTTAGTGAGAAACCAAGATGAGCTAAACAAAACAGTAATTCCAGAGGTGTTAGACTTTATTTTCACGAACAAGGTCCATTCAAAGATCTGGAGTTCTACCAGTGTGTCGCCAAGTGTTGTAGTGGCTACAACCACCCTCCAAAATTTTGCCATAGCCTCATTTTGGAGCCTCCCTTCCAACCTTCACAACAACTTGCTTTGCTTCGTCAAGTTCACAAGCTTCAGTGTCTTTCTTGCACAAAGGCAACCTGTTGGTCATAGCTTGATCCATTTCCCTCACAGGTAGTTCACCCAGACTTGGTCTAGCTATAGGCTGAACAACTTCTCGTTGAAAATTGCACATTTCTGGAGGCAACCAGGCTTCCCTCCAGAAATTGTGCAATCCTCTTTGGCAGCCTGCTAGGATCTAGGATTGCGCAATCCTTCCTGCCAACAATCACAACAGGATTTGCACAAATTTCCACAGCAAGGCTACTCAACCCACAATTTTCACAAATATGGGTAGCAGTCAGCTTCCCTGCCCATAAATTGTGCAAATCTCCTGGTTAGCTAGCCTAGCTCCTAGCCAGAAATGCGCATTTTTCTCTAGCAGTCGAGAAGTCTCTTGCATGTTGACCGATTCCCTCCAAGACTGAGTGAAACAGACTTGCATGCATGGGTTTCTTCTCCCAAGGTAGCATGAAAAGGCATCCCCTATTTCAGGGATCTATGTTTAGCAATTGGAGGTTACATGTAAGGAGCAATTCTCAAACCTCCCACCAAGTGTCTCTTTCCCTAGATTCGTGGCATGCATGTCACAACCTCGATGTTATCAAAAATCATAAACCAGATGTTGCAAAGCTCATTCCTCACATCAACTTTGTAGCTGTGACATCCCACTTCACATATAGGAGTAGTCGGCACATTCAGCTCAACTGTTTTGGGGTAAGCCCGCTTCCCATGCCTTTTGCTGCACTTCTGTCACTTTTTGTGTTTTCACTTGTGGGAGTATTGTTTGCTTAATTTCTTTGAACCCTTGCTATAGTTTACATATATACTAGTTTTTCCTAGCTCGGTTTCAGTTTTTGCTGCTATCTTACTACTGTCGCATGCATGAAACTATTTTGCATGGATGTTCACCCAACTGGTGAACTGCCTCAGCCACATGCATGTTGATCTGTTTGATGAATATTTCTTTCATGTTTTGCATGTACTATCAATCACTTCGACTATCACTTACTGTCGCCTTGCATTTACTGTCTTAGTTGCTTTTAGTTGCTTGTAAGCGAGTCGGGCCAACCTTGGCTCGGACTCTGCCTTCATTAAGGTTGCATTGTGCAATCTGGGGAAGGAAGGCTCACCTTCCTCTCCATATTTGTGCATTCCTACATAGCACTGGCCTCCAGGACTATTTTTCACATTTCTAAGGATAGTGGCTACTTGGCCCAAGAAATTGCGCAAATTTGTCCCTAGGCCAGCAGTCCTTCCCAACTATAATTGTGCATTGTGCAATCCTAACAGTCAACAGCCAGACTAGGCTATGCATTGCACAGTTCCAGTAGTCATCCAATCTCTCAACAACCCATACTGTGCCTTTTGAAGTCTTGGCAATCAATCTCCTGGCCTCCAGGCCGAAATTGCGCAACCTTCATGATCATGCACTTAGGTTTGTTGTAAGTTAGTTCTCATGTTCATTTTGGTTTTCAACTAATAGATTGCTTGCCATGAGTGTTTCCATGTCTCTAGGTATCCTAGGTGTTCATCTTCCTCTCAGAAGTACTGGTACAATGGCTTCCAAGAGAGCAGAGATGAAGACACTGTTCAGAGCACACTTGGGGATGTAGTCGATCAAGTGTCCATGGACTTGCTTACCCATGAAGACATCAAGTTGTTTGTAGACAATGACATCAAGATATGACAACAACAGCATCACACTGAGAAAAATCATGAACAATAGCCAAAGACAGCATACCAAATGCAACCAATGCAATAGGAGGGTTGTTAACAACACAAAGGCAGAATAAGGTTGCAAGCTCAAGCAGGTCCATTGATGATAGAAAATTTGGAGACTCTGGCTATGAAGTGACGATGCAACATGAAGATCACGTGAAGGTAGAAGATGGAACAAAGAAAGAGTTGCATGTGCTGAATTAGCAACTCAGAGAGAACATGAAGCTACACATATAGACAAACGAGTCACATCAGGAACAAGAATAGCAGTGGCAGCAACATTCACTCACAGATGAAACTACGCCCGTGCAAGCTAAGGATCCATCCTAGCAGCTGACACATAGCAGAAATGGTGAGCAATATTTTTGATCGCATGCAAGGGATTCAGCAACATGCATGTTGTTGAGCACATGCATGTAATCCAACCCATTCAACACACTCACCAAAGTGAAGACAAGAAGCAAGTCCAACTGGGGCTTTACATGTACTTCGGCAAGTTGATGTGCATGACCACCATCACACACTTGAAGATTAGCACAGACACTATGCATCAGTGTGTTTCCAGTTAAACTATACCCAAGAAGACCATGTGCATGTTAGCATACGAGTTGGATTAAGGGGCTGAACCAATGCATCGGTTGCAATAGAGGTAGATTTCGCTTTAGTAAGATGTCACCATGAGGTGTATGCACACGATCACAGATGACCAAACTTTTCATCAGCTCACCACCTTCACCATCATAAGCATGTCAAAGAGTTGGTCTCATCACAGCGGACAGAGTGTCAGTGATGGCTTTCAAGGCTTGTTCAAGCCATGTTGTCTCACATGAGTACATGTGCATTACAATTTTGAGTCATGTCAATTGTAAGTCAAGTGTCACGGTTGGATGTAACAATCATATAGTAGGTGAAGTGTCATGAGGGTAGTTGAACTGACACAAAGGGGAATGTTAAGGGTCACCCCACCCTTTTCTATAAATAGTCCCTCATAACTCATTATAGAGGCTTTTGGTCGGACGAGATTCTATTAAGACTATCTTGAAGAAAGCTTGGAAAATATTGTAACGTGCCTTAGCTTCTCCATTGCACAGAGCTAGCTCATCTCTTTGGAGGGGCAGGTGGATGTGGCTATAACATTCCACTGTTGGGGCTAGCAAGTTTACATGGATGTATTGTATGATTGAACTCAGACTTTTATATAATAAGAGTCATCACATTTTCATGCATATGTTGTTATTGTAGTTGGACTATTCCGGTTGCCTTAATGATGTATGTTGTTTAACTTACATATTTGTGTATGAATTGATTTCTATGCAATTATATGAATCTTGTTGTTAATGTGTTGTATATGTTGTTAATGTTGTCACCGTCTGTGTCGACTGCTCTGTCGGATGTCAGGAAAGCCTTTCACATGAACCTTGTTGTAACAACCATCACACTCATCTCAGACTGATTTGTGAGTATTGTATGTGTTATCTTACCTTGTATGATGTGACTGCTGCATCCGAGTGGATTGCTCCTCTAGAAGTTGTGTATGTCCTTTTGTGTTGTGTGTTCCCAGCCGAGTTGGGACTGATCCATTTCAACCTGGAACTCACCTTCACCCGTATCTCACCCTTTTTTATGTTAGAACCTATCATGCATCCTCCTTGACTCACTACAACAGTCACACCCTTGTTACTGACAGAGTTATCTTACTTGCCTCTATGCAACATCGTGGTCAAGGCATTACCTTACGATGCATGGTTGGGACTCCTACATCGAACAGTCTGAGGTCTAATTGGGACTTCTTACCAGGGAGATCCCCTTGACATGTTGGCAGGTCCAATACCATCAACACAGGCCTAAGGGTGTGACTGGGAAGCTATAGCCAATTGCATGACTCTTCCTTCGTGCGACCAAGACTTAAATGATGGGAACTTGGTTGTCTGAAGATTTTTCTTAGTGACCATATGGTTCGGAATTTGACTACAGATAATGACAATTCATTACAGACTTCAGAATCAAAATTTTGATTATAACCATTGTTGGATTATTTTCATGGATATTGTATATCTTTTTTTGCTGGTTAGTTGCATAGATGAAGATATGGACCTTTGTACTCTCTTTTGTTGAATCATTTGATGAAAATCTAAGAAGAATAATTTTAAATTTTTTTCTCCATACTAGGTTTTTTCTTGGTCTCTGACCAATCCTAGTGTTTCTATGTGTGAATGATTTTATTCTATTGTTCCTTTATGTTCCATTGCATTGATGATGATGATATTGTTCTTTCTACATAGTTGCATATGTTATTGAATAATGATGTAAATCTGAATAATGTTATGATGTTATGGGGTGAACTTAATTTGTTAATGAAGAAATGAAATTATCAAATCAAAGAACAACATAGCCCTATGAAAATTTAACATGGTATTAAAGATGGATGGAGAAATGTCTTGGATATCACCCCTATGATGAGACCATTTATGGAAGCAAGATAAGGTGAGGGAGACGTAAAATAATTCTAGGTTTTGAAAAATAGTTTAGGCAATTTGTGTATTAGATGTTCATGGATATTATGAAGTTGGGGTTGGAAAGGAACCATGGTTTACAACAAAGATTTGAGATATGAAAGCTAGCATGTTCAATATGAAGACGCTCAAGAACTTCTGACAGATTTGATGAAGGCCTATATGGGATAGTCTCTAGTAGGTCTGGTTGTTGATAAAGTTAATTGAAATAGTGAAGCAACATTGTCATATGGACAATAGACAATGATGGCTCTTAAAGGCTAGTTTAAGAGGGAGGGGATCACCTCTCATTCAAGATAAGTTCTTTCTGATTTATCATGCTTCTTTATGTCTTTACTTTTGTTTAGACTTATTGATATTATTATTGTTTTGATCATTACTTATACTTCCTCCATATATATTTGGATGTTTCCAACCTCCTTGATGAGATTTAGGAAAGAAAATCTAGAGCTAGAAAAGGTAAAGAGGCACCTGATGAAAATAGAACAAAGTGCTACAAGATGCCTATGTCAAATAAGAAGGTCCATAGGTATTTGAATACTACAAGGTATGCATGTTATACTATTTCAAAGTTATGTTTTAGCTGCAATATTGGATGGCATGATAAGCCCTAAGGTATGATGACAATGTCTCCTTCTCAAATTGTTCATGCATGCATATGAAAGTGATTTGGATTCATGGTTCTTATGATGAAATGGTGCACTTGATATTGAACAAGTATCTTACATAATGAATTTCTTGATTCTATGAAGCTACTTGGAAATATTGATTTTTGATATATTGGTATAATTTATGTTTGGCTAACATTTATCATTTTCGATATTTGATCCCATGAAGAAGGCTAGCTCGATTCTAATAGATGGTAAATTGATTCTATTGGTATTGTTTTCAAAAGAATGATAGCCATGATGATAGAAGTGTAACAATGAGATTGATATTCATGATATTTTTTTGACCATGGTTATGTTTTGATGTGCTTAGTAATTACGACATATGGTAAAATTGAATTCCCTATCTTGATAAAAAATTAATGTTGTGATTGTGATTCTTGAAGTATGCTTCTATTAACTTTTTGACACTAGCACTCGATGAAAAATTGATTTCATGATGTCATGGAGAAGTAGCTGATGCTAACATATATGGCCATGATGGATATGTGGATATAGTCTGACTTTATGTCTAACAGGTCTAGTGATACATGATAGTATTATAGTCAGGTTGATGACTTTAATGAAGGTGACTGAAGTGGCTTCCCATTCAAAGGGAGAATATCTCCATATGATCCTTACTGTTGTTACCATTTGAATTATATGTATATTATTTACTATTGAATTATTATTTATTGGAATTAACAAAAAAATATCTTACATTGTTTATCCGTACCAAAGTCATGATCTTAGAAGAGAGAGTTTTTCCTTATCCTAAGTCTCAGTTGCATGGAAGTAGGATTATAGGTGCGACTGTAGACTCTCTGCTCCACAAAATTAATTTCATGGGTTTGATTGTAGTCTCCCAACAACTTGTGGGGAAAGCCTATGGGTGCGACTATGCTTGGTGGATATAAAAATGAAATTTTGTGCATGAAATCAAATGTTCACATGAAGGATGTTAGTCCCACAAATGTGAAGCAGACAAAAAAAATACCTGTGAGAAAGAAAGTTTGAATGTTTACTATAATATGAATGTATATATTGAACTTATGTTTGCAGGTGATAGGGACATGCATATAAATATGTCATTATGTTTTAAGTTTGTGCTATAAGAGTTTGACATGATTTGGTTTTTTAATATAGACTAATTGCATTTGGAGTTTTGAAATGATGCTTGATAATGAATTAAAAATTTGACTTGATGTTGAAATATGTTATCGACTATAAATCTCACTATGATAGAAAATTTGGGATTTGACCTGATGACTAATGATTTTATTTGACGACTGATGATTTTCTTTGATGACAATGCTACGTGGAAATAATGACTTTTAGTGACTAATATTGGTATTAGATAATGGTTTTGTATTGGCCTTCTCGTTCTAAGCATATTCGTTGAATTATTGATAGTTGTGATTCAGTGTGAAGTAATCTGTCAATGGATGGATGGAACTTGCATCTAGTGACCTATATTATGATCATGAGGATGACTTAATTTGGATTGATATTTCTTGATAAAGGATAAACTATTTGCATGATAATATGTGAAGTCATGTTGTGGTGAGAGCTCTACCTATCACCTGGTATAAAGAATTTGATACAAATGGTATTTATGAGTTTGATATTAGTTTTGATTTGAAAATAATTATTTGTGTAAGGTTAAGTATATTTCTTTGGTAAAGTGTTATGTTTACAGAAATTTTTGTGTAAAGAAAGCTACCCAATCTAGATATGTATGCATTGACAGTTATCTGGTTGAGAGAACTGTGGAAAATAGGATATCACCCCTAGCCATTACCCATATGGTTGGATTAGTATCTCACCATATCTTGGTATTTGTAGAGTATACCTCAGTTGGCATCGCACCCACAAGTTGGGCTTGTTGGGATTGTCCCTCCTCCTCTAACCATGGGCTGGGGATGCTTGGAGGTGTGTGATCCTTACCTATTGCTAAGTCAGGTATCTCATCCAAGCTTGGATTATGATGTATGTCTTTTACTACATGACTCTTAAGGGTCATTGTTGGGAATATCGGTAGGTAATTGGATGGGTTGAGTAGTAGCTCCCCTATATCACGTATTCCTAGATATGGGGTTTTATTAGTAGCTCCCCCATGAGATTTCAGGTTGAGATATGCTCCCCAATACGGTTCTAGGTTGAGTTATTTTCCTTGATGTATGCTCTTCGATGATGATGCAGGTTGTATATCTGACTCCCTGTCGATATTCTTGGGTAGTAGCCTGCTGGCACAGATTCAAGGTAGTAGCCTACTGGCATAGATTCCGGGTAGTAGCTCACTAATAGAGAATCTAAGTAATAACCCAATGAATACATGGTGGTAGCTTGGGCTCCCCTCCGATGACAAATTATTCTTCCTTTAGATTCGAGAATATTCAACATATGAGCAGGGACAATGAAGAGACAAACAAGAATAAAGAAGAGATTAATTGAGATGACTAGTTATGATATGAAATGATGATATACTTGAGATTGGATATTATTTGATGATAGGATACACATGACATTATGCAAGTGGAATCCTACCTAGTTGAGAGGGAGTATTAAAATATGCAACTACATTGAAATTCCACTTTGGACAACTCACTTGATGGAGATAATAATTGCGTTGAGTCCCTCTTTTGAGAAGACAAAATTGACCTAAATATCACTCAATTTGGATAAGGGAATGTTTGCATATGAATAAATGAAATTATCAAAGAAAAGAACAATATAGCCCTATGAAAAATGATGATTATCTGCATTGATTTCAATTTAGATTTTGATTTCTAAACCTATTTGATACTAGATGTGTTAATTTAAGTCTATATGTTGATTTCTTATTTGATGTAACTAAATGTATGATGTATATTAATTTCAAAGTAATTATATTAATAGTGTATGTTGACTTTACTGTAAGAACAAAAAAATGATTGATTACATGAGATGATTTATGTGTTACATTAATTCAATAATAAATAAAATACATGAATTTTCATCTTAAATAAAATGTTCACTTGCCTAAAATGTTTTCTTCTTGAAACTGTAAATTGTTTATAATTGATTGTATTCTTATTATTCCCATTTTCCATCATTCGATGTTATTAGTCTCTTTGCATTCAAACCAGGTAATAGAAAAATACTACTATTGCCAATTACGATTTAAATCTCCATAAGTCACAAAGACTGACATTGGAGCAAGAGAGATGAGGTATAACATTTGATACAATAGATCGAGTTAAATGTTTCAATGGTGTATAATTTCAATTTCCTTTCTCATATAATCAACATAATCAGATGGAAAAACTAATAGGTGTGACAATAAGAATAGTAGAAGAAAATCATTTGAGATTGATCACAATGAAGACTATTTGTAATTGATTACATTCTTATTATTCACACTTTATATCATTCAAGACTATTTCATTTCGATTTTTCATGCAAATTTTTATTTCATCATTTTTTCCTGATTCAATTTATTAAGAGACTTTTTCATTGCAACAAACCAAGGTAACAGAGTAAATTTAAAATTAAAATGACTAGATTAAACTTAGACATATTTAGCATATTTAAAATGATTATAATAACTAGATGTTCAATAAATTGTGTGATCACATGCGATTGAAACCAACCCATATCCATCTTAACTTCAGATCTATCATTTGTCGAGAGGGAATCGCTCAAGGTGAAAATATTTCCGCATGTTTTACACTCAAAAAATAGGTTTGAACCTCGAGATATTTGATCCCTCTTGACAATTAGATACGGAGTTAAGATGGATCTAGGATGGTTTAATTTGAAGGACATATAAGTGTTAAATGTTATTTTTTTACAAACATTTACACCACTATATCATCCCCATACTGGATTATAAAGCTCCTCTCGACATAATTGCATTTAACATTTTTTTTAATTAAGACGACATACAAATGTTAAATGTTAAATGTTTACAAACGTTTTACCACTATGACATCCCCCCATATTGGGTTGTAGAAATGGTTGTAAACATTTAAAGCTTAACATTCATATGTGATATCAATTAAAAAAAAAAAAAATATTAAAAGTAATATAGATATGAGATTTTTTAGTGTTGGTAAATTAGTGTAAACATTTAAATCTTGCTTAATTAATAATAAAAATTTAAAAGTAATAAAAATAATAATTCAATTTTTTATATTGTAATCTTATTTTCCAATGCAACGTAGTTCCTTGAACTCAAGTTAGAAATTATTCTTTGGGAACAATTGAAACATATACTTATAATTTTTTTTGGTGAATGCTAAATTAATAATTGACAATAGTAAAATCATCGTATAGCCTTACTTTGGAAGGAACTAATAAAATGAGTTGTGAAATGGATAAGTAAATTGTTGAACTTGCATAAATTTTGTTGGGTAGTAGCCATTAGTAAATCTACACATTTACAAATTTACTCCCCATAAGTATTGAGGAAATCATAAATATTGGTGAGATATAACTACTTTTATGTATATTTATTCACATCTTATTCCTATCCATTTATTATGAAAAGACTCACTTAAAGTTCCCCCTCTCTCATCCAATAATTTTTTCAATTAATTAAAAAAGTATTTGATCCTTTTATTTTTCCTTTTAATTTAAAAAATAATTGTATATAACATGTAGCCTCTTTTTATGTCTTTTTATTTTTTTTCCTAAATTTAACTATGAAAATTTGTATTTCTTTTTAACCTATTTATACATTTAAAAAACAATTTTCCTTTTTCCTTTGAATTTGTGAAAAAAAAATAACACTTTAAAAATTACTATCAAGGTCAAACTAGTTCATAAACATAGTTATTGAATTTGATGTAGCTCATAAATATACTTCTTTTATTGTCAAAAAAAAAAATAACACTTTAAAAATTATTATTAAGGTCAAACTAGTTCATAAACATAGTTATTGAATTTGATGTAGCTCATAGATATACTTTTATTGTCTTATGGAGGGGGAATTGTACTTTATGGAAATGATAATTGTTTAAATCAATTTTACATGGGAATATCTTTTATTTTTTTCCAACTTACTATTTGAATTCATATAAAGCCTTAGTCATATATTTTGAAGATATAGCTATCGTTTTTTTAATACAATGCAATGTAGTTAAGATGATTCATTATAAGTTTTATTTTATCAAAGTTTTCATTTATCTTTAATGATGTTAAATATCTATTTTGATTTAAATTTTTAATAAATATAATAATGAACTATTTAATTAATAGGGGTAATGATTTTTCTCGTTAGAATCTGGAAATTTAATTTTGAGCAAGATTTTAATTTTTTGTTATTTAAAACACACTTTTCAATATATAAAAAGATATAATACTCATAAAATATCTTTATAAATTAAAGAATTTAATTTTTTTATTTTTAAAAATATTTATGATAAAATATATGTCAAAAAATTCATTTCATCTATTAATTAAATTACATATAAAAAATTTCTTGAAATTCTATGTTAGTAAATATTTACAATTATATATATCTATATCTATATATATATTCCCTAGTCAAGTTAAAAATAGTTTTAAGTAAAGTCTTTCAGTAGAAATCACATAAGAGAAATTTGTGGTTCATCATCAAGACCAAATGAAGAGGCAGACCGTGGCAAAGGCTTAAATAGAGAGCAATGTAGAGACATAATTTTGCTATATTTTGAAAACTAATATTTAAATTATGATATTAATTTATTAATATATTCAAAACAAATATTATTAAGTAACGACTATATTAAACAACTAGTTTTTGAAAAAAATAATATTTTTTTAAATAATGATATTAGTTAATTAATTTATTAGAAAATATTAATATGCAATGGCTAGTTTTTGAAAAATAATATTTAAATAATGATATTAATTTATTAATTTATTAAAAACAAATATTAATAAGTAACCGATATATTAAACATCTAGTTTTCAAAAAATAATATTTAAATTAATTTATTAAAAAAATCAAAGTCAAACTCTAAACAATGAGGGAATTAAAAAATTATTAAGAAGAGTCAAGACTCTAATCAAAGCAAGATCATTTAATAAATAAAATAATGAATGGAAATAAAATAAACTAATTAAAAATAATTAATGGAAAAATAAATAAAATAAAACAAAAATATACAGAATTCAACAAAAATATATCTATATAAATAAATAAATAAATAAAAATAAATTATATATATATATATATATATATATATATATATATATATATATATATATATATATATATATTCAAATAAAAGTAATCAATAAATAAAACATGATCAACAATAAAATATGGGGTTGAGGCCCATTAAACAAATAACAAAAATACTAAAAGGAGTTAAGAACGAATAGGATGACAAAATACATAAAAAATGAAGGACCAAGAAAGTAAACCCTAATGAACAATAAATCAACAACAAATACTATAAAAAATACACCAATACCTACATAGATAAACAAACAAACAAAATAAATCCCAAAAAGAAGCCTAAAAAACTAGGAGGACAGGACAGGGACCCAACTTCTACTAATATTTGAACCATCATCTCTATTCAAATTATTGAGTCTTTTTTCAATTTCTAGGGCCTCCCTCAATTTACGATGACAGAAATGACTAACCCTAGAAATGACTTGGGCCTCCTCAATGCAGATGTGATGCTTATATTTGTCTACATGCTCTACCAAACTAGAGGAGCAGGTCCTGCCATGCTTGATGTCAGCGACATGATCACGAATCCTTTGATTAATCGAGCGACGAGTCTCACCAATGTAGGGAGTCCCACAAGAGCATGGGATAGATTTGGATGGTATTTAAAGGCCTAAAGGTTGAAGCCACCTTAAGCTTCCTTAGGATCCTCGCAATCTTATCATTGGTCCCTGGGATAAAAGGAAGATGAACACGAGAAAACTGATCCTTGGTATCTTTCTTAGCACTAGGACCCCTTTTAGCTCTGAGGAAAGCCTTAGTACATTGGTGTTTGTTAGACACATTATTAAATAAAACACTTAGGAGATGTGTTTTCTCTTCATTGATATGGTTGTCATCAGAAACCCTTAAAGCTCTAGTCGCTAAGGTGTTGAGAACAACAAGCTTTTGAGTGGGGAAATGATGAGAATTAGCATGAAGATATTGTTTCATATGAGTTTTCTTACAAAATACCTAATGAGAAAAAGACCCACCATCATTCTTGGGAGGAGGACGTCAAGGAAGGGCAGACTACCATTACATTCAAATTCCATGGTGAACTTTATGGAACTAGATTAACTGTTAAGATGGAGGAAAAATAGTTCCAACTCTTCTTTACCATGGGACCAGATAACACAAGTGTCATCTAAAATACCTCTTCCACATCTTAGGTAGAAGATGAGAAGAAGCTAAGGCCTTTGATACAAAATCCTCCATGAATATATTAGCTACCATAGGGGAGAGGGGGTAACCCATGGCGACACCACAAGTTTGCTCATAGAATTCCCCATCGAATGAAAAGAAAGTAGAGGTAAGAAAAATACCAAATAAATAAGCCGTATCAAGATCCGTGATGCAGTGGATGACTTTGATGGCCTCGTTGATAGGGATATTAGTGTAGAGGGTGACCACATCGAATCTCACAAACTTGTCATTTGGTTCAAGCTTGAAAATCTTTAACTCATTAACAAATGATGGAGAGTCCTTTACGAATGATTTTGTATGGCCAACAAGGGGCTTAAGCTTCTGTGCTAAATATTTAGCAAGAAGATAATTTGGCCCTCCTATCTTGTTGACAATGGGTCTCAGAGGAGCCCTTTCCTTATGAATCTTTGGTAGACCATAGATTCTAGGGGGTAAGAGGGAAACTTTCAATAAGCTTATGATTAAACGAGCTGACTGAGCTACTAGCCTTTATAGAAAAAGCCAAACTTTTGGAAATCTTCTTCAGTGGATCCTTGTTGAGTTTCCTGTAGCTCCCACTATTATGGAGGTGGTCTAACATCTTCCGATGGTAATCATCTTTATCAAGAATAACCACAACACCACCTTTGTCAGCTTTGAGAACAATAATATTCTTATTATTGTTTAATGATTTGAGAGCATCAAACTCAGGTTTGTTGATGTTGTTCTTGGGGGGATTTGACTTTCTAAGGACAATCACATAGTCTTGATGAATGATATCTTTAGTGATGCCCAATAATTCTCTAACACCATATTCAATGTCGCAGATGATATCGTCGACTGAGATCTTTCTTGGAGCAAGAGAAAAATTTAAGCCTTTATCCAAAAGAATGAAGACAGGGGGATCAAAAGAAAAGATAGAGAGATTAAGAACCCTATTACTAGAAGATGAAATAAAACTAGAACAAACAATATTATCCAAACCTAGAGTCTTATTTCCAATCCTATTATTATTACAATTATCATAATTGAAAACACAGTCACTAACCTCATTAATATTATTATTATTATTATGAAGCCCAGTGATATTATTATTATACAAATTATTATTATTATTATTATCCAAACATAAAGTATTATTATTATTCTTAATATTATTATTCCTATCTGAAGGGAAAATACAACCACTATTATTATTATTATTATTATTATACCAATTATTATTATTATTATTCAATTGAATATTATTATTAATAGAACCACTTCCACTATTTTTGAAATTACCAATGAAGAATTAACGGACAACAAACCTAATGCAACCCGATGAATTTGCAGAGTTATTAGAGTCGAAACACGAGACCATGTTCCAGCTTCATCCTCGATGGCAGAAGGGTGAGAAACACCATCAACCCAAGATCAGAGAGCAGAGATTTGATTAGAAGTAATTCTGCTTTGGAAGGACCACGAAAGAAACTATAGTTATCTATTTTAATATGAATTTTTAATAATTATTTTCCATTATAAGTTATTTTTCACTTTACATTCAAATTAGGTAATAGAAAATAACTAAACCTACTTGGGGTATAACAACCATGTTTAATTGCATTTATTGGAATGCTATGTTATAAACGTAGGGTAAATTATAATATATTTATATATAAGTAGGCTTATGTCAAAATATTTTTGAAATAGTAGATTACCTAATTTCATTAATAAGATTAATAAAAAATATTGATATTAAATTTAGTATTTTTTTTTTAATTTATAATATTGAAAATATATTTAATAATTTTTATATTTTTATATTTTTATTTACTTATTATTTTGATGATGATGATGATGGTGGTGGTGGTTAATGTCCACTGAGACCAAACTTTGGTCTTTCGGACCTAAAGAAATGAACTGTTTAGTTTGATTTAAGATTGTATTCCTATGCTCAAAAATCTTGGAGAGCAACCTCTCGAGCTCACTGTAATTTTGACAACGTAAAAGGCTAGGAAGGTCAGTATTACAACAAATATTTTGAAATTGAGATCTAATGCGATTGTACACAGGGCACTCTAAGAGGAAATGATTTTCATCCTCGATGTTTGTATTCTCACAGAGATGGCAGAACCTTTCCATCCATGGTGTTTTAGGAACTGCCCAATGACCCGTTTTACTAGGGAGCTCATGAGAGTTCGTTCTAATCTTGGCTATATTAATTTTCTTCTTTGAGCTAGTTAAAACAGAGAGATACTTTTGATCTTCTAGGGTGGGGTTGATGGCCTCCTTATAATATCTTAATTTTCTTTTAGTTGCTAAATCTTTCTCACACCACATTTTTTCTTTGAACTTAGAAGTGACAATATTTTTAATGTTATTAATGTTTTGCAATGCAACATTCTCGTCGATCTCCCAATGGTTTAACTAGGCCCTCATGTCTTTATACCAACCTCGTTTGAGCCTTAGGTGGTTTTGGCTGGAATTTAAATCTAGCTTACGAAGTCTATGGTATCCTATGTTATTGAGTTTGTGCTTGTACAACAAAAGCCTAGTCATAACTAGGCTCTCGATAGGCGAAAGATCCACTTCTATAAGGAGAATAGGATAGGATGTGTTGCTTTTAATTTTGAGGTTATACGTTATAAAAAGCTTCCGGATTTGCTCAATATTTCTCCAGGATTCTCTAGAGATGCTACAACCACAAACCTCACATCCATGTAAGATAACCAGAGTGACTAAAGTTTCAAAGAGGAACTTCTTTCTATCCCACATTATGAGGTTTGCCATTTTACAATTATTTTCAAGACCAAAATAAGCTTTCCATCCCCCATTAATCCTTTTCTCAATGCTATAGTTCCATTTGAGCTTGTGGTGAATATCAATTCCTAGGAAATTATAGGAAGACACTTCCTCCAAGTTACTATTGTCATACATAAAATTAGCATAAGTGTCCTTGGATTTGATAATCATAACTTTTGTTTTGTCAGTGTTAACAATCATACCCATGGTAGAGCAGAAATCCTTAAGAAGTATAAGTTGCTTATCAAGATCAGATGGGCACCTTGCGATAAGAACAATATCATCAGTGTAGAGAAGAATGATGATGATTATCCCAACTAAGGTCATGCCAACACATCCTGCTTCCTCTAAACAACCTTCTAGCTTATCGATGTAAATGCCAAATAGGGCAGGGGAGAGGGGGAAACCTTGTTTAACTCCGATGTTACACTTAATATCTTTCGACCACCCCTCTTTGCTCTTTAACTTGGAAATTACATTCTTGTATAACCTTATAGCGGCATCTCTCAACTCAAAAGGAACCTTTAGCTCTTCTAATTTGTTCCAAAGGTTGTTTCTAAGAACCGTATCAAAAGCCTTACTAAAGTCCACAAAGCAACAAAAGGGATTGGATTTATCATTGTGGAATTCCTCCACAATGATCCTAAGCATAACGAGGTGGTCTGTTGTTGAGTGTTGCTTTCTGAACCTGGCTTGGCCTTTAGCCCGCTTACCTTCACTTTCAAGGCATATGCTCAACCTCCTTTCCAAAATAATACCATATAACTTGGCTAGGAGAGGGTTGATCATAATTGCGCGATAATTAGAGGGGTTATTTGTATCCCCACTTTTAAAAGTAGGGATAATGAGGCTTTGAGTCCATGGTTTAGGAAACCTTGCTTGACCACTTGATTGAAAAGATTGTGAATGTGGGGGATGAGGACATGACCTCCAATTTTTAATATTTCTGCTTGGTAACCTTCAATGTCCTTATCTTTTCCATTATCCAAACGATTAACTCGAAAATTAATTTCTTCTAATGAGAAAACTTCTTTCGTTGTGAGTAGGGTTTCAAAGTTATCCATGACATTTGGAGATTCATAAATATTTTTAAGATAGGAATTCCAATCGTGTGAAACAATTTTATTATTATATTTAGTTTTCCTAGTTAGAATTTGCTTCCAGAATTTTTAGGAGCTACCTTAGAGAGGTGTAAGAGATTCTCTTGTCTTTTGCGAATATACTACCTTTTCTTCCTTTTAGTTAGGGCTTTGTATATTTTTATCTTGCCAATTTTAAGAGATTCATCAACAACTTCCTTAATTTCTCTCCTCGCACTTTTACATTCTTTGTCATACCTTGGGTTGGTTTTGCTATTTCTTTTATTACTTGAAACTTCAATTGAGAACTTGTTAACAAAATATGAGAGGGTTGTAGTAAAATTATGATAGAGATCTTCTATGTTGTCTATACTAGATAAAGGAAGCAAATTAGTTTTTAATTCATTTAGAAAGAGATCTTTTTTATTTCTATCAAAGATTAACTTCTTTTGACTATAAGGATTATCTTCTATGGGATCTCTATGCATGACAAAATTGAGAGTTATAAGTAAAGGCCTATGATCAGAGTCAGGCTCGTGGTAATTTAAGATGTCAAAATTTGTTATTTTGTTGTATAGAGGAGATCAGAGATAACATAGTCTACCACGTTGCTACCAAGCCCAAGGATGCAAGTCATCTGGCTAGAATTGGGCCACTTCTTTAGATCGTTGCAAATTATGAGATCCTAAGCACTATAGAGCTTGACTAGCTCTGACCCAAACAAATTCTCCCCGAGGTCTTCCGAGCTCCTTTTATACCGAATAGCCAGAGAAAGGTCTTTGTCTAACCAAAGAGGATCAGTGTTCGAATGATTTCATAGAAGAATAGCTTGGTTGCTTGAAGTTCGAGCATTAAAGTCACCCATTAAAAGGAAATTCCCTTCATTCCTTAGGCTATAAATATCATTCTCTAAACCATTGTAAGGACTATTTTTATCTAAATTTTTTTTCTTATAGAAGTTAGAATTGATGTGGGAGAAATAAAAAATTGCTATGTAGGTCTTTTTATCATAAATGTCAGTAATTTCTATCCAACTATATTGGTTGTAAGGGTTGTTTTTATAAATCCTAGCACAGGGAGATATGTTCTTCTTAATGTAACAAGCTATACCCATAATGCCTCTATTGGAGGATCGCTTATTCCAGGTAGACCATAATGAAAAGCCAACTATGTTAGGGACCTTAGATTCTTCGTGCTCCCAAGTTTCAACAAGAAAAATGATATCAACATCATTCGAGATCCAACTTAGCTTGGGGCCTTTGTTCCATGGAAAGCCCCAACAGTTCCAAGAAAGAATATGGAGCATGTTTAATTGCTATTTATTATTAGATTTTTGGTTTCCATCTCAAATAATGACTTTTCTATTTCTGATTTTTGCCCATTTTCCTTCCTTCCTAGCTTCCTTTACCTTTTGAACCTCCTTTCTCAATTCTGCGTGATCTTCTGGAATGAGATCTTCATTTATAAATATTCTCGTTCCTTTTAGACTTGAGGTTTTACGAAGTATGTCATACTTATGGTTAGTAGAGCTCACCTTCATTTGGATTAGCATTCCTTTATTCTCAGTTAGTTTCCCCAACCTTGTTGCTTTTGTGAGACACGTTGTTTCAATTTGTAATCTATTATGTAATTATGTCTGGGCTATGGCTAAAGTATCCTCATCTACCTCCTCTTTCAAACCAAAGATTATAAGGTTCAAGGCCCTTTTGTTACGCTCATGGTCTAATTCTATCAATTTTTTCATTTCATCTTTAATTGTTTTGATATCTAATTTACCTTCCACACTATTTCGGGTGAGGCGACTATTAACTTTTTGGTCTATCTCTTTAATCATGTCCTTCATTTTAAGACTCTCTAAAGTATCAGCATCTACTTGCTGGAATGTTTGGTTCATATCTTGGTTTTGTTTTTCTATAACCTGCAACCTAGTCTCCATTGCCTCCATCTTATTCTCCAATAGTTCTATTTTATTTTCCATTTGTTTTTGGATCTTGTCTTCAAGAGATGTGAATTTATTTTCCAACATCGCTGCTAACTCTGTTTGTAGCTTGAATTCTCTTTCTTCTCTACGTTTCTTTAAAGACTCTATATACTCATAGAGGCTCTATAGAGTAACTGTGCTAGGTCTACCTTTGGTAATCTTTGGTAATTGTGGTGAATTATTCATACTTGAAAATATATGAGCAGAGATGTATTAGAAAAATATAAGGAATGTTTGCACCTGATATCAGCAAGTCCGATCGCAGACACACGTGCCCCAGATTGTTTTTCTATTACTGCAGAGAGGTCATGAATTATTACCGCATCGAGATCATAAATTATGACTGCAGAGATCATAAATTATTACTGCAGAGAGATCGTAAATACATCACCCTAAATTATTACTGCAGAAAGATGATAAATATCATTATAATTTTATATTTAAACTTTATAATTATAATTATTATAATAATATTTATATACATAATAAAAATTTAAATTATATGAATATATAACATAATATTTTTATTTACATAATCTAATTTATTGAATTTATTATTAGTTTATAATAAACGTTAATTGTATTACGTAAAATTATAATTTTATATATATATATATATATATATATATATATGTGTGTGTGTGTGTGTGTGTGTGTGAGAGAGAGAGGAGATATGGCGAGAGTTGTCCTTATTTTTATATGTAATTTTTTTTTTTAAATATTATTAATATTTTTAATTAAATTCTATTTAGAAATAATTTTTAAAAAATATTATTTATTAATAATAATTTTATAAAATTTTAATTATTATTTTAATTATAGATAAACCTCCACCCAATCCTAATGATGTGATTATTCCAAAAACATTTATCTACAATATAAATCACAAATATGTCAGATCTAATATTTGAATTCTATTTAATAAAATTATTAATAATAATTTTATAAAATTTAATTATTATTTTAATTATATTCAATAAAATTATTATTAATAATTTTATAAAATTTAACTATTATTTTAATTATCAATATATGAATTTGATATTTAATCTATGAAGTACATTTATTTATATAAAATATTATGTAAAAATTAATAAATTTCAAAATTCAAATTCAAGTGACTTTTATATATATATATATATATATATATATATATATGTTAATGTTAGTTAATTTTTTTTATTATAGATTATCAAAAGATGGAAGTATTGATTTTTATGCGCAGACTGTATCTCGTCTTAAGATCTCTCCATTGTGATTCTCAATTCAATTTTATATTCAGAATTTTGCATCAATAGATATAGGTGTAGTTTATTTAAAATTTGTAAGGCTTTAGGGTAGAAAAAACTATGCTACTCGTAATGGTAACTATAACACCATCCCAGAGATTGGTTTACACGAATTATCAAAATTTACAAAACCAACGAAAACACACAATTTATTTGACGAAACGAAACAAAATTAGCTTGAGAGAATGTTGGGCAACGATTTTTATTCATGAAACAAATACGAAATAGAAATGGCTGGGCTGCTTTAATGTCCATACGACTTGCTGGTACATACCATGCGAGTCTGATATAATTATAAGGATGCCCACATATCTTCCGCTGAGTTCACTCAGAGTTGTGGGATTCGAACTCGGGTTGATCATACGATCTGTAGTACTGGAGATTGTCCGAGGGACGCCGTTTGGCAGAGGAGAAGCTGAGCCTGACGCTGTTACAGGAGCAAAGGAGCAACAACGGAAAGGCGAGGGAGCGCAAAGCTGGGAGCCTCTTCCCGGTATGGGCCAAGCGCTATGAGAGCCTCCAATCCATAACCGAAACCAGGTGTCCATATATAGAAAATCTGATACTCAAGGAGCCTCAGCCTCTGTGGCGATTTCTAGTTATCCAAGGTTAAAGTCCGTTCTTCTCCATTATGCGATCAAATTCAGCCAGATATGCGACTTATATCGGCTGGATATGCGAGTACTTTCGCTGAACATGTGGATTCTCTCTAGATATGCGTATTGTGTGGGCCACATAAGCGGATTATCACCGCTC
The DNA here is from genome assembly GCA_031772625.1 of Pinus tabuliformis. Taxonomy (NCBI): domain Eukaryota; kingdom Viridiplantae; phylum Streptophyta; class Pinopsida; order Pinales; family Pinaceae; genus Pinus; species Pinus tabuliformis. Next base: position 730,484,116 of record CM062817.1, read on the forward strand.
CAACTTCTGACCACCGAATATGCGGATTCCCATTGCCGAATATCCGGCCTAACTGCTCGGATATGCGAATTATCACTAATGGATTTGCCAGTTATCACAAAATACGCGAGTTATCATGGGATATGGCAGTTTCCTCCCGATATGCGATTTATTGGATATGCGAGTTATTATTCGATACGCGGATTATAAAAGCAGGATACGCAGATCATTACGCTGATATGCGAGTGGTCTCTGCGGTTTATGCGATAACCTCAGCTGGATATGCGAGTAATCTCAGTGGAATATGCTGTTACATTCGGGTTATGCGAGCTCTAACGGCCAATACACGAGTTATCATCAATGGATACGCGAATTATCAGCGAATACGCGGTTTATCACCAGATAAGCGCGTTCTCAGTGGATACGCTAGTTATCAGCAGTAGATATGCGAGTTATAGTAGAATAACGTAGATTATCATGGCAGGATATCTCTGTCGTGGCAGAGCTCTGACCATTTTAGAGCAGCGGAACGGAATGGTATTCCATGGAACGGTTATTATTAAAATAAATGTGCGGCAATTAAAGATGTTTTCAAGACTGAGATTGGGCAATGGCTGAGACAATATTGAAAGAGGCTAAACACAAGGAACGTGTTGCACAAGATGAAAGGCGATGGCCATATTGCAGGGTATATGATACAAAACTCTTCTATACGTTGAAGGGTCTCACAAAATAGTTAAAGAAAGTTGCACGCTTTTGCGGGCGATTGAGTGAACCAAAACTTAGAAATTGAATCCAACATTTCGCTGAGATTCGTATCCACCAAAATGCAGCACACATTTTTGCTCTAAACTTGGACTCAAAATGTAGCAGAATGGTTATGGTTTTGCTGGAGGTGAGGGCCGTGAATTTACAACAAAAGAGGTGATGAATTCGCTGTGTATTTGGCCATCGAAATACCTGACCGTATAGGCACCAAAGAGATCGGAAATGGAAGAGCCAAAGAGCACGATATTGTTGTAACTGAAATGATGGAATCCGATCAATGAATTCCACGCAGATTTGAGGATTGTATGGATGGTACGACTATGGAGAAATAGAGAAACTAGAGATAGAGAAGCGTAAGAGAAAACTGCAATAGAAAAATCAGGAGGCTCTGCCGACTAGACGCTAAACTTCTTTGCAAATATAACATGACTGTTGAATTTCCTAAGGGATCGGATATCCTTTTGTCGTTGTGGTGTCATATCCAGAAGAAAAGTGCATCCACAGCTAAGGAACCCTAGCCACGATGAGACCTCAGCCTCCGCATCCATAATTTTGTCGATTTCAATTTATTAATTAATTTCATTTAGCAAAAATATATTTACTTTTAATATATATAGTACGATATTTTATATTTTTTATTAGTTACCCTTAAAAAAGAAAACGTATTTTATATTTATTATTAATTACTTTTAATAAAGAAAAACGTATATAGATTCTATAAGGAACGGACCTACAATGTTAAAATATAGCTAAACATAATAAGTTAATAATATTTATATACATGTGAATCAATAAATAAATAAAATAAAAGTATATGAATTTATCACATCACTAAAATAATTAAAATAAAAGTATTGTTTTTCAGTGTTTGAATTAAGAAATTTATATTACAATTAGATTGTTTTTAAATGAAATTATTTGTTATTTCCGTTTATGTTAAATATTTAAATAAAATATTTATATTGTATAATTATATATTTTTTAATATTTTTTTACTATTTTATTTTTTTAGGAGTGGGAAACTTATATAAATGTTTATATTAATAAGAAAATAATTATATTAATATTTATCTATTATATAATTGTATTTTTATATTATATTGAGTAACTAACATTCACTATATATGTGCCATGGGAAAAAGGTGATACGCATTTTACACAATATAATCAATACAATAATGACATGGTTAAAACTCTTAGAAAGTTGGAGATCCTCATTATAAGGAAATTAGATTTTAATTAAAGTTTTTAATTTTTTTTTTTGGTCTTTTGCTCTTGATAATTTTCAAAAAGCATAATGAGGGTATATTTAAGTAACAGAGATAAAGAAAAAAAGTCTCAACCAAAACTCATGAATCCATTGCAATTGTTTCACGGTCAGAGGAATATAAAGCTAAAGATAATGAGAGGATATTTTTCTCAACATGGAAGCTTGAGAAATGCATCCACAATCTAGCCTACTTAAACCTTATCCAAAAGCTTTACCTAGGGAAACATGGTAGTGTCCTCCCTTTAGTTTGACACCAAGATCAACTTTCATGGGACATCTAAATGAAACTCAAGACCCTTAAGAGTAGGATGAGTGTTTTTGGATTCATAGACAACCATCCTCTTTATCTTTACATTTCATTTTGGTAAAATACCAACAATGGAGTTGAGATAGTTGTGGTAATGAAAAGAATACAACTAGCAAGCCAATTTGGTTTGGTAGTATCATTATGAAGATGAAGAGGCATGACTCTTAGGAAAAAAGAAGTATTACATACTACATGATTGTTTGGCGAACATGAAGGCTAGGGTGATTATCTTCAATTTAAGTGAAAAGGATAACATGTGGTGGGAGGATTTCAAGAACATCAAAGGTATCGAAAAGAAGGAGCTAACATGGAGGAAATTTGAAAACTACATTTGAGAAAAATACCTGTTAGAGAAATATTATGGCAATAGGGCCAAGGAATTCTATGAACACAAAATAGGGCTGCTAACACCTAAGTAATATGCTAAAAAAATCTTAAAACTACTAAGGTATGTACCATATATCAATAATTAGAAGACTAAGATCTATATGTACATTAGTGGGATACCACATGTATACTAGGATATAGTAGCATTTGATGAACCAGAAATCGTAGAGGAGGTTATTTGGAAGACCACACATTGTTATGAATAGTCTTTGCATAATTCTAAGGTCCACAATGAATGGAAGAAGAAATATAAAGGAAAGGGATAGAGTATATCATGATATAAACAAGGGAGAAAGGTTGCAAAGTTTATTACCTCCATTAGGGACAATTTTTTGTTGGAAACTAGATCAATACTTGGGGGGGTGAATGAGTATTAAAGGAACTTATACTTTTTTCTTCAATTAATTAAACCTTTAAACTATGCATAAAATGATGCACGTGAGAAAATATTATAGCATCAAATGCATGCAAAAAAAACACAAGTATTCAATACAAGAGACACAAATATTTCTGGTGGAAAACGCTCCTCCTCGGTAAAAGACCACCCTTGTTGCTACGTTGCTCAATAACTTTTATTACGTTAAGAAAATTCTTTACATAGAGATTCATATAGCTACTATCAATTGGAGATATATTTCTCATGCAGATATATGGAATACCATCCACTAGAAGCCACAACAACTAATGATCCTCGCCTGGTTACTCTTGAACTATCAAACAACTCTGCAAACTCCTATCTGCTAGAAGCTACCATGAATAACAAGGCTTTCCAAGTTTCTTCCAAACTATCCAACTACCATGGGATTGTGAAAACTACTCACTTATATTCATTTAACAGTTGTCCTCTAACTCACTCCTCAAAGTGGTTCTCATTTCATACATTTTTAAACTATAACCGTGAACTTCTCAACTTGAAAAACATAACAACAATCTCTTCAAGGCACAAAATAAGAAATCCAAAATAAAATGAATCAACACAAATGCTACATAAAATGACTTGATAAATGCATCAACAAAACCATCTCTATAATAATACAAAAAAATATTGCTCATAAATAATTGTTGCACACAACTAACAAACTAGAGAGTAAACAATATGCTAATAAATGGCAACGGGATCAACAATAAATATCTACTTCATTTCCTTGCTCTTCACTCAAAATGTTGGCTAAAACATGCTTACGCTACTTGATGCAACTCCTGGAAACTGCTTCAGAAAAACTGTGTCATAACCCTCACACAACTTGCACACCCTCTAATGCACTCTCACTCTCACTCAACACATAACTCATGCAACAAATTTTTTTTTTTAAGTCAATAGTAAACTATCCTCATTAATCTTGAATCCAATACCAATGGAAAATATTAAGGTAACACCAATACCTATTGTAAATACTAGGGTAATGTTGTGCAAGCCAAAATATCAAATGAAAATACCAAGGAAACTTGTATCATGGTAATACCAATACCAAGTGCACCTATACCATGGTAATACCAATAACAAGGGAACTTGTACCATAGCAATCCAATTAGTTGCCATACCAAATACCAGGGGGACCATCCTCAGTAACACTATATTACCCAATAATCGTATGCATAGCCAATTCATAGCCAATCACCTCCAACACCTATACCAACATCATCAAGGCATCAAGTAGTCTCAAATACCTATATAAACATTTCCAACACGTGTAGCAACATCTCTAATTATTCCAACACTTGTAGAAGCATCTCTAATACTTGTAGCAACATCAACTTGTAACAAAACATCATAGCATGCCCTACATCCATCTCTACTCAACCTCCAAATCGGCACTATGTCATGCCACAACCATGTTGACATCAATTCCAACCAATAAGACCAATAAAATGACCACTTCTATAGCTCAAAACACATCACACACATCATGAGGAGGACTACCAACATCATCATATTGAGATAAGATGTATGACAAGAAACACCATGACTTTGCTGACATTAATGCAATTCCAACAATCTCCCCCTTTGGCATTGATGTCAACCTCAACCTGATATCCAACATCTGAGGCTGATATCCAACATTTGAGGCTGATCTCCATACACATGCTAACTTTGAAGGTGCAACTGTGAATCCAATCTCCATAATCTAAAATCTCTCCCTCTTTAACATAAATGGAAAAGGGACATACTAACACTGATGAAAAATGCCAACAATGTGCCGGATGAGAGAAGTACTCCCCTTACCATACTCAACACCATGTCAATGTGAACCAAAGAATTCTCTCCTATAAGATAAGCATGTAGAAAAAGGAAACCAACTTTGAGCAAGTCTATAGCCAATGCAATGACATCTCTGAAAACTGAACATGCTCCCCTAAAGCATGTAATGAATATGCAAACACGCTCTCTTTGTTGTTGTAGCAACACATCTACTTGCTACAATAAGCCTTCTTGCAGAGTGCAAGAGACTACTCCTCATGAACCATGACTCCAACTAACTTTAGAAAAATATATACAATAAAATAAAATACATATACAATGGTTCATGGAGAAAATACATACTTGTGACAAATATATAGGACTAAAAAATGACTCCTCTATAAGAACACCTATCACCAACCATGAATCTATGGACCTAAGTTTACATCATGCACCCAAAATACTAGGGCTACATCAATGGTATACAAAACAAGACATGACACCCATTATCCCATACATAGCTAGTTGATACAATGGACCTCTCCATGACCAATACCCCCAAATGATGACAAAGTGATAATACATGGATTTTACAACTACACACAAAGGTGTTATCTTCTGTACATGCCCAAAATATGAAATAACATGAGTATATGGAATCAATGAGTAATGATATATGCTCCATCCAACAACATCAACAATAATACAATCCATGCAATGTGCTTCAAATAAAAGGCCTCCACGAGCAATGTCATAATCTCTATACATGGTAGCAACAATATAAGTAATGAAAACATCATATGTTAGTGCATGGCCTCTCAAAATATCGGTCGTCACCATCCCAACAGTGAAGATCCTACATAAAATCATGATTACCACTAGCATCCACCAAGCTCCACATAGGCATCATCAACAAAATCATCTAATAGCAGCAACATGGCAATATGTCATAAAAGAATTAAAATTTACATATCATCAACATCATGAAGCAATAAGTCATCCATGAGGCTCAATAACTAGAAACATACTACAATGACACTAGCCCTAACTCCATCAAGCAATAGATGAACAAGCATGAACAACAATACTATTAGCATATGAACTAATACATGTAATATCTCTATCAACATCAATGTGTGTCCAATATTCAAATATCCAAGAAGCATTAAGCAATAACAATAACATTAGAAGATTTGGCACTATAACAACATAAAAATATATAAAATGATCATCTCCTCCACCTCATGTCATCAAAACACACTCTTTTTTGTCATGAGAGAATAAACCAAGAAATAATAGCATGAACCAACACATTAGTAACTAGGTCCAAAACATTTGCAGCAATGTATTCTCTCCTTGTATGAACAGCAATGTAAATCATCATGTCTCATCCATCCAAACACATATCAGCAATATCATGTATCATACATCTAGAAGTAGAAGACATAAGAAATAATATGCACATTCTAGATGAGCCAACTCCAACACATCATCTGATCTCAATGGCAACAACATATGCATGGTAATACATGGCATACATAAAGTCTAGTAGTATGAACACTATCAATGTACCAACTATGTCATGCAAGCATATTATTTCACAATATGTGGCAGTAGAAACAAAATCCATCTCAACATCCTCCCACATTAAATCAATTTCAAATAAATGCACAATAAGAAGTTCTTCGTAGGATCACAATTCCAACAATCTACAAAACCTTTAGAAAGAATAAATGCTCACCCCTAGATGTGTGATCCTCCATCACACCTAACCCATGTGGATAGGATAAACCATATAACTATTAAAACTTCAAAGCTATCCATGGAAACTCAACATAGAGTTCCTCCAAAATCATTAGTAACAAGAATTGTTGATCCAAATATAAACATAACATAAAATAATAGATCAAAACTAGAAATAGCGTTCCAAACCTCATAAACTCTCCCTAAACACATGCATCTCTTGATATGCATATTTGTATTGATGCAATTTTTTCTGATATGGTTGCACCTCCAAAGGTCTATAAGCAACTCAAGATGTAAACATATGCTCCCCGTGAGACCATGAAAGCCTCAATTTTTAGTGGGAGTTCCTTAGTACTCTTTTCTCCTCCAAACTTTCATATGTTGATCCTCCTTCTTCTTTTGCAGTTTGCCTTGCATATTTTTCTCTCTCTGATTTGGTTACCTGTAACACATGGTGAGTTTGTAATCCTTTTCCTTATGGCTAATATTTTCATTGATAAAACATCTTATGTGACAAAGGAAATGAGGAATAACTTGATGCCTTTTATTTATTTGATTTCTATTCTCTGCATATGACCTCCAGTCAATAAACCTATGGCAAAAATAATTACATGAGAAACAATAACCATAAAAAAGACTATTATACCTGACAAATGGTGATCTTCCTCACATGCATGCTTGAGATTACTTCTCCTTTGGAAGCTCCTTTTCATGAGAGGGTATGATCTCTACACTACTGCAAATTGTTGTTATATACCAATGTATTCCACAATTATAACACCTCCCAATTCTATTCTTCTTATTTGGCCTTATTTTCTTATTCTTTTTCTTCTTGCATGGTTGTTGATTCTTAGTTTCTCCCTGCTACTAGTTGCTCCAAAAATTTATGATTTTCTTGTCGATGCTTGAGCACTAGTTTTGAACCTTTCTAATTCATTCCTTGCAGAAAGTGCTTCGACCTTCAATTTTTGGCACTCATCATCTAGCTCCTTATACTTCTTCCTCATTCCATTTTCGATTTTGCTTCCCTCTTCCATCTGCATTTTGAGATCTAAAATTTCTTCTTTGAATGCATACTCATTTTTGTAAAAAAATTGCAATAACATTTGTTGATTTTCGTTTTCAGTTGTCAACATTTTAACTTTTTCTTATTTGGCCTTTATCTTTGGTGCTAATCTCATCTTATTGTCCCTCTAGATCATCGCTTGAGTCATCATTGCTATCACTATGGCTTTCATGTTCATTTTGTGAACGTGTGGTGCTTCCATTTTCTTCTTCTTAGGAGACTTAATTTGCTACTACTATAAATGTAGAATATTTTGCATTTCTCTCAATTTACGAAATCTGTAACTTTCCTCCATAATAAAAATTATGCAACCTATCCAAAACCTTTTTTGCAGTCTCAAAATGCTTGGGTATAGCTTATCAGATCTTTAAATTCCATGAAAAATAATGTCTTTAGATTTATCATTAAAATCATCCTTAATTCCATATTCCACTGATAGAAAAATATTTCCTTGAAGGGACAAAAAGCATGAATCCAATTTCATCCTCCAAGTTAAAAATTTACCTTCATGAATAATTGGAAGTCCTTGTCAATCCATTTAGAAAAATTCACAAATTTTTTTCCAAAAACTCCAAGAGCCATTCTCTAGCGATCAAGTTGCAACTGAGATCCATTCTCTGATACCAATTGTTGGAAACTAGATCACTACTAAGAGGAAGGGTGTGAATCAGTAGTGAAGACACTTATAATTTTTTCTTCAATTAATTAAACCTTTAGACCATGCATAAAATGAAGAACATAGAAAATATTAGAGCATCAAATACAAGTAAAACCATGCAAGCATTCGATACAAGAGAAAAAAATATTTATGATGGACAACCCTCCTCCTGGGTCGAAAACAACCCTTGATGTTATTGCGTTGCTCAATTTTTTTATTTTTATTTTTTTATGCTAAGAAAATCATTTACATTGAGATTCATCTAGATACTATCAAATAGAGATATCTTTCTCATGTGGATCTATGGAATACCATCTGCTGGAAGCTACCATGACTAATGAGCCTTGCCCGGTAAGTTTGGAACTGTCAAATGACTCTATAGACTCCTATTTATTGGAAGCCATGATGACCAATGAGCCTCAACCAATTTATTCCAAACTATCCAGCTACCATTTGATTCAAGAAAATTCTCACTTATATTCATTTCGCGAGAGTCCTCCAACTCAACTCCTCTATCTGGTTATTTTTTCATATATTTTCATACTAGAATCAAGAACTACTCAACATGAACACCACAACAAAAATATATTCAAGGAAAAAAATAAAAAATCCAAAATAAAATAAATTAAAACAAATGTTGCATAAAATGATCTGATAAATGCATCAGCAAAACCTTGTCTATGATAATAATAAAAAATTTCTCACAAATAATTATTGTACACAACTAACAAATTGGAGAGTAAAAAGTTTTCTACCAAACACCAAAAATATCTACAATCAATATCTACTTCATCTCCTCACTTTTTGCTCACAATTTTGGGTTAAGCATGCATCTACTAGTTGCTACAACTGCTTCAAAGAAAAATGCTTCAGAAAAACTGCATCACAACCCTCACACTACTTGCACACCCTCTACTGCACTCTCACTCTCACTCAATGCATAAATCATCCAACCAATTTTCTTTTTTTTAAACTCAATAGTAAAATATCCTCATCAGTCTTGAATCTAATACCTATGGAAAATACTAAGGTAACACCAATACGAAGTGTAAATACTAGGGTAATGTTTTGCAAGACAAAATACCAAATGCAAATACCATGGTAATACCAATACCAAGGGCACCTATAACATGGTAATACCAATACCAAGTGCAGTTGTACCATGGTAATTCTAATACTAAGGGAACTTGTACCATGGTAAGACTAATTAACTTGTATACCAAATACCGTGGGAACCACCATTGGTAACATTGTAAACCAAACAATCATATGGATAATCAATGCATAGAAAAAAACCTACAACACCTATAGCAACATAATTAATCTATCAAGCAGTCTCCAATACGTATAGATATATTTCCAACACATGTAGAAACATCTCCAATGCTTCTAATACTTATAGAAACATCTCCAATACTTGTAGAAATATTCACCTATAATAAGACATCATAACATGCCCTTCATCCATGTCTACTCAACCACGAAATCTTGCACTAAGTCATGTCACAACCAATTTGACGCCAATTCTGAACCAACACGAACAACAAACTGACCATTACTACAAGCCAACACTCATCATTAGGACGGCTAACATCATTGGATTGACATAATACCTATGACAAGAAGCACCATGACCCTATTGGCATCAATGCCAACACTACAATGTCAAAAATTTAAAAAAATCCATCAATAAGCAGAAATGAATTTCAAAATTTAGTAAATGAAAAGGTTGAAGGGTCTAAGAAAGGAACCTTGTAGTGTTGGGAATGTGGAGAGAACCACGAATGAAGAAATTTTCCTTGGTCGTAGAAGACTAGCTCAAAGCTATACAACGTACAAGCAACAACAATCGTGAATGATGTGGCCCAAAGCATGCCCAAGATTTATGTTACATTAGATAATCGTCAGGAAAACTAGAAAGAAACAACCATTCAAATGAAAGGTATGGTAAAAAACTTATCAGTCTCAATTTCAATTGTTTCAGTATCTAATTTCAACTATATTAGCCTTAAGATTGTATAGAGATGTGAATCTCCAAAGAAAACTCACGAAGAATCACGGCTTGTTTCGCTGGCCACTGGAATAAAGAAACATATAACATACATGGTTGAGTATTGATTAGTATAAATTGGAGGCATCAACATTGTAGTCAAACTAAATTTGTTGTGATTAGGATCTTACAATGTTCTGATTGGCATGGATTATCTAGTAACCGATAGGGTGAAGGTGGATTGTTATGACAAAGTGATATAATGCATCAATGATGAAGTGAATCAATAACATTGTAGGATATTAAGAGGTTGATTTCACTCAAGATGATCTCATCCATGTACGTAAAATGCTACAATATAAAGGGTTGTGCCCTTTATACCATCCATATAAAAAAATGGAAAGAAGCTAGTGAAAATCCCTTTGTGTTTTACCTAGCATTAAATCAATACAATGATGTGTTCCCAAATTAATTTCCAGGACTAATAACCAATAGAGACATTGATTTCACTATCGATTTGATCCTTGAAATAACACTAGTAGAAAAATCTCCTTATAACATCACCATTCCTATGATAATGGAATTAAAATTGTAGATAAAGGAATTGATGGAGAAAGGGCATATACAACCCAATGATTCACCATGGTGAGCCCCATTACTTCTTGTCAAAAATAAAGACAAAATGTTGTTTCTATGCATCGATTACTCACAGTTAAATAATATGGCTGTGAGAAATAAGTATCCACTACCCAAAATTGATGATCTATCCAATCAATTGAGAGGAGCTACTATATTTTCCAAAGTTATTTTAAGGACCTGATACTATCGGGTTAGAATCAAAGGGGAAAACACTGACAAAAATGCATTCAGAACAAGGTATAGCCATTATTAGTTTGTAATGGTTCTATTCAAGCTTACAAATGCTCCAACAACCTTTATGTGCTTGACGAATATTGTGCTCAAACCATACCTAGATAAGCTTATTCTAGTATTTGTGGATGACATCATGGTATATACAAAGAATGAAGAAGATCATGAGGACCACTTGAGAGTTATTCTATAAATACTAAGAGAGCATAAATTGTATGCAAAACTCAACAAGTGTGAGTTGTTTCAAACTTAGGTTCACTACTTAGGACATATAATCTCAAAAGGAGTGGTTGTGGACATACAGAAGATCAAAGCAATAGTGGAATGGCCCACACCTTCAAATGTGTCAGAGTTCAGATCGTTTATGGTGTTTCTTTGTTACTATCGAAGGTTCATTCAAAATTCCTTAAAGATTGGAAATCACATCACTACTTTGCAAAGAAAAGTAGTAAAGTTTTAACAAACCCCTGAACGTGCATCTAGTTTTAAACAATTAAATAAGCTAATAATTTGTGCACCTATATTAAGAATAACTACCCATAAAAATATTTTGTAGTACGCACTAATGCTTGTAAGGAGGGACTTGTTGCACTTCTAATGTAAGAAGGAAATTTAATCTGCTATGAATCTAGGAAGCTAAATCAACATGATAGGAATTATGTTACTCATGACTTGGAGCTGGTAGCCATTGTACACACACTGAAAATGTGAAGACATTACTTATTGGGAAGGAGATTTGTGTTGATGACCTATCACAGTGGACTAATTTTTTTTTTTCCATCCAAAACTAAATGCCAAGAAAGCCAAATGGTTTCTTTATCAATGAATTTGACTTTGAAATTAAGCATATCAAATGAAAAGAAAATAAGGTGGCAAATGCACTCAACAAAATTTTACAAGAGGTTCACCTAGCAACCTTGAGAACCTACTCATTTGACATCAAGGGAATAATTAAAAAAGGGTTGATTGATGATAACCTTTACCAATATGTGAATAAGTATTGGTGGGAGAAACCAAATGGATCTATATGCAGAATTTATCAACTCATTGATGATGGAATACTAGTGTTCAAGAAAAAAAAATATGTGCATGTTGAAAATGATCTAAGGAAGCTTATCATCGATGAATTCCATATATGACCTTATTCAGGTCACTGTAGATATCAGAAGATAATGAAAACCACAAGAAGGGATATTTTTTACTAGGAATGAAGAAAGATATTGTAGAACACCTTGCAAAGTTTTTGGAATGTCAACAAGTGAAGGTTGAGTGCAGCCATTGAGCTAGACTACTACAACCAATTTGAATTTTGGAATGGAAATGGGAGGTCATATCCATGTATTTCATTATAGGTATGCCCATAATATCTAGACACCATGATTTCATTATGGTGGTAGTGGATAAGTTTAGGATGGAAACTCACTTTAAAACTATTGAGTCTACTCATAAAGAAATTGATATAGCTCAAATCTTCATGAAAGGGATATTTAGGTTGAATGGAGTACTTAAAAACATAACATTAGACATAGATGCCAAGTTCACTTGAAACTTTTGCAAATCATTATTTTCTGGTTTTGGAACCAACCTAGCCTTTAGCACTACTTATTGTCCTTAGGTATATGCTCAAACAGAGAGAGTGAATAGAATATTGGAGAACAGGTTGAGGATGTATGTGATGCATCAACCAAGAAAGTGGGAAGACTATCTTCCACGGTAAAAGTTTCACACAACGATTACTATGAAGAGTCATTAGGAATGAGTCCCATTCGAAGCACTTTATGCTAGGAAGTGCAAGACCTCTATCATCTTGGATGATCTAGTAAATATAGTAATCATTGGATTAGGTTTTCTAAAATAAATGGAGTGGTAAATCATTAAGATCGGGAAAAGTTAAAGGCATCCTGGGATAGGTAGAATATTTATGGAAAGTAACAAAGAGTTCACAAAGAATTTCAAGTGGGAGAGCATGTTTATCTACATGCAAAACCAAATAAAATCTCATTAAAAGTGGGCTCATGTGCCAAGTTGGCACCTAGTTATTGCAGACCATTTCAGATCTTGGAGAGAGTGGGGTCAGTAGCCTATGGATTAGGCTTGCCACACTTAATGAAAACAAACAATATTTTTCATTCTTCTTTCCTTAACAAATATGTTCATTATACTAAGCACATTGATGACTGGTCTATGATAAAGTTGGAACCAAAGTGATAGTTCTAAGTAGACTCACTATGCATCCTAGACCATAGGTAAATCACACTCCATAATCAAGCAATAGAACAGGTCAAGGTTTAATGGAAGAACTTTAGGACCAATATTTAAGCCACCTCGTAAATGAATAAGCAAATAAGCGTGTTGTACCCATCTTTTTCTGTTGAATAATTGGATGTAAGATCTATTTGTGAAGCTTAGTTTTGTTTGCTCCTTTTCTAATAAGAACAACATAGACAATGTTCCCATTAAGGGGGTGTGGTTTTCTAATAAGAACAACATAGACAATTCCCCTTAATTTATGTAATGTATTGACACTTTCAATTATAAATTAATATAATTTTATGTAGTGGATTGAAGGGTGGAACCATGGATCCATGATCTAAGGAGGAAGAGTAAAACTAATATTGTGTGGAGCCAACTAACACCATTGTTTAATATATGGAAAGTTATAAATAAAAATTAGAGGAAGATTTCAAAAGGAGCAAGAAGAGTTGAAGAGGAGCATGAGAGACACCCTTGAGAATACTGAAAGGGTAATTACATAGAAATTCATGGGTTGGAATTATTCTTGGTGGAGTGCATGAGGAGAGATAGTAATGCATACGAGATGAAGGAAGGAAATTCCTTGAAAGGAGAAATCGTGAGTAGGAGGAGTTCAAGAAATGCTAAGGATATGGCAATGAGTGCTTTCCAAGGATTGGCTAAGAGACCACTTATCATGCTTACTAAGGGCTGAGAAACCATGTGCACAAGGGTGCTTACTAAGATAGATCTAATAAACCACTCTTGCAAGTGATTGACACAGTTGATAAGCTTTCTAGTATTATGAATTTCTATTATGCTTTCCAAGATAATAAACCACCTAAATAAATTCGTGATTCCTATCTTTATTGACATGAATATGCCCTCTAGTTGAACTTAATGAAGCAAAATTCCCTTAGATCATGGATCTAGCATGGTAGTGACTACTACAAGTGATTTTGGTTGCAATGAATCTAAGGATGGGTGGAATATTCAAGTCCCACCTTCAAGTTGGAAATTTTCATTATGGTAAATGAATGCGTTTAGCTTAATTTTGTAAAGTCCATTTTTTCCCTTGCAGAATTTAATGTATAGCTCTAGGAAACATTACATGGTTGAAGGATGTTACTTCATGAAATTATTGGCTAAATTTTTTGAATACCTTATACATTTTATGATTTTGTTTCATGGAATGGTGGAAAGGTTTGTGCATGTTGTTTAAGCCCCTTTACACTTAACAAAAGGGGCACCCATAACCAGTTTTGCAAAGATTTTATGGTTTATGTGACTAAAGGGCCTATATGCCCATTACAATAGCAAAGCACTGTGAGCTGAGGGCTTAATGCTTTTGAACATGAAAAATTCCGTAGTTTTTTAAGCGCTGATGACCTAACTTAAATATCTAAGGGTGTTTGGACATGAATATGGTGGAAGCTTTGACAATGCTCCACTATATCTGGTAGTTGTGCCATATCTAGAGGTTCACAAGAATTGGGAATCTCAACCAAAACATGTTGATGGAATTAATGACAATTATAAATAAAAGAGAGACAAGGAAATGAAGACCATGATAGAGAATTAATGGAGCATCGTATATAGTAAAGAGAGACATCACCGATCACAAAATTTATTCATCGTATCATTTAATAAGTAAGGAGAGCCATGATATGAAATAAAAAATATCTAATAACATGCTAATATATTTGGAGAGCCTTATAGTGCCATGTGATTTGGTAAGGGTGCTCATTCTTAAGCTATTTATTGAATATTAGTGATCCATACTAAAGGGTGTTTGGGATAAATGATGAGATGAGAGACTACATTATTCTTTGTGTCATAGAGGAACAAAATGTAAGAACACTCAGTTAAACATGTATGATATAACCTTATTATGTCTGGTTTGGTGAGCTCTAGTCTGAGAGAGGGAGTGTGTCTTTTCATAAGAGAAGGATCATAGTAGAATGTACAAACTGTATGTGGGATGAGAAGAGTGTGTGGATCTATGTTCACTAGTGAGTTGTGGGTTAATTTAGGTGTGCTAATGTTGAGGAGGTGAAGTAGAGAAGAGTGTGCAATAGAGCTAATGTAGCAGAGAAGAGTGTAGTTGAGTGTGGGTATGTAGAGAAAAGAGGAAAGGTTGTAGGAGACAATAGAACATGTTATTTATGTTTTTATGTAATAGAAGTAGGCCATTGTTTCTTAGTTTGGAAATTTTATGAAATATAGGACAGTTGATTGAAGCATGCAGTGGTATCCATTTATAAGAGGTTGGAGCCTCTACACAAGTTGTGACTTAATCATTTGAAGGGTGGTGGATCCTCCTATGAGTTGGTGCTAACAAACATATGATGTAATCAAAGTTGTTGCCTTGATTATCATCATAATATAAAACAATCTTTGGTGGTTTTTCTCTTGTAAGGGTTTCCACGTAAATATGTGTTCTAGTATGTATGAATGATGGTATTTCATGTGATGTTTGATTCTTTCCAATTTACAGTTTAGATATTCATCTTAAATATTGTTAAAATCGTTAATTACTGACCCCCTGCCCCCACAATAATTCTTTATTCCAACAAATATACCACAAGTTCATGCAACTTTTGGTTTTTGTATTTAAGGGATTTTATTCAATAGTTTGTATGAAAATTGTAATAAAAAACCTTCAACACATTTCTTCAAATGCCTTGGATGAAAATAGGCATAGATAAACTATAATGGTACTATCATACAACAATGATAACATACAAAAATATTATCCCCATCCACAAATAACAATTTTCGTTGGGGAATTTAATCAAACAATTTGTATGTAATGAATCATTAAATGATTTAAGCATTTCTTAAAAAATATTGTATGAAAACTAATGCAACAAGTTCCCTACTCCATATCTCCTAAATATGGTATTCCGAGTTCTAAAAAATAAAATAAATCATCAGTGGGAGATCCCATCACTATGTTCCAAGTCTCAACCTCTAGAACATCCTCAACAAAAAGTTATAGCATAAATGCCAACATGACTTGTTTGATGCATGGTTTTAAGAGCATCCACAAAAAATCGACTTCCTATGATCATATCTCCAAAAATATCATGATCCAATATATAAAAGTTGGACCTAATGATTAACATAATTTCCCCTCACTTTGGTCCAAGTATGAACTTCTGAACCTCCAGAAGAAAATTTATAACATAAACTATGACATTACTTATTTGTTTCATGATTTTAGGAGTAAGTAGGAAGTTTGACATCCTTTGATCATATCTCCTAAAATATTACGATCCAATATCTGAGTGGTGGATGAGATGATAAGTCAGATTTTTCCTCACTATGATCCATGTTACTAATTTGGAACCTCCTAGAAGAAAACTTATAGCAAAAGTGCCAACATGACCTATTAAAAGATATATTTAGGAATCCCAAACTCCTCTGATCCTATTTCCCAAAATTTTCTGGCTTAAGATTTGAAAATCTGACCATAGAATCAGTGGGACTTCACCTTACTATGATCCAAGTTTCAATTTTTGGAATCTCCCATGAGAAAAGTTATAGTATAAATTCCAGCATGGGCCATTTAAATAATAATTTATAAAGATTATCTTCATCAACCAATGTTGTTACAAAATGAAATACAAATAAAAGGCTACATCCAAATAATATAATAGATACATCTATGTTAAATATTCTAAAGGGTAAATGCTTGTACATATAAATTTTTTGAAAAGAGTAATTAAATAATCATTCACAAGATACGATTATCTTTCTTCAAATATTTTACAATATTGAATTCAAGAATAGTGAGTTTATCTCCACCAAATAGTAGGCTCAACTATCTTACAATATTTCTTATAGGTTGCCAGTCCTGAGCTAGATCTTGATTCCTTGAGGGAAAAACTAAACTCAAGCATTAAACACACATTTTTCAGATGAGATTTAATATAAAAAGTGAAGGTAACTTTCCTCGACACATAGGAAAGAATCTCAATGTGCAACCTTTCCATTCCTTGATTAGGCACATAGGCATTCACAAATGAAAATGTGGCTATGCATAACGTAAGAGAGTCCCTCTATAATATCTATAGTCCCTCAACAATCCCTTCATTAGTGCTCTCTATTCCCCATACAAGTAGGATAAATCCCAATCCTCAGAGCAATCTGATTCAAGGAAAAAGAACTACACCACATTTAGTCATTGTTACACAAGTTGTCACCAATTCTCATGCCAATTCGAATTTTTGAATGAGAGAGGGAAATAATGAGTGTATAAGAAGAATAATAGATGATAGAAAACCTATAATATTAATAACTAATAAGGTGAACCCCTTGATTACTCCTCCCTCTTACTTTTAAATCACACAATGATCCTTCATCTTGCGAACCTTTCATCTTCTTGGGAAGACTAACCATTAGATCAAAGGGAAATATTCACCCAATGTACATTTTTCATTTTAATTCAGGTTGTCCCTTTATTCATTTTTAGCATCTTTATTAATAAAAATGAGAATTACATCATACAATAGAATTTGACATTATAGCATTAATGTTGATGCCATAAAATTATATGTTCTTAATTACATTACAAATTTTGGGGTAATGAAAAGGGTGCCACAAAGAGGTTTCGTAATATTTCTTAATACTATAATCAAATGCACTTTTGGTTTAATCAAGGTTGGTATAAATATGAAATATTTTGGCTAAGTAATTTTGTAATTAACAAAGACAACACCTCCCATAATAATAATAATGTTGGGGGTAGAGCCTGATTATCTTCTTGATTGTTTTTTTGTTTCTTTTTGATTTTTTTCCAGTCGTACTAGATATTTATTCCTAATGGGGTGGAAATGTTGCCCACCATTAGGGGGTACAGGGGGTAGTGAAGGCGAATTTTATGAGCTCCCCACCCCCCGCCCTCCCCAAACCCCTAACAGGGGTTGGGGGTAGTGCCCTGAAAGCTAAAAATATATTGAAATTGCCTTGTAAAATATGGCAATTTCGTAGTCAATCTGGGTAGTTCATTAGGCAGTTGATCTAACGATAGAATTTAGGTTAATTTGGGTTAGAAGGAAATGCTCAGTTTATATGAGGGAATTTTATTGTGGTTGTGGATGATTATTCTGAGCAAGAAAGAGAGACAAGACTGTGTGAGAGTGAAGAGGAAATTATAGTGAATCTGTTGTAGGTTGTATCTCTTCATTTTGTTCAATAATATAAAAGGAAGGAGTGGTTCCTTCTTCATGGATGTAGTTCAACTTGGGTGAACCACGCATATCTGTGTCTCTATTATTTTATGTGTTTATGTATTTGTGCTTTTGCAATATTTTATGTATTTCATTTCTTTGTCAATTAATTTCTAACAAATAATAATAATAATAATAATCATCATCATCATCAAGTCCCATTAGCACAAATAGTTGAGGATGGGTCTCGTTAGCAAGGCAACCTAGGATCAAACCTCATGGAGGTTGTTGTTCCAGTGCTAGGGGAGGAGACATGCTAAACTCCAGTCAACTTAGGGCTAGTGTAGCCTAGACGAGGTATGATCCTTGGTTGATTTTAACGTCTTAGATGTCCCTAGGTCATGGTTTCTCATGCTACAGGTCAATCCTAGATAAACACAGATCACTTGACAAAATAATAATAATAATAATAATAATCCTCTAAACTTAAGAAGAATTTATGGTCGAACAAATTTGATAAAATAAAATTAAGATACCATAAGGATTTGATTAGCCTTAATCTAAAAGATCTATACTACATGTGTTGATTGGCTTAAAGGGAAAATTAACATTGCTAGAATGAAAATAAATTCTCATGAAGTCCATAATAAAATAGGGCAATGGAAAATACCTAAAATGTAGTGGGTCAAAAGCATTTGTCATTTTTGTGAAACTAAAAAGTTTGAAGATAAAAACAATTTCTCGTGTAATGTATTATGTACAACTACATTAGATTATAACACAATTTCAAAATATTTGTTAAAATATCAATATTTTGATAATGTCTTTCATATTAACCATATCATTAGTTGTTGGTCGATGTTTTGAACCATTTAATGAGGATGAGACACATTAGATGGTTTGAAATGTCAACCAACAACTAATGATGTGATTTAGCCAAAATACATTCTCAAAACCATTATGGATCACAAAAGTTTGAAATATAATAATATCAATCTTTCTAACGTTTCAAATCATTAAAATAGTGGTGAGATAGAAACAATTATCTTAAATCTTTTTAAACATGAACATAATTTTTTTAAATAAAATTAAGTAATTCCTTACCTTTTCTAATGTTAAATAATCAAATTTTGGGACGTGAACCATCATCGTCATTATTATCATGATATTGATTGTCTAAATTAATTTTATTTTAATTATTTATTTATTATCACATATATATTTATTTTTATTTCAGTTAGATCATTATATGCACTTTTTTTAAAATATTATTAAAAACAATTTAATTGAAATTTTGAGTACATTAAAAAGATATTTATTAGAGTGAATTATGTTTAACTTATAGTTATAATGGAATAGTTGATGTAGTCGAATTTGTGTCTCATATTATAAATACATTTTATTTTTTGTATTTTATTTTTGTATTATATATCTTAAATTATATGTAATGTATATTTTTATATTTTAGGTTTATTTTACGATATTGTTTATTTTATGGTATTATTTTCTTTTTTGTTAAAGGAAAAATATTTTTCTCAAACCTAAAACCAATCACCTGAAACCAACAAGTTCCTCCATTATCTTCCTTCCATGAGGATTGTTCTCCACCACCACCACTACCTCCTCTAGTCCTTTTCCCTTCTTGTCACTATTGCCCTACATTGTTAAACATATTTATTCATTACTTGTATCCACTTAGGTGATAATATATGAACTAATTCACTAGCTACTCATTGTTGTTATAACTAGCAAATATTATTCTTAGTGTTACATCACTTCTTGTTTCTAGCTCTAGCAAGTATCTAGGACCAATAAATGGCATGCATTATTTCTATCTGTTTATTCATTTGTTCTCTTCTTTTATTCATTTACATTTTATGTTTTCTTGGATAGTACTATACATATAGAAATTCAATAAATATGAAATAAAATTATGGGATACATTTCTCGCATGACATACATGATGTAGTACAACCCCATTTCAAGCACCACCATGTTTGCACCAATGAAGCCATCTTGTTCCATCTATTCTTAAACTGCATGAATGTTCTTAGTGGCTCAGGATAAAAATCATGATGAAAAATTATTGCATGATATTTCCTAATCACCTTCTATTGTGAGTAATTGGAATGCTCTCAGATGAGATGATGTTGATTTTTCTCTTTGTTTTTCCTAGCCTTTCTCAATTTCTAAACCACATATAACATTTCAATTTTAATCACCTTTTGTGCATGAATTTCCTTTAGAGACAAAATAAACATGGCACATCAATATATTCATGCAAATAAATATGTTGGTACTTAATGGCTAAGGAATCACTACTATATGGTTGAATTAGAGAAATAAATAACATGTTTTTTATTTTTTCTGGAGCAAAAAAACTCATAATTTTTTTCATCGTGGAGGATAACATAGCTAAATTATACATTTGCTGAAAAGAATTAAGGTAGATATATCTCAAAAAATTTGAGCGAAAGAGAGAAAATTGCAAAAAAAAAATACATGAGTAAATATGCTAAGTTAAGTGTGATAATAATCACTTAACTTCTCCTTTTTTGCACTTTCTGCAATCCCTATGAAATAGGTTCAATGAAGACAATTTCAGGTTTTCTTCTTGTTTCCTTTGGTGGGACTTCACTTTCTGAGTTTGAGCTCTCAGAAACATGTCCTCTTCTTGTGCCCCCTATCCCACTATTTATATGTGCCTCCTCAATCTGTACTTTTTATGCCTTTGGCTCGTGAACTTCAATCTCTTTTTTTTGTGTAGGTCAGAAATTTATATTAACAGAGAAAAACTATAGTACAAAAATTTTGCAGTAGCAGATTGAGGCCTGAAAAATATGAGCCAAACATTTTGATTCCTACCCCTAAAAACAACAAAAATGACTTTCACTTGCACACCACGCAGGGTGGCTGTTTCTACTATCTAACACCGCTTGTAAATAGAAAACACTGACACGAGGACAGCAGTCCTTCAACCCGCATAGACTATGGTAATAACAAAATCCCATATTTTGGGAGACCAACGAAACCGATCAGGATATATGCGCATTCAGAAAGAAGGATGAGAGATAACATCAGAACCCAAGAATTAAGGAGACTGCCCGAACCTGCTCATCGTATCCAGGGCCTGTTCCAGCACATGGCTGTCAACTCTTGCCTGCAGGGAGTGATAGCTGCGGCATTCCTCCTTCTTTTCCTGCAGGCCTCCAGTTTGTTTTGCATCTGGATTGAGCGTCTGCCTGAGGAGCTTTATGAGCACCGTGACTTTCTTGGACAATGAGTCGACCATCTCATGAACTGCAGTGACTTTGAAATCCAAAGCTTCATAAATGGCGTAAAGACTTTTCATCTGTGCCTCCGGGATCACCTGGTCATTCTGGGGGAGCTTTTTACTGTCTTCCTTTGCTTCCATAGCCCGCGCCAGCAGGGTTTTGACCCTCCAGCTTTCCGCTTGAGTACGCACAAATTGAGTTGCACGCTTCGTGACTGTGCCAGGATCTTGAAGCCAGTCGACTTCCTGCGCTATATCCTTCTCCGACCTCATTCGTTCTTCTTCTTTCACCGCGGCTTCCAATTCAGACAGCTTGCATTTGTTCTTCGCCGCTGTCCTGGTTTCATACATCTCCCTTGCTGTTTGGAGTTCCATGTTCGCCTTAACACTGCGGCAGCCATCACCTTCCATACTTATCCTAACACTTGCAGCGTAAGACCTGGCGCTGAGAGTCGAAAATGGATGAAACGGAGCTATGCAGTGCAAAATTCTGTTCCTAGCTATGCCTCCACTCACTGCTAAATAGTTGCTTTGGAGGATATTGCTCATGACCACCCGATTTGCCCGAAACGACGTGGATGTACCGACATTATTGTTGCTGCTTTGAAATGTGTTTTCCGCGTGGTGTATCCAACCTTTCACATTAATGTTACCTCCTCCTTCTCTAATCAGAGAATGCCATGTGTCCTCCAACTTGCTGTGGTGACGGCGGTGATCGTTGCGGCCCATCATATTAGATTTGTTTCCTTTATTCCCCTTCTGTTGCCATAAACGCACCGGAATTACCTGTCCTTCTGTTTTCTGCCAGCTTTTAATGTCCGTGCCCACTTCTTTGTTCTTCATCATGAAGAGAAACCCGGTGTCAGAACGCCTTCCGGTTGAGCCCGGTTGGCAATATCCTTGTCTTGTTCGGCCAGCTGGATGCACTTCCTTTTCAAGTCTGGGCAGTTCACCTACTGCCAACAGCTGTCCCATTCCCTATTTTGATTATCGATGCCATGGTTTGCGAGGTGGTCCGCAATCGCATTTGCTTTGCGCCTCACCGCCTGGAAGACTAACCCTCTCATACCGCTGATCAACTCAGCTATGTTTTCCGTCACCTTTGCTAATCTCCAATGCTTCGTGGCTTTGCTTGCTTTGGTTCTGCTATAGATTATCTTAGCCACAGAGATTACCAGGGCAGAATCTCCTTCAACCACCATTGTATAATTTTGCATGTCTCTTAGAATTCGTAGTCCCTGTTCTAAAGCTGCAAACTCCATTTCATTGTTCGTCCCCTCTCCCAGTGCTTTGCAGTAAATATGAAGGATGTCTCCTCTATGGTCTCTTATAATTCCCCCAATGCCCGCCATCCCAGGGTTTCCTCTGGATGCGCCATCAAAATTCAACTTCAGCCAACCCACCGGTGGGTAACTCCAACTGCTGGACTCAGACTGCGGGCTTTGCTGGCTTCTCGACGTAGTCATGCTCTGGTTGGTATGCAGTTGGAAGAGTTTTAAAATCCGTAAGTCACTAGATGACGGCTTCTCATTAGTTTCCTCTTTTACTTTTACTTGAATTAACTGTTTAATGTTTCTCATGAGAGTGTCTATGGCATGCCCTGTGTTTCTGTATTCATCTTGGAATATTCTCCTGTTACGCTCCTTCCAGATGGTCCATGTTAAAAACCTGGGCATAACTTTCCAAATGCTGTTGACCCTGGAATTTTTTGAGAAGTTCTTTTGCCAATTTTGTATAGTATCCTGAATGGACTCCCTATTTCTGTTAGAATTTAGCATTACACCCTCCGCCCAATTCCACAAATGGCAAGCCCAGTCACAGGAATTAAATAAATGATTCATTGATTCTTCCTCTGCCAAGCACATTGGGCATCTGGACAGCCCATGAAAACCTTTGCTGCGTAGATTTTCCCAAGTCAAGGTTTTTTTCCTCATTAAAAGCCAGAGGAAAGTTTTAATTTTTTGCCAAAACAGGCCATCCCACACATTATGACTCCAGGGTGAAACCTCCCTATGCTCTGTAATTTCTATTAGTTCCCTGGCTTCCTTGAGAGAGAAATTTCCGTTACCCTTCATTCCCCATCTGAGCTGGTCATGTTCGTCTGTCTTCCTTATTTTCCTTTTGAGTAATTGGTTAATTAGATGCTTGGAACTGTCATCTTCCCCATTGCTGTTGTCCAAGTCAAATTTTATCCATTCTCTCCAGATGGTGTCCCTACTGTTCCAGTCCCAGTATTGGTTAACTCTGTAACGACCTTCGTGTTGACATTTCTGCTTGAGTTGATCGAGTTCAGGTCTTTCCAGTTTTGGGAACTACTGCCACGCATGTTCCCAAAAAAACGCTGAATGCCCATTCCGGATCTCCCAGAAACTGTTTTCCTGTACCAAGTTGCGATTTTTCCGAGCAAGATTCCATATGGGTGATCCCTCAAGAACCTTCTGAAGCCTAATAATATCACTGCTATTGTGTTCGGGGGTGTATTTCTCTTTCCAATGTCTTGCCCAGGGGAGATGGGGCTCTTTTATCCATCGCCACCAGAGTTTGGCTCCACAAGTCATGTTGATGACTGAAGGATCCACTAGATTTAGGCCTCCCTTAATTTTTGGTTTACAGAGTTTATGCCATGCTACAAGCGCCCATTTTTTCTTCTCCCCATTACCATTCCATAAAAAGGATCTTTGGATTGATCTAATCTAATGGAGGATGCCCTTGGGGGCTGGCAGCATGGAGAGAAAGTACTGAGGTATAGCTTGCAGAACCGCCTTTGTGAGAACTAGTCTCCCCGCAAAATTAAGTGCTCTGTATGTCCAGTGCTTGCACCTTTTCTCCAGGTTAGCTATAATTCTCTCCCAGTGCACTTTTTGCCAGGGTTTGAGAGTTAGCGGTGCTCCCAAATATCTTGAAGGTAGACACCCTTTTCTGAACCCAAGTATATTAGAGAGGTGCTTCTGAATAGCTGGATGAGTATGGAAGAAGTAAATTGTGGATTTGGAAAAATTGATTTCCATTCCGGATGCCTTGCTGAAAAGATCAAGGATTTTCTTATAAGCTAGAGCCTCTTTTACTGTGGGAGTTCCATGCAACATCGTATCATCCACAAATTGTTGGTGTGTTGTTGCTGGCAGAGATTGGATAGGCTGAAGGCCCTTGATTTTCCCCTCTCTTCTTGCTTTGGCTATAAGTCTACTGAGACCTTCCATAAGAATAACGAACAGGAAGGGGGAGAGAGGGTCCCCCTGTCTGATTCCCCGAGAAGGTGAAAAGGGTTCAGAAGGAGATCCATTGACAAGGATTGAAAATCTGGTTGACTTAATAAGGGCTAAGATCCAATTGATCCATAGTTTGCAAAAACCAAAGGCTTTTAGAATGGCTTCTAGATATTGCCAACTGACCTTGTCATAGGCTTTTGATAGATCAAGCTGCATTAGCATTCCTGCTAATTTCCTAGTTTGCAGGGTGTGAATCATTTCTTGAGCTAGAAGAATATTGTCTAAGATCTGTCTCCCTTCAACATACCCGGATTTCTCCTCTGATATGAGGCCAGGAAGAATAGGCTTGAGTCTATTAGCTATAACTTTTGAAATAATTTTATAAATGACATTACACAGAGCAATTGTTCTGAACTTCTCAGGAGAGTTTGCTTCTTTCGTCTTTGGGATAAGAGCTATGAAGGTTGAGTTGAGATATTTGAGGATGGTGCCAGATTTTCTAGAGTCCTCAACGACTTCCCATATCTCATTCTTTACTAGGTTCCAGCAGGCTTTATAAAAATTAATAGTGAAACCATCCGGTCCAGGGGCCTTATCACTAGGCATACTGCGGACAACTTCCTCCACTTCCTCTAAGGTTATTTCTCTGCTAAGAGTTGAGTTCTGAGCTCCGGTGATGGTTTTGGGGATGGCTGAGATGAGCTCCTTGATGGCAACCTCTCTGTTTTCCGACGGTTCCTTGGCAATACTGCTGAAGTGCCTGGTTAGTAAGGCCGCTATGTCTTGGTGATTCTTTAAAGTTTCACCATTCTCATTCTTGAGTTCCAAAATTTTGCTCGCACTTCTGTAATCTAATGCAGATCTGTGAAAAAATTTGGTGTTCTGCTCACCCTCTTTAAGCCACCGAATCCTGGATTTCTGCTTCCAAAGAGTCTCTTCCTGTTGACAACGTGTGTGCCACTGACCAGTTAGAATTCTTTCTTGCTCTGCAAACTCTTCACTGTTGTGCCCTGAAGCCCACGCTTTGTGAATCTGTTCCAGTCTGTTTTCTATCAAGGTTTTTTCCTTAAAGATGTCTCCAAACTCCATAATGTTCCATTCTTTGATTTTGGCTTTTGTGTATTTTAGTTTCTTCTGAAGGTTGAACATTTTGGAACCCCCTCCAATCACTGGTTCAGACCACCATTTCTCTACCAGATTGAGGAAGTTGGGGTGATCCAACCAAAATTTTTCGAATCTGAAAGGTTTATTCCTGGGGGTACCATGGATAGCTGCTACTAAGGATATTGGCCAGTGGTCAGATCCTCCACTTGGAAGGATATCTGATTCAACTAGAATACCATTCATAATTATGCTCTCTGATATGATAAATCTATCCAGACGAGAGGCAATCAGCCTATCTCCCCCTCGTCTATTATTCCAAGTATAAGTGCCACTCTTAGGTGGGATATCCACCAGTTTGGCACTATCAATGAAATTTGTAAATAATTCAGCATCCTTGCTGAGTTTTCTTATTCCCCCTTTCTTCTCTAGAAGAGTAGTTATCATGTTAAAGTCACCCCCCATGATGCACTTGGAGTAAGGATGTCTAGAAATTAAACTTGACAGGGACTTTAAAAAAGTGATTTTATCCTCTATCTTCTGGGGTCCATAAACATTTATACATAAGAAGGATTCAGAGTTACCTATGGGCTGGGCTTCCACGGCTATAAAAGCTCTGGTTGCTTCTGCTGATATGATCTGAAGCACTCTTGAGTCCCACAACGTGACTAGACCTCCTTCTCACCCCTGACTTTCTACTTCCATGTAGTTAAGGTGGTTTCCAAGCTGCTTTTTGATGTTAGCCATGCTTGTATTACTGCTTTTAGTTTCTTGAATGAAAAAGATATCCGGTTTTTCTTTCTGAAATTTTCTTTTCAGAATTCTCTGCTTTGCTTGGCTGTTTAGCCCTCTTGCATTCCATGATATGATTTTCATGATTAACTAGAAGAATTATTGGTAAAAAGAGAAGGCTTCTAGAGCCTTCATCTTCCCTGAGTTTATCATTAATATTCCAAGCTCCTGCAGAGCTTCACCACTTGTTCTCCTTCCTCTCTTCTTTTTTTGCTTAGATCTTGTTGAGTTGTGGAGAAGCCTCTTTGGTGGGTTCCCAGCTCCTCTTGCTATACCTAACTTTCTGCTTTGTCTTTCTAATTCTGCTTTTTGCCTCGCAATGAATAACTCATTAACCTTTCTGATTTCTTCTTCCGGCACATTTTCTATGCCTCGAGATTTCCAGTTTTCTGCCATGACTGGTAGGTTCATTCCTTCCTTTGCTAGAACTTCCTCCAGTTCTAAATCATCGCTTCCTCCATCGCTGGTGAGCATATCTGCATCCTCCTCAGGTTCTTCTGTCTGCTCATTCATTTGGACTTCGGTGCTTATCCTATTTTCTTCTGTTTCTTTTGAGGTTTGCCCTGTATTATCGATTGGCCCCCCATTGGAGGTGAGAGCTTTATTCGGATCCTCTGAGTCTGTGTCTAACTCTAAGACTTCAAAGGTATTCCTGTGGTATCCTCGCTCTGTTTCTATTCTGTTTGGTCTTCTTCGGTTGGCTCTTTGTCTTGTCTTGGGTTTTACAAAATTATCTCTGCCTCTGTCTGCTTGCTCTATTTTAATGACTTCTTCTTGTTTGTTGAGATGACATTCCCTCATTAGATGTCCATGCTCATGACATTTTCGTCAGCGAAAATGAATTTGTTCATAATCTATTGCTTGTAAGTAATCCTCATCCCTGTACTCTAGCCATAGACCCTCATGTAGACCACCAGAGACATCCATTTCCATGCATATTATTGCACATGAGGTGTATCTTCTTTGTATTGTCACTTCTGAGGCCTTGACAAAAGTACCCAGCCAATCCCCAATTTGTTTCAGTGCTGAGATACCCCAGTAGTCAATGGGTAGAGAGAACAACATTATCCATACTGGTACCTGAGTGAAAGTTTCCCTTTCTGGAACAAAATTTGGTTTCCATGGCCGCATGTAGAGACCTGTTGAAGCTAAGAAATATGGGCCACCATCAAAAATTCTTTCCTTGTCCTCTAGGTTGGTAAAAACTATAGTAAAGAAGCCTTTTGCTCCTAAGTGTAGTTTCACATCGCCCTTGGGTTTCCAGTGTTGTCGTATCCATTGGCATAAATCTCTTTCAGATGGCCATAAACCCATAAACTTGCAAATGACTGCATGCTCTGCCATGTGTTCTCGATAAGCTTGGATCTCCGAATCTACTATGACAACTCTTAGGGTCTCTACTTTTTTAGGTTTGTAGGTTCCACTCGCTGTTAGGTGGTTGTTGGTGTTCGAGCTGGTTTCACCTACCATTCCTTCTTTCCCCTAGGGGTCTTCCTTTTGTTCCCCCTTCTCCTTTGACTGCTTCTCATTGTGATCCGCGAGTCTTTGTCCTGTAGTAGTATTTTTTCCATTATTCACCAGTCCCTCAACTTCTTTTTCATTGATTTGAGGGTTGCTACTTGGTCCTCTGCCCTCTTCTTGTTTTTTCTCCTTGTTTTTCCCGCTATTCTGCCTGAGTCTCTCATATCCTGAAATTCTGACTCCTTCCTGCGCTGTTGGTTTCTGCTTCTGCATGACTATTTGTTTGAAAGAAGGGGTCCCAATGGACCCCTCGTTGACCATCTGTAGGGTCAGATTTTGTCCCCTTCTGAGCAAGACCGCTAGCCTCGATCTATTCGCTTCCAGCTCTGTGTCTGTCACAGTACCCAGAAACCCTAAACCTCAAGGCGCCACCATCACTCGACCTCAAGTGTCTCGACAATTTGTGCATCTTACATGTAAGTGCTAGATACCGGCTCGTAAACTTCAATCTCATTCTGCAAGTGTGATTTGATTTAATTTTGTTCATGTGCTTCCTCTTCTATTTGGTCTGGAGGGATATCCATAGTTTCTTCTACCTCCTATTTATAGAAATGGGGATCTAATAGTTTCCATCCTCTATAGTTTCTTCTACCTCCTATTCATAGAAATGGGGATTTGATTTTTTGGATCTACCCTTTGTCTCTTTTGGGGTTTACCCTTTGTCTCTTTTGGGGTATCTTTTTCCCTTGGACATGTCTTTTGTAGATGACTTGTTTGGTAGCATCTATGACATCAAAATGTCATGTTCTCATAATCTAATTTATGCTTCCACTAATTTTTTTTTATGTATCAATTAAATGTGATTAGGTATACCTTTGCTAAGGTCTGTCTCTACATAAATTTTGGAAAACATAAAGAGACCTTTCTTTGTTCTTTCAAGGTCCATTTTTTTTAGTTTTCCAAGTGTGTTTCTGATTTCCTCTAGAAACTTATGATGCTAGAACGGGAGGAGTATATTTGGCAGTCACAGCCAAACTGCCATTATCGTGGCCACCATTTTAGTGGCATAAAAATACAGAAACCATGGGGTGTTGAAGGTTCCATGTCTTCCCCAAAACCATAACCCCTCATTCAAGACCTTTTCAAAATCTTCTTGAGTATCAAATTGGATAATGAAAACATATTTGGAGCATAAATAGATATCACACTTTGGGGTCCAAGAAGAAAATATCCATTGATGTAAAGCCTCATATTTAAGCTAGAGACCATTAAGTATACATATTATAACTTCCGATTGAAGAGAAAAAAGTTGGTTTATCTCAACAAGTTTTACCTCCATAGAAGGCACTTGATTTATTTGTTCCACAATATAGAGCTCTAGGTTGTTTTGTGTTTTTTTTGTAGGGACATAATATTTTTCTTGTTTTGTGTCCATATAGGAAGTTGATCCTGTTGATATATTGGGTCTTCGAGCCCTTTTGCGCAGCCTCAAATTCAAGAATATGTTTGCGTTCCTTATAATGCAATAGGCTTTAATATGGGAGGAGTCCTAAAGAAAATTCCCTTCATATAGTAGTATTTGATGACTTGTTGGGATGCCCCATCCCCACTATATGCTCTACTTCAAATTATTGACAAAGTCTGAACTCCTAATTTATAAAACGGAGGATTTCCCACCTATATTCTTAATGATAATTTGGAAGGTATTTCGTCCCCTCTTCCTATGGTGTATACTCCTCAAACTAACATAAGCGGTTGAATGGATTTTTTGAAAGATTATTCCATATTTTCTTATACAACATATCTGCCACATGCCTCATAACCCATGATGCTTGAAAAACGTAGGATTTTAGAATAGAGGAGAAAATAGAGTTGGGAAGTAGCTCTGTTGGACTTTCCCTCCATGATAGTCATGAAAGAAACAAAAATCGACAAGTGAAAGCATATTTTGGACCATTTAACAAGGTTCAATCCTTGACTTTGGGAAAATAACTAACCAAGGTGCATGAGGCTACTTTCAAACATGCCCATCCCATGCTCACAGAGATCTTTAGAAACCATCAACAAAAAGACATCTATTACACCCCAAACAAAAATCTATTTTCCCTCCTAACGACATCAAGGAGAAAAATAGGAAGTTGAAAATTGAAAACATGATGCTTCCTAAAAACCAAACATAGTCCCTCAACTTGCAACAACAGAAGGGTGAAAGACATAGAAATACAAAACCCTAGACTTTAACACGAGCTCCATCTTTCACTCTGGTTCGAAAGAAAGAATGTATTGATGTGATGAATCAAGAATCATTATGAAGTATAAAGCGGAAAGAAAATGGTTCCATTAACTACTTGAAATATGTTTTCACTATAATCGTGAAAGAATTATATAAATCAAAAGAACTATTATCGATTTTAGTGATGGGAAAGAAGATAGGTAGGTTGAGGGCATAATACATTTGTTTGAATTTTTGTCCATTGGTTAACCAATTTAGTAACTTTCCTTGTTGGAGCTTTATATCAGTAACTTGCAAAATTATATTGTCTTTACCAGTTCAATAAAGTTTTATTTTTGACCCTTATTAGATAAACCTATCTAGACAATTATTTCCCAACCCACTAATTACTAGTTTTTTTCATCACATATATAGCTAAATCATAATTTATGAATTAAAGACTAAGTTGATGTATTACTCATATTCAGGGAAATCTGACATCATTGTTTTGGTTCATGTTCTTTCCATTTTCTCATTACTATTTGAAAAAGAATGTACACTTTTGCCTCACACCATGGAATTTTTAATTTATTCCATAGGTGCAATTAGAATGTTGAAAATAGCAACAAGAAATGATAAAAATAGAATCTAGAAACTCGAATTTTAATTTTTCCTTGAATTAAAATTGTGAATTAAAATCGAATTTAGTCTCACTAGCTACTTGGAAATAATTAATTAATTCATTATGGATTAATTAGTTGGAGAAATTCAAGTTAGAAGTCTTTCTGCAGTCATGTAACAATTATCCCTTAAATTAAGGAGATTATCCCTTAATTAAGGAGATAAGATTGAGTTATATTTGATTTGTAATTAAGTAACTTAGTTTACTGAGTTAAGTCCAGTTAAATTAGTTCCAAACTATTTGATGAACTAATTGTGAGTTACCAGTCAGTTGATGCATGCATGCATTCAACCAGTGTACTCCAGATAACTAAAGATTCCCTCATCAGAAACTCATGCATGTCTATTATGACAAAGACCAGTTGAGCTAAATGTCAAGGACAATGTACTATTAGTTGCATGTGTTTTCCTATAAAGGAAACTCATGCATGCAATCAAGGTAAGGTTCCTTGAGGATTGTGCAGTTCTGAAAGGGTGTAGTTTCAATGTGAGTGATCAGTATTCCACTTGGTAACAAGAGGATCACCTAGGAGAAACTGCACAAGGAAATAGGAGCTTGGAGGGTAGAGGAGAAGGCTTGTGAGAAGCTTTGATTTCCTATGAACATCTATGAGGATTGTACTGAGAGCTGGCTAGCTATGAGAGCTAAGGCTTTATATAATTCTGATGTATTTCCACCTTGTATGATAATATAGATAGTGGGGTTTTTAGCTAAGGCTTTCCCCTGAGTACTTTATGTGTTTCATGTGTATTGATTCTTCTTCTTCTGGTTATATGTGTTCAGCTCAATCTTGTTTAATTTTAAGCTTTCAAAAATTGATTGTAGAAGCAGGTTATAGTATTTTGCTTTGGTATATTGCATTATCGGGTTAATCTACAGTCAGATTTTCTATATTGTCTCAAAGTGATATTTGTAGAGAATTTGCAGAATTTCTACATGGTATCAAAGCCAAGTTTATTAGATACATGGTATTAGAGACTAGTTTATCAGAGTTGTGAATAATATAATGAGAAGAGAATTCAAAGTTTGAAGTTTGGGGTTGCAAGTTCAAATCGAATTCATATCATACTTCAATTGAGATGGGACATTATGCGACTAATTTCCCATTGAAGAAGTCCAAGAAGGGATCCTCAGAAGGATTGGAAGGTGAGGAATTAGCCTCTCAGTTCGAAATGGACTTTACCCTCATCGCTTGCATGGTGTCATCGATGATGGGTTGTGTTTGGTATATTGATAGTGGAGCCTCATTCCACATGACCGACAATAAAATTCTATTTAGTACCTTGGAGGAGAAAGACCTCAAGATGCACATAGAGATTTGTGACGATAGAAAGTATAGTGTTTCAAGAGTGGGCATAGTTCCTTTTCAGAGGGAGCATGGAGTTCCTATCACCATGACAGATGTGAAGTATGTGCCTAGACTGAAGAAAAACTTGGTATCGATCGCAATGTTGGGGGACAAAGGCTACAATTTTGTCTTCAGTAAAGGAAAGGTGTTCCTAAGACATATAGCCATGGGTCAGACCAAGAGGATAGGGATTCAAGTGAAGAATATCTATAAACTAGAGGTAGATGATTGTACAGCATTAAGCATGAAAGCATAATTGGTGTAAATCCAAGACATTGGCAAGTTATGGCATAGGCGGTTGGGCCATTTGCATCATGGGTCCTTGAAGATAATGCAGCAGATATCTAAAGTACCTCCCAAAGGTAAACTTGAGAAAGTTGACATAGGCAAAGGTTGAACCTTGGGAAAGTACACTAAGTCTTCCTTTCATGATCGAGACAGTCGAGCAAAGGCTATCTTAGTGCGAGTTCATATTGATGTGTGTGGACCATTCTCAATGGCATCACAATGAAGCAAAGGAATTATGTGATTTTCATTGATGATTTTTCTCGTAAATGCTGGATTTATTTCATGCAGAAGAAGGACCAAAACTTATCAAAGTTTTGTGAGTTCAAGGCTTTGGTCAAGAAAGAGTCAGGGAAGAAGATCAAAGCCTTGAGGAGTAAGGAAAATGTTAAAGACTTGGTGGTTGAGAGGGAGAGTAAATTACATAGAAGAAGTCTCAGACAATTGTGGAGGAGCCACAATTAGAGAAGTAGGTAGAGGGATCACATGCAACCATACCTCTAGGTGTGAGGTGGGGTGATGTGGAGTGATAGTCCCAAGAATACTAAAATTGGGCAGGGTCCATTGAGAGGTGTTATCTCATAGATCATACCTTGCTACAAGAGCCCAAAGTACATAGTAGTGGGAGGAATCAGTGGGATTGATGCAGTCAGAGATCAAAGTGACAAAGGCTAGAGCAATCAGATACTAAAGAGCGCAAAGAAGGATTGACAACAGTGCAGAAGGGCTGAGTCAGCAAAAGCACAAAGTTTTCAGTCGAAAGAGGCAATAGTAGTCAGAGACTTTGATGACAGATGCATCAAACTGATTCAAGTTGGATGTTTTTTTTGTTTCTGGAGTTGTTGGAGAAACAACACTTGAGAGAAGTGTTGCAAGCAGAACATTCCAAATGTTCAGGATCAGGAGAGAAGTGATCAAAATATCAACAAGAAATGAGAAATTCCAATTTTAATTTGTCCTTGAATTAAAATTGTGAATTAAAATTGAATCTAGTCTCACCAACTGCTTGCAAGTAATTAATTAGTTCATTATGGATAAATTAGTTGGATAAATTCAAGTTAGAATTATTTCTTTAGTCATGCAACAATTATCCCTTAATGAAGGAGATTATCCCTTAATTAAGGAGATAAGACTGAGTTATATTTGAGTTGTGATTAGTTAACCTAGTTTACTGAGCTAAGTCCAGTTAAATTAGTTCCAAACTATTTGAGGAACTAATTGTGAGTTATCAGTTAGTTGATGCATGCATGCACTCAACCAGTGTACTCCAGATATGCATGCATCAACCAGTGTACTCCAGATAACTGAAGATTCCCTCATCAGAAGCTCATGCATGCAGTCAAGGTAAAGTTCCTTGATGATTGCGTAGTTCTGACATGGTGTAGTTTTAGTGTGAGTGATCAGTCTTCCACTTGGTAACAAGAGGATCACCCAAGAGAACCTGCAAAAGGAAATAGGAGCTTGGCGGGTAGAGGAGAAGGCTTGTGAGAAGATTTGATTGCTTGTGAGCATCTAGGCAAATTGTACTGAGAGCTAGCTAGCTGTGAGAGCTAAGGCTTTGTATAATTATGATGTATTTCCACCTCGTATGATAATACAGATAGTGGGGTTTTTAGCTAAGGCTTTCTCCTGAGTACTTTCTGTGTTTCATGTGTATTGATTCTTCTTCTTCTGGTTATATGTGTTCAGCTCGATCTTGCTCAATTTTAAGCTTCCAAAAATTGATAGTAGAAGTAGGTTATAGTATTTTGCTTTGGTATATTGCATTATCGGGTTAATCTACAGTCAAATTTTCTACAAGACCTCAGAGCGAGATTTGTAGAGAATTTGCAGGAAATTCTACATAGAATGGCCATACTTATATGTATGATTTGGGTACTATATATTTCTTGATTAGTCCTTAAAAGAGATCAATAAAGCATTGATTTCATCCATGGTGCAACAAAAACGAAATTTTACCAGAGGTTTAACCAAACAAAAAATGGATATAAGTCCATGAGAACCAATGATAAGTTGCTCTTTAGTAAATCCACTAGCATAGAAAAATTTTCTTTGGGTTAGATTTATGGAAGAGAAGCCCTTATGTGTTATTTATGGGAAGCATAGAAAGATATAGTATGGAGATGAACATCCTTTGCTTTAGACAAGGGATGGTCAGTGTGACTCATATGAAACTCTCTCCACATAATTTGATATAGAAACCTCTATCATGAGGTTACAAGTGTTGTGAGCCATGTCCATCTATGATTCATGTCTTACATGGAAGTGGTAGTAATTAGAAACATGTGGAACATATATAATATTAATCTTACACATGTTTGAGACATGGAGACTCTATCATTACTTATTATCTCTCCCTCTTGATATCCTAGTTTTACCTCCGAGCCCACATGAAAAAGAAAGCACATCCCACACCAAATCACTAGGTAAACCCATTCTTTGCATAAATGTGGTTAAAATGTTGGGAAAGGAATAAAACTACTTGTCTCTTGGGTCCACTTTTTAGTTTACTTCAAGCATTAATTTGATATACATTAGGTCATCATAAAGAGGGTAGGTGAGTAGTGAAAACTTTGGCAACTAATTGTAGAACTTCATGGGTTCACCCTACCCATATCATTGCCTGTACTATGCCACATTCACTTCTTAATGGTTATAGAGAATAGATGTACTTATATCTAGTTCATATTTCGGTATCCAATTCAAATTGAATTTTCTCCATGTCTATTGAATGCATAAAATCTTCAAGCAACATGAAGATGAACCTAAGAGAGGATGACAATGAACAATGCACCCAATAAAATCTACAAATAAGATATTAATAACTTGATATATAGTTTTGTTATTGAAAATTGATAAACAAGAGAGGAAAATATCAAACAATATGACCCAAAAAAAATCAAATAGAATATAATAAAAAATATCACTGATGTTAATGATTTCATTTTTAAATTTTGATAAATAAATTGTTTATTATAAATCAATTTTTTCCTAAAACAATTTATTAAATATAAATGATTTCATAAATTTTGCAACAAATATGCTTTTGATAAATTTTTCAACAAATATGCTTTTGAAAATCCACCCTTAGAGACTACCATTTCTCCATGAAAAAGATAAAAAGTTTAAAAAGAAGAGCATGTAACTATGTCAACATTCTTAGGACTGGATTCCAACTCATTGCCCCAATTTCCAATTTAGATGGTTTTTTATTGTTCACTTATTAGAGTTATACAACAGTTGAAATTCTTAGTCATGTTTCACAAGTCACATGATTTATTTCCCCAGTTGGTTTTACATAATCATTCTTATGGGCATAAAATAATCGTAAGCTAAATAACAATTTTATAGTTGGAATCAAATTTATTAAGCTAATGAAGTGTTGAGATAAGTAGTAGTATTTTATCATTTAAAGCATTGAAAATGTATTAGTTGAAGTTAATAGTAAGCACGAAAAATTATATTAGATAAAAATTTTCGTTAGTGTATAAACATCTCTACATTTTTTATTAACCATGCATTCACTTTGATGAATGAAAATACTTTCATCACTAATAAATGATAATTGATTAAAAACAAATAAATAATATGTTAGAACTAGCCAATGTTACCGATATTGTACAACTTTTAATATAATAAATTAAATATTAGTCTCACATAAGCTTAGGTTTAGAGGTAGATTTTTACTTTTGTTTTTAAGAATTCAGTATTTATTTGTTTTGGTTGGTAATCTTCTCTTTCAATTTATCACTTTTATCTTAAATATGGATCCATGTTGGGATTAGAAACATCGGCAACAAGAGGCACACAATATTGTGGATAATCGGAATAAAAAATTCCTAAATGACAGCCACAAAAACTTAAAATCTAACATAGTAATCTATTTTAATATATATTTTTAATAATTATTTTTCATGGTATATTGTTTTCCACTTTACATTTAAATGAGATAATAAAAAATAATAAATCCTATTTAGGGTTTAACAACCATGTTTAAAAGCATTTATTGGAATGCTATGCTATACAAGTAGTGTAAATTATAATATATTTATATATCAGTAGGATTAATTCAAAGTATTTTTGAAATAGTAGATTATCCGATTTTATTAACCAGATTAATCATAAATATTGATATTAAATTTAATAGTAATTATTTTTTTTAATTTATAATATTGAAAATATATTTAATAATGTTTATATTTTTATATTTTGATTTATTCATTATTTTAATATCATTATAATTTTATATTTTAACTTTATAATCATAATTTTTTATCATAATAATATTTATATACTTGAAATGACTAAAAAAATTATATTTATTATAGAATTACATAATGTCATGCAATCTTGTTATATATTCCATCTGCTACGAGATATTATTAATAATAATTTAAATTATATAGATATATAATATAATACTTTACACATTATCTAATTTATTTAATTTACTATTAGTTTAAAAATCAACTATGAATATTACAAAAATATAATAATATTATTTTTATTAAAAAAAATTAGTTTAAAGGATGTTAATAAACATTCAGCAAAATAGCAAAAAGAAAATATATGATGCTAAGCATTACTCGTTTCAAGATACTTGGGCCATGTGAGATATATGTTGAGTGCTGTGATTATTTTTATATGTAAATTTATCTTTGTAAGTATTAATAATATAATTAATATTATTAATTAAATTTTCAAATTTTATTATAGAAAATTAAAATGGCAAGTTAAAATTAAAGTCTAGCTGTTTAGTTGGTATCAACCGTTTAGTTGGTA
Organism: Pinus tabuliformis; assembly: GCA_031772625.1. Lineage (NCBI taxonomy): Eukaryota > Viridiplantae > Streptophyta > Pinopsida > Pinales > Pinaceae > Pinus > Pinus tabuliformis. Next base: position 730,521,888 of record CM062817.1, read on the forward strand.
TCAACCCACCCAGAGGCAAATCAGGTATGTTGGCCAACCTAACAACATCATAAACCATCCAAAAGAAAAATATAATAAGTCTGTCAACCTAAGCTAAAAAGTTGTGATTATCCTTATACTTCCTAACATCTAGATAACTACAAACATACTGAAACAAGTGAAACTGTTGCATACAAGAACAATTAAAATGAGAGGTGATATGCCAAACTACTCATATTCAACTAAGTCAACAAGAGCCAAATCCTTTGCACTTGACCCTGGAAGTTATGTTTCCAGAATGCATGGAATATTTTTTTCAGTGTGACGAAGGCGACCCTTCTGCTTCTGGAGTCGAAATTTAAATTTCTAGAAATCCTGACTCTAATATGGGAACTTAGAGGATGGGATTGAGCATCAAGGGATATGCTCCAGAGCTTTGACCAAGAGGTTCTTCATCATCCAGTACAAGTGAATAATATGTTTATACTGAGAAGTTCTTCCCCAAGAGTGCCCACGGTTAGGCACTAGGGTCTATCTGTCATCCAAATTGATGTCCAATATACCAAATTTCTAGTTCAGCCCCTCTTCTCATTGTGATATGAGTTGGAGGACCTGGGAAGATCCCTGATCATAGGCAATAGTAACCTTCATCAATAATGTGGGATGTTGACTTATGCCCACGGGTTTTACTTGTAAAGGTAATGGCTTACAAAACTTAGTGGTAGGTTTGGGCTACTTTTCATGGCCACGAGAACCTTGAGTGGTCTTACCATTCCCCGCAAAATCATGATCCCTGGCTTGGGAATGGCAAAGAAAATTAAAGACAATTGTCTTGAACCCTGTTGGCCAACCCAAGGTGAGTCGATACCTAGGAGCAGTATGCTTCCAAGGGTTGCACCAAACTAGGGGACCTGAGAAAGGTGGCATATACCCACTTTAAGTGAACCAATGCCTAGAATAATACCTCGAAGGACTCCACCCCCAAGATTTTGAGCTTCTTAAACTAGACCGTATGTAAACAAGAATCGCAAACAGGGGACTTACCGAATTTATCAACGAAAAGGTCAAGAACTTGCTTCCTAATTATATTGTTGCTACCTTTAAGAATAGCATTAATTGAGGCCATGTGTGAGGCCACCACTCCATGTGCCTCATGCATGTGGAGGGAGGTGAGGGATCTCCTTGGGATCCTCATAACATACATCAATCGTTGGCGAGACCAAATCGGTCCAACTCGCACCCCAATCAGGGATGTTGTTTCATCTCTTCGTTAGATTGTTGAATTTCCCTAATATCCTACTCATAGATTGCATTTAGTTGATTCAAATCATCCTCTAGGGGTTGGTGTGGTTAGGCCATCTCTATGGATTTTCCTGAGTGAGAGCAACACCAATTCGCTAGGAAATCTACAACTTTGTTTCCTTCTCTGCACATATGGGCAGTAAGAATGTAGTGAAATTTGGGTAGGAGCTCACCCACTTCCGATGCTAATCAAGCAATACACCAATTATGGCTAAGCTTTTCCCATCTTTCTCCCTGGTTCAACGTTTTAATAATTTCAATCACCAGTTTTAAATCTCCTTCAATCAATAGATTTTTGTATCGAATTTTAATGGTTCTAGGGAGTCCTTATTTGAAAACATTAAATTATGTCTCATTGTTGGTTGAAAAACCATATTCTGCCACAAAAACTAGTATTTTCCTCTTTTGTGAATTCTAGAACAGACCTCCAAAACCAGTCATCCCTGGATTTCCTTTAGAGGCACCATCAAAGCTTAACTTAATGAAATATTCCAGAGGAGCATAAAAGTGTTGAGGCAACAAAACAAGGGCAACTAGAAGTTTCCACAAGCTCATAGAAATCATATTTGGGGATAGATTCAACAAAGTTAGAATTCTAACTTCATGAGGAGCAACATGCAAACCATTATGATGGCATTTCTTCGCCAATATTATTTCTCTAATATTCTGAGTTATTCTTGCCATAATTCTTCCGATATTTGTGGTGATATTTAAAGATCTTGTTATTTCATTCCTTCTAAATAGCCCATAGGAGGAATCCTAAAGCTAATGCCCAAGCTTGGTTGAGTACCGGGCTTTAGAATATATCCTTATGCCATAAGAGTATGTTTTCCTTAATGCTCTATTGATCTATGTCAAGGTGACCAAAAAGGTTTCATAACTATCTCCATTTTTTATCTGTAATAGAGTAAGAGTTCAAGGTGTGCTCCAGATCCTCATTATGTTTACCACATAAAAGAAAAAACGAAGGACCATGGATTCCACATTTCTGAAGCTGATCCTAAGTGAGGATTTTCCCTTTACATAAAAACCATAAGGAGTAAGTTATTTTTTATCATAATATACTTGTCCATATATTCTTCCATAGGTGGTTGTGTTGATTTTGATGTTCTTCCATTCGTAGACTGTATTCTTCCTTAATGCTAAAGATTCCTTGGGTAGAGTAGCCCCATTGAAGAATGTCAGGTCAATCTAGTCTTGTAATTTTTCTGGATTGTAATTCTTTCTCCAATTGTTTCCATTGTTATGAAATGAGAGGGTTGGGCCAATCCTAATATTCCTTCGATTGCCTCGATCCTAACGACAATTTAGAGGGCTTCCAGAATTGATCCATTGTATAATAGTTATGACTGGTTGTATATAGAAATAGATTTCCTAGGTCTTTCCCAGTAAACAGTTTCTCTCTTTGCTACCATGAATCTTGCCATAAGTGTCATTTTTTAATTTATTTCCCAGAAAAAGTGTTGAGTTATTAGGTCTCTATTACCTACTGTCAGATTCCAGATTGAGGACCCCGTGGGAGGATCCTAGTATTTAAGAATATCCTCTATCTGTAACGTCATACCATATTTCCTGGCCCATATATTTTTCCATAGCTCTTCACCTCCCTTAACCCATCGCCACCATATTTTAGCCCCCATGAATTGATTCATATGGAAAGGGTCCCTGAGACTTAAACCCCCATCCATCTTCAGCTTTGTGAGATGGGTATAAGAAACTAGTGTCCATTTCTTCAATTATAGATCTCCACCCCATAAGAAATTTTTAAATATGTCTACCATAGCTGTACTAGAATTTTTAGGAGTGGACATCCTAGAGAGAGAGTATATGCTGGGAAAAATACTGAGAGGAGGGTTGAATCAATATTATAAAAAATCATAATAACAATTTTATTTTCAGAAATATGTATGCGAATTTACTGAACCCAACTTTTTTATGTATGTGACTGTTGTAAACGAAACTAGCATATGATTAGTAAACTTGTAAAACAACTAATTATTTATCTGTTAAACTTAAACCATAATGTAAGAGATTTATCAAGCATCTGATAAGAAGTAAGCAGATGCAGTAAGAACAGAATAAAGTATCATACATAAGCAACACACATGAACACCAGGATTTAAGGTGGAAACCCAATGTGGGAGAAAACCACCACTACTATTGTCTCAGTCTTCAAACTTATTAATATCAAAAACTTCTTATAGTCTTGTACTAGTGTAGACTCATGCCAGTACGTAGGCACCTAGTCGTTGAACGCTCAACCTTCTCTCGTTCTCCAACTCCTACTGGAAGGGATCTCAAACCTCGTGATCTGGTTACCAGCTACTACTCGCAGGAATATTTTCCTCCCTCACTCGAGGCCCAAACCCTCAACAACATCAGTGGACCACGTTTCATAAACTTCCACACTGGATCCACCTGCTTTAATACATCATGACTTGTAGATCAATTGAAGAAAACACCAACTTAATTCAAATAGAACAGTGAGATCATTGTAACCAGAACACATAACAGAACTCAGAATACTACATCAACACACAAAATCAACTGCAACCCTAATCATTCATATGCCAACATGTTTACACTACTTCACTTAAGGAAACCCACGTGTATATGTGCTTTTATGTAGAGAAACCTGCGTATAGATCTCAATATACTAAAAAATTGTAACTCTAAATTAGACACAAAGTTGACCAGAGTTATTCTGAAATATTTTGTTAGCTTACAGAACCCTCATACAATTAGAAACATCAATAACATTTTCAACCAATCAATATGTAACCAAATTCAACTTCATCATTCAATGAGTTCTACTTCAGACACTATTACTCAACCCAGATCAACATGAGGACATCATTAATAGACAACAGATATACAACAACACTAATCAAGTTGATCAGTCATTTATGAACATAAACCCTTCCTTTATGTACGTAACTTTGATGAAGCGAACCCACATGTATACATGACTTAACCGAGACCAACCTGTGTATAGAACTACAAATTTTTACCTAAAAGTGTGCAGCTCTTCAAAACTTCAGAAAGACCCATATCATAATATTCATAGATAAAAACATGTGTCAATACTCATATCTAGTCAATCCATGAGCAAATCATATAATGGAAATTCATTTCAAGTCTCATGATCCTGATCCATCATTGTATTCATCGGTGCATAATTATTTCAGATCTATATGTCAACTATCGCCCTTACAATGCAAATATAATTCATATTGAAGTATTCATCAAAAACCTTTCCATATGCACACTTAGCACTTTTATCTTCACCTCCTTATATATTTAGAGCCTTAGGCAATACCATGAGTCAAGACTACACTAGTGTTGGTGGTAATCTTGGATGGGATCAAGTAACTATTATTGCACTCAATATTGTGGGCTAATATCATGCTAATGACTCTTGGTATTCTTAAATTAGTGTGCTATCATGTACGTGACTTTGATTCTTTGTACATATGTGTATACGCGACCTGGCCTTGACAAACCTGCATATAGATCTTCAAATATTCACCTTTGTTAAACTTCTAATTTTGATCTATAAACCGTTGTCCCATTATTTTTTTATTTTGTTACATAATTCTGTCACCTCTAAACTAACCTATTGATTCATCTATTTACAATATGCTTGTTCTGTTACAAGTGAGTTTCCTTCAAGGAAAACACATGCATCATAATGCCAAAAATCACTCCCTTTTGATTTGATGGAAACCATGTTGGTGTTGATGACCTAAACCTGTAGAAATTTGTTAGATACATCAAATAACCATTAATTAGAAACCAATATACTCTCCCCCTTTGACATCAAGGGCAAAGGGAAGACCAAAGCTCCCCCTTTGGATTTGATTTGCACTATATAGTCTATGCTCCCCCTGAGCACATGATGAATCTTCAGAAATATTTTCAAATGAAGAACATGACTCTATAAATCAACCACCCAACAAAGTGGGATTACATTTTTGACACTAACACCCAACCAAGTGGGATTACATATTTGAAATTACCTCAAAAGTCCATACAAGACTGAATATGGAAATTATTACATCATAGGTCTCCACATGACCTTTACATCAAATGACACATATGACATTAATAAATGAGACGAAAACATCTTAATAGTAGGTGGAGCTTGAGTTTGTCAAACAGGCGGGCACACACCTTATTCAGAGAGCCGAAGGAGCGATGGCCATCGCTGAGATTTTTTTCTGCGCAGGGGAGGAAACCCTTGTCCTTGCGGATGTCAGAGGCGGCGTGGGAGGGAAGGATGCAGTCCTCGCCCCTCACAGGATCGATTTTCAGAGCGCGGTGCTGGTATGCTGTGACGCCCTGATCAAGCGGCCCAATGCCTGGGAAGAATCGGATCTCCTCGACGCAGCAGTCACCCCACGTCCAAATCATCTACTGCCCGATGGGCAAAATAAAACCGATCTGACGGAGAACCAAGCAAAGTCAATCGAGGTCAGAGATCTGCAGATATTATTTGTCTTGGGGCCCATAATCCATCGAAGGGGCTGGAAACAGTTAGAGATCGGCCTGTTTTTCACGGGATCGGCCAGTCTATTGTGCGTCAGGCGGATACCTCTTCAGGCGCTTACTGCATGCAAAGACAGGGGATCGCATGAGGCAGATCTGCCTCTTCACTCATTTGCATGGCCCCATCCCTGCAGATCCAGGCCGGATCTATATGATACGAGCAGTTTTCAAGACTCCCAAGAACCCAGGCTGCAGATCGGAGGATCTACACATCGATTCAACAGAGGGATCGCAGATCGCGACATGCAAATGAAGGAACATCCCAACAAGAGCCCAGATCTGGAAGACTGTTTACAGCCAGCTCACAAGGCTATCAACAACGACACTGGCTCAGGATCAGGATCTCAGCCAAAACGCAGACATCAGGTAAACAAAGCTCGATTTCAGATTTTCATTAAAACCCCAAATAAGCAATCCTCTCTAGTATGGGTACATGCAGAAAGTAACGTTCTGCAGCTGAAGCAGCAAATTTGGGCTCTGACTGGTTATCCTGGTCAGATCCAACATTTAGTAAATGGCAGAAGATCTCTCCAGGATAACAGAACTTTGGCAAGTTATGAGATTAGCTCTGGAGAAACCATTTCTGTGAACCTCAGACTGAGAGGAGGTGCCCTTCCTCAGGGCCAGCCTAGCAGCTCAGGAGGAGACAAAGGGAAAAAGTCAGCTTCTCAGCATCAACCTAAGGGAGGTCCCTCCTACAAAAACATCCTTCAAGGCAGCAGAGATCCAGGGCCCTCTCCAGATCAAGGCGGATATACACCTAGGCCTTACATAGTAGACCAGCTAGGGCAAACTCCAGCCCTTAACTTTGATTCCTCAGGGCTGGATGATTATGTTAAGTCATATGAATCGCAGGCCCTAATATGCCGATTCAACAGCTTTTGGCCAACACCAACGAACCTATTTCACTGGATCTTTTCCAATTGGACCATGGAATGCGATATACACTTATGCTCCAAAGGGTTCTTCATAGTCAGATTTGCATCCAGGGAAGTCAGAGAAACAATCATCAATGTCGGGCCTTGGTTCTGGGGAACGGCGGGCCTGTTCATGACCCCATGGTTTACAGACTTCGATCCAAACAAAATGACAGTCTCCAAAATGCCGGTCTGGGTCCGTCTATACAACCTTCCTCTACACTTCTGGAGTGAACGAGTTTTGGAAGGAATCGGGAACAGCATAGGGAAATACATCAAAACAGATATGGAAAGGATCGACGAAAGGATTTTCACTTTCGCACGAATTTGTGTGGAAGTGGATCTAAGTAAAGGGCTGCCTGACAACATAAGGCTGATCTACAAACAACAAAATTGGTTGCAAGCACTAGACTATGAAAATACTGCCTTCAGGTGCAGGCTCTGTAGACAAACAGGACACTTGCAAAGCACATGTCTAGAAGCCGAAAAAGTAAATAGCAAAAGGAAGCAGAAAGGAAAGCAGAAGAAAGGATGGTTCTTTTCCCATCCAGTCTCAGAAGATGAAGAATCAGAAGCTGAAGAGGAAGATATTACCACAGAGAAAGCTGAGGTTTCCCATGAAACGGGGATTCAGAAGGAAACCACACCAGACACCAAGGCATCACAGTTGCACCCAAATCAGGCAGAGAAGACAAATGATGACCTGAACATGGGAGGGATTAAGCGGCATCACCAATCAGACTCAGACAAGGAACTAGGTCCGCAGAAAGCAGAAACACAATTAGTCATAGCCTCGATCGAGCCCACTCAAGGAGAGTGGCGCAAGGTCGAAAAGAAAAAAGGAAGAAAAACCTGAAGCGTGAGGCTCACTCACATATGTAATTCAGTTTTTTCTTGCCTCCACTCCTATTCCCTCTCTCTCTCTCTTTCTTCCTTTCTCATCATTTTTTGCACGTTAGTTATGTAACGTTGCGTAGGGTGCCATGGCACTCGATCCCTTTGGGAAGCTTATGGAAATGCATCATGCATCTGCAATTGTAACTTTTCATTTTTTAATAAAAGGTTACATATTTTTTCTCCGGAAAACATCTTAATAGTAGCATAATTCAACAACCATAATGCCAGCAAAGCATTATATTGTGCAAGGCTAATGCCCCCCCTGAACCTGTGCTACATGTTCATTGTCAACAACTCATTCATCAAGGCATCTTCATCAATTAGATAAATATCAATGAGAAAAACATAACTCAATACCATATCAGTAGACTATACCCATCAAGACCAGACCAAGAAAAATGAAATCATAGCTGTGAGTAGCATGTCAGAGGGTGATCTTGAGTCTATTCCACTGATTTTCTATCAGACAAAAACATATGCGAATATCTGCATTGAAACTCGCATATATACGCGACTATACTTCATGAACCCATGTACATAAAGCAACCTTTTGGATTTTCACTTGTAGACTAAGCATAGTAGACTAACAACAAAATAAGGAAGAGATAAATCCCAGTCACTATCTGAGATATTCAAAGGCTTCTCTTGGAAGAGGTTTAGTAAATATATCAACAACTTGTTCTTCAGAGGGAACATACTCCAATTTAACCTTTTTCTCAAGCACTTGTTCTCATAGAAAGTGATTCTTAATTGGAATATGCTTGGTCTTAGAGTGCATAACAAGATTTTTCTAAATACTAATAGCACTTGTATTATCGCATAGGATGGAGATGGGTAGAGAACATTTGATTTGTATATCTTGTAATGTTTGCATCATCCAGAGAAGTTATGTTCAACAAGATGCAGTAGCCAAATATTCTTCTTCCACTGTAGATAAGGCAATGGAACTTTGTTTCTTATTGAACCAAGATACCAATCGGGACCCCATGTAAAATGCACCTCCACTAGTGCTTTTTCGGTCATAAAAATTTCCAAACCAGTCTGCATCTGTCTATGCATTAAGGATAATATTTGCATCTTTAGGATACCATAGACCAAAGTATTGGGTTCCTTGGAGATATTTGAATATTCTCTTTACTTCCTGAAGATGAGATTCCTTTGGATTGGCTTGGAAACATCCAACAATCTCAAATGCATGGATGATATCTAGTCTCGTACATATTAGATAAAGTATACTTCCAATCATAGACTTGTACTCTAGTTGGTTTACTGCAGGAGAATCATCATTAGAGCTAAGGCTACATCCTGTCATCATGGGAGTACATATAGGTTTGCAATCTTCCATCCCATGCTTTTCAAAATCTACTTGAGATATTTTATTTGTGAGAGAAAGATGCCATCGTTTACTTGTGTTGAAAATAGCAACAAGAAATGTTAAAAATAGAAATGCTAAAAATAACATTTCTATAAATAGCATTTTAGGATATACTCCAACACCATTGGAAATAGAAAAAACAGAAATGCTAAAAATAGTATTGCTATAAATAGCATTTCAGGATAGATTCCAATTTTAATTAGTCCCTGAATTAAAATTGAGAATTAAAATTCGAATTTGGTCTCATCAGTTGTTTGAAAAATAATTAATTAATTCATCTTGAGTTAATTAGTTGGAGAAAATCAAGCATGAAGTCTATGTGAAGACATGCAATAGGTATTCCTTTGATTGAGGAAGTTATCCCTTAATTAAGGAGATAAGGATGAGTTGCATTTGAGTTGTAATTAGTTAGCTCATTTAACTGAATTAAGTCCAGCTAAATTAGTTCCAAACAGTTGGAGGAACTAATTGTGAGTTCAGTCAATTAATGCATGCATGCATGAAACTAGTGTTCTCCAAATAACTGAATATTCTCTCATAAATAACCAATGCATGTCAGTTCAAAGAAAGACCCAGTTGAGATTAAAGGAAGGGACAATGTACCATCAGTTGGAGGAATTTTCCTATATAGGAAACTCATCCATGCAAAAGGAATTATCTCCTTCAGGATTGCACAATTATTTCAGAGGTTAGTGAGCAGTGTGTGAGGTAATTGCACATAGGTGGAACCTTGAGGACCCAGGAGAAACTGCGCAAGGAAATAGGAGGACTGAAGGAAGGCATATGTGTTGTCTATTTTGTCTATGAGTAGCAGTGAGGGATTATACTAAAAACTGGATAGCTTGAGAGCTAAAGCTTTGTGTAATCCTGAGATATTTCCACTTGTATGATAATAAAGATAGCGGAGTTTTTAGCTGAGGCTTTCCCTAAAGTATTCTTCTATGTTTCATGTGTATGATTTCTTATTCTTTGTTATATTTGTTCTGATTGATCTTGCTCAAATTGATTAAGCTTACGCAGATTTTGATAGTAGAAGTAGATCAAGTATTTTTCTTTAGCTACATTGCATTATCAGGTGATCTACAGTGAGAATTTCTACATGGTATTAGAGCTAGCTGATCTATAGAGAATTTTCTACACGGTATCAAAGCTAGGTTATCAAAGTGGAGAACAGTATCAAAGAAGGGAGAAGTTCGATGTTTGAAGTTCTTGATTATAAGTACAGAATTGATTTCTTATCACATCTCAAAGTTCACCAATGGCGTTCAATGCCTTGAGACTCTAGTAGGCCCTGGATGGTAGCTTGAATTACATAGCCTAGAAGGATCACATGGAAGCGGTATTAGAGGACAACGGTTTGAAGGACTTCATTGATCAAGAGGTCCCCAAGCTAGCAGCAGCTAATGCCCAAGAATTGGTAGAATGGAAGAAATGTGTGGGGAGAGCAAGGAGGATTCTTCTGGAGGGAGTTCAAGACCATATTGTCTCAAGTCTCATGGGAAGGAGACACCATTTTCAATGTGGAAGACATTGAAGGATCTATATCAGAACAATAGCGATTAGAGGAAGCTAGCGCTGAAAGACAAGCTTTGGAAAATCAAGTGTGAAAAGGACGACACGATCTCTACATATCTGAACAAGCTCACCACCTATAGAGATGAGCTTGGAAGTGTAGGAATCACGACAATCGATGATGATATGGTGAGTCTTGGCCTACTCGATCTTCCTAAGAGCTGGAATAGCTACCAGGACTCAGTGAATGGAAGAGAGAAACTGCCAGATTGGGAAAGACTGTGGTTGGATCTGATGCAAGAGGAGATTAGAAGAAGCACTATAGATGGTTCTTCATCCAAGGTGGATGAAGAAAATTGTGCCTTAGCGAGTAAGGCAAGGAAAGGGAAGGAGAAGGATTCTCATCCCAAATCGAGTTCTTCTCATAGAGGGAAGAAGATTGAAAAATCTAAAGTGAGATGCTTTAATTGTCATGACGTGGGCCATTATGCAACTAATTTTCCATTGAAGAAATGTAAGAAGGGATCCTCAGAAGGATCTGAATGTGAGGCATTGGCCTCTCAATTCGAATTGGATTTTACCCTCATCGCATGCATGATTTCATCAATGATGGGTTGTGGTTGGTTTCTTTATAGTGGAGCCTCATTCCACATGACCGGTGATAAGATTTTGTTCAGTACCTTGGAGGAGAAAGACCTCAAGATACTCATAGAAATGGGTAATGATGAAAAGTATAGTGTTTTAGGAGTGGGCACTGTTTCTTTTCAGAGGGAGCATGGAGCTCGCATTACCTTGACAGATGTAAAGTATGTTCCAAGACTGAAGAAGAACTTGGTATCGATCACGATGCTGGAGGACAAAGGCTATGATGTAGTCTTTAGTAAGGGAAAGGTTTTCCTTAGACACATCACCACGAGATAGGTGAAGCAGATCGGTTCACGAGTCAAGAACCTGTATGCTCTTGAGGTTCAAGATGCATGCAAAGCCTTGAGGAGTAAGGCAACTATTGGAGACTTGGTGGTTAAGAGTGAGAGTACACTACCTCTCAACATGCAGCACTAGAAGAAGTCTCAGACAATTGTGGAGGAGTAACAATTGGTGAAGCAGCTTTAGGAGGTTGTGGAGCAGCGACAACTGGAGAAGCCGAGAGGAGACCAAGTGAAGGCATCCACTCTTACAGAGACCTCCGGTGGGGGGAAATTTCAAGCCAAGTGGTCAGAGGGATCACATGCATCCATACCTCCAGGTGGAAGGTGGGGCGATGTGGAGTGATAGTCCCAAGAAGACTCAAATAGGGGTAGGATCCTTGAGATACCCAACCTCTTTGATTAGACATTGCTACAGGAGCCCCGACGAGGAGTAGCAAGACTGGCTAAGTGGGTAGAGATAGAATTGGATGGAGTAGAAGAGGAAGCTTTAACATTAGAGGGTGTTTCTAGCCCAATAAGGAAGTCAGTTGGGAGATCAGTTACTTACTTCTCAGTAACTAAGTTACAGCGCAGCAGTGGGTAGCATGATGCAACATGATGAGAGGAGGTGCATTAAGGATGCAGTGCTCAGAGACAGGACTAGCAACAACATGGATGCAGTAGGAGGAATCAGTTTGATTAATGTAGTAAGAGATCAAAGTGATAGAGGCTAGAGTAGTCAGATACTAAAGAGCACAAAGGTGTAGAGTTTTCAGTCGACAGAGGCAATACTAGTCAGAGACTTTGATGACAGAGGCATCATTCTGATTCAGGTTGGATATTTTTTGTGTTCATAGAGTTGTTGGAGTAGCAACACTTGAGGGAAGTGTTTCATGCAAAAATTCCAAAGGTTAGGATCGGGTTCGAGTTGAATTCCTTTCTTGTTGAGAGGGAGTGTTGAAAATAGCAACAAGAAATGCTAAAAATAGCATTGTTATAAATATCATTTTAGGATATACTCCAACTCTGTTGGAAATAGCAAAAAATAGAAATGCTAAAAATATTATTGCTACGAATAGAATTTCGGGATAGATTCCAATTTTAATTAGTCCCTTAATTAAAATTCAAATTTGGTCTCAACAATTATTTAAAAAATAATTAATTAATTCATCTTGAGTTAATTAGTTGGAGAAAATCAAACATGAAGTCTATGTGAAGACATGCAATAGTTATTCCTTTGATTGAGGAAGTTATCCCTTAATTAAGAAGATAATGATGAGTTGTATTTGAGTTGTGATTAGTTAGATCAGTTAACTAAGTTAAGTCTAGTTAAATTAGTTCCAAACAATTGAAAGAACTAATTGTGAGTTTAGTCAGTTAATGCATGCATGCATGCAACTAGTGTTCTCCAGATAACTTAATATTCTCTCATAAATAACCAATTCATGTCAGTTCAGAGAAAGACCTAGTTGATATTAAAGGAAGGGATGGTGTACTATCAGTTGGAGGAATTTTACTATATAGGAATCTCATCCATGCAGAAAGAATTATCTCCTTCAGGATTGCACAGTTATTTCAGAGGTTAGTGAGTAGTGTGTGAGGTAATTACACATAGGTGGCAGCTTGAGCACCCAGGAGAAACTACGCAAGGAAATAAGAGGCTTGAAGGACTGAAGGAAGGCATATGTGTTGTCTATTCTGTGTATGAGAAGCAATGAGGGATTGTACCGAGAGCTAGATAGTTTGGGAGCTAAAGCTTTGTGTAATCCTGAGATATTTCCACTTGTATGATAATACATATAGCGGGGTTTTAGCTGAGGCTTTCCCCAAAGAATTCTTCTGTGTTTCATGTGTATGATTTCTTCTTCTCTATTATATGTGTTCCAATTAATCTTGCTCAAATTAATTAAGCTTCCGCAAAGTTTGATAGTAGAAATAGATCAAGTATTTTGATTTAGTTACATTGCATTATTAGGTGATCTACACTGAGAATTTCTACATGGTATCAGAGCTAGCTGATCTATAGAGAAATTTCTACAGCTTGTTGCACTTTTAGACCAAGAAAATAGGTTAGTTCCCCAAGTAAAGACATTTCAAATTCGTGTTTCATAATAGAAGCAAAGTTTTGACTCATAGATTCTTAATTACCACCAAAGATGATATCATCAACATAAACAACAATAATTAGAAATTTATCATCCTCAATTTTGGTGTACAAGATATTGTCTATGGATCCTTTTGTGAAACCTTGTTTTTGAAGATATTTGTCAAGATGATAATATCATGCCCATGGAGCTTGTTTTAGCATATATAAATCCATTTTGAGTTTTCATACAAGGTTTTCATCATTCCCCAAATTAATCATTCTGTGTTCAATATATACTTCTTCTTCTAGATCTCCATTAAGGAAAGCATATTTTACATCCATTTGATAAACTTTGAAATGTTGAAAACTTGAAAGTGCAAGAAAAATTCTTATGGCTTCAAGTTTGGCTACTGGTGCAAATGTGTTTTCAAAGTCTATACCTTCTTGTTGAGCATAACCTTTACAAACAAGTATAACTTTGTTCCTAATCACCTCTCCATTTTCGTTCAACTTATTTTTGAATATCCATTTTGTCCTAATAACATTTTGATCATGAGGCCTTGGAACCAATTCCCAAGTATCAATCTTTTCAATTTGATCAAGTTCTTCATCCATGGAATTAACCAAACATTCATCTTTACTAGCTTGATTTACATTTTTTGGTTCAGTGGTGGATAATAAGGCTAAATAACTAGGATAGTCTACAAGGGTTCTTCTTGTTTGTACCTGAGTTTTCTTTTCTCCTAGAATTTGAGTTTTTCGATGATTCTTTTGAACATACATGGATGGAGCCTTTTCTTTGTCTGATGTGTCTTATTTTGCTGCTAAATTAGTTTCTTCTTCTATATCATTGTAATTTGATGTGGGGAAGCATTCATCATCATCATCCTCTTTTGCTAATGTTACCTTTTTGGGATCTATTCATGCTTCATCAACCACAATGTCAATGCATTCAACAATTTTTCGAAGTCTTTTATTGTAACATTTGTATCCTTTGCTTCTAGATGAGTGAACAAGAAGTATTCCTTCATCTGATCTATCTTCAAACTTACCAAGTTTTTCATCATTATTTTTTATGAAACATTTTCTTCCAAAAACTCTAAAATTCTTTATAGTGGGAGGTTTACCATACCAAAGTTCATACGGAGTTTTATCACTATTCACACGAATATGAGCCTTGTTGAGAATATTTACTACGGTATGGGAAGCTTCACGCCAGAAGGTGTCAAGAGTTCCAAACTCATCAAGCATAGCACAAGCCATTTGTTGAACAATTCTATTCATTCTTTATACCACGCCATTTTTTTGTGGAGTTCTAGCTACAAAAAATTATCCTTTTATGCCATGTTGTTCACGTAAATCAAAGAATTCATATGATATGTATTCTCCTCGTTGGTCAGATCTGAGACATTTGAATTTTAGATCTAATTAATTTTCAACTAATGCTTTGAAGACTTTAAATTTATCAAACGCTGCATCTTTATGTTTCAATAAATTGATCCAACACATTCTAGAAAAGTCATCAATGAATAAGATATAGTATTGTTCTCCACGAGGTGACTTTTTCCTTACTGGTCCACAAAAATCAGTATGTATAAGTTAAAGAGGCTTACTTGGTGACCCTTCTTTAGTATTGAATTGAACTCTGGTTTTCTTATCGAATTGACATCATGTACATATGGTACTTTCTTGTAGGGTGAAGTTGGCTAGATCATGAACAACATTGAGCTTGATTGATTTGTTTATTTGAGAGAAGCTTAGATGTCCCAACCTTTTGTGCCATAACCATTTTTCCTCTACCTTTCTAAGGTAACATTGTGCTTTTCCACCTTTCAATATATACATATTGCTGAGGGTTCTTACTCCTTTTATTATGGTCTTCCGTGTGTCAAGTTCATCAACCACACATTCTTTTGATCAGAATACCACCTCATTTCCTTGGTCATAAATTTGGATAAGACTCAACAAGTTATGCTTTAATCCATCAACATACATAACATTACCAACTTTAACCTTTTCTTTTAGAAAAACAGAACCTTAACCCCTAATGACAATAGGTGAGTCATTCCCAAAAGTTAAATTCTTTTCTCTCTAAAGGATTGTATGAAATAAGTTTATATTTATCACCTGTCATGTGTTTTGAGCATCCGCTATCAATGTACCATTTATCTTTTTCTCCTTCTGCAAACAATTCTATGCCACAACTTTCAGATCGTAACTCCTTCATTTTCCATACTAGAGAATTTGTTGAGATTTTCTCTTGTTGAGATGTTGGATGTAATTTTCTCATGCATTCATATTATTCATGTCCAAAGTTATTGCAAAATGGCCATTCAATTTAATATTTAAGAGGCGAGAAGTTATTATAAATGTTCTTATTGACTCTTGTCTCATTCCTTTGTTTTCTTCCTTCTCTAGTCATAATGGTTTTGTATGCAATACATTGAGCAACCTTGTGACCAAAATTATGACATGAGAAACATTGTCCATTAAAAATAAATTTATGTGCTCATAGAATATTTTGGTGTTGTTTACCTTTTGACTAGTGCTTCTGTTGTTGTTCATCCTTGGATTAAAGTGAACATGATTTACCTGTGGAATGCCATTATCCTTTTGTTGAGGACTTGTTATCACTCCATAATTTTTTAGGTTGCAGAGTAAATCACATGTGTAACCTTCGAACCACTTTGGAAATTGGGAATCCAGCCCTTCAACTTTCAAAGAGGGATCTCTCTATATGATTTAGCTTTGTTTTACTGATGATATTAGGCTAGTTATCATGTTTAGGTTTGCGTTTTTTGTGTAGTTCGGTTGAGACGGTGGAATTAGGCCATTGGGAAATGGAATCATAGGTTTAGGTTGATCAAACAAAGAGGTTACAATCTAAAGTTACATGGTAGGTTAGGAAACTTCACTGGATCCTTTAATATTTATGGTGTTAAAGAGAAGAAAAAGATAAAACAATCCAATTAATAAATAGAGAAATTAAGGG
Organism: Pinus tabuliformis; assembly: GCA_031772625.1. Lineage (NCBI taxonomy): Eukaryota > Viridiplantae > Streptophyta > Pinopsida > Pinales > Pinaceae > Pinus > Pinus tabuliformis. The sequence continues at coordinate 730,538,404 of CM062817.1, forward strand.
TTCTTTTTTTAATTTTCAGAATAAAACATGGAAATAATTCATAAGTCACATTCAGAGTATAACTTTAAATAAATTTTGTTCATACTCTTCTTAGAATAATTTAGATTATGTAAACATATGTGAAAAATAATGAAAACATTTAACAAAGAAATATGCACTTCACCAATGAAATTGACACAAGAATCATGCAATGCTTGATCTGTATTACTGAAAAATGTTCAAAGGTAGCTCTATGAGCTTCTTTACAATATAAATCCTTTCTTCCAAACTAATCCCAACCCTTCATAATTCTAATTATGAAGTACATATAGAAAATTTTACAAAATATCTAATTCACAATATTAAGATAGGATCCTAAAAATATCTAACAACCAATTACAAAAGTAGTACAAAAATCTGGGGATCTTCTAAGTGATGGAACTATTGGTACTAACTTTGAGGAAAATTGTTGATGACCTGTCCTCAAAATGTGATGCCTTGTTGTTTGTCTGTTCGATATGAAAACCTTTCACTCAATGATGTCACACAATTGATCCCATCTTTCATCACTGAGGATAGAAAGATTCAGTAACTTTCTATACACTTCATCGACTTATTTATACTTACCAAAGGTTGGCATGTTGATGAAGATGTGTTTGATTTCATGTTTGATAGTTAAATCAAACTCCAAAGCTTCTAAGAAAGCTTTTCATGTGATATTTCCCTTGATACATGCAAATTTGGATTTATTTGTAGCAAGAATATAAAGTATTTGTAGCAAGAATATAAAGTTTCTGATAGTAATCCTCCAAGTTGATGAATCTATCATCTCATGCTACTAATCTCGGTAATCCTCTCTGGTTCAGTAGGTTGAACTTGGTGTGAAATCTCTAGACAAAATTTTCCAGAGTCAAAGTTTTGGTCTCCAATTGGGTCATCAAGTTCCTTTTCTACAATACTTTCTTGATCTCCAAGATAGCCTCTATCTTGTCTACTATCCGCATCTATTCTAATTCCGATATGATCTCTAAATTCAACACTTTAATCATGGTTGTGGCCTAACTTGGTTTGTGTCCTAGGGCATCTCTAACATGTTTGATTGTTGTCTTAGATATTTCTATTGCCTCCTATTGCTCAAAACTGATCTGAATGGATGGCCAAATATCATTCATGGCTTGACTAATTTCCAAGCAAACATTTTCCCTGTCTTGTGCCAAAGTATGAGCGATCAGTGACTCATTCTCCAATCTCTCAATCTTCTGGGTAAGCTTGTGAAATTTCTGCAACTCAGCTACATAGAAGTTGTCAATTTTCAACTTCTCATCTTCCAGATTCTTTAATTTATTATTTAACTTATCATTCTCTTGTCTGTGAAGAGACAGGTTCTGCATGAGTTTGTTCAAGTCACTTGATGCTGATGTAGAATCCTTGGTTGTTCCTGCAACAGAAATAGGTACAGTTGTCACTATAGTCATAGCTAATTGCACAATATCTTCCTTTTCTTTTGGTAAAATTTCTATTTGCTCTTCCACCTCCTTAATTTGTACATTTTTCTCAATGATGAGTTTGAGCAAGCCTTCTTTATCCTTCTCGTTTTCTTCTCTCTTTTGCTCATGGATCCCATGTAGATGGTAATTTAAGTTTCTTTCTAAGTGCTTCTATATCTGTATAATTTTTCTTTAGGATTTATTCCACTGCTTTGACATCACTCAGATTATAACCCAGTTTGATCACTAGTTCCTCCAATTATTTGATTTTATTGTCCTTTGCTAATAAGGATATTTTCTCTAGCTTTAAATGTGATTGGACATTGTTGAGTGATGTTCTTAACTTTGAAGTTGTCATAGAACTATTGGTCATCGTGGAGAAAATTATTTCTCCAAATTGTTTATTCATATCCATTTGATCTATAGGATGTATCTGCTTTGCATCAAATGAAAAAATAGTCTTCTTGTAATCTGAAGGAGACTTTCGGAATGGAAATTGAGCTTGTAAAAATTCCATCTATATTCTTCCTTGCTCATTGTCAAATGTTGTTAATAGTCTATGCTAGGAAGTAGAGGTTTGTTTCTAAAACTAAGCATATGTCTTGGCCTTGAGCGACTCATTCTTCTACTCGATTTTCATAAATTTATTAAAGATATGTGGCTCATATTGATTATCTGCCAATTCTATTGATTGTACTAATTCTTATGGACCTTGTGAGGTCGAGGGGGTGGAGCTGCAGAGAATAGATCTTGTGACTCTGTTGAGATGGGTGTACCAATCATAAAAATGGTTTCCTTCCCTGCTTTCTGCTAAATGGGGATTGTTTTAGGGCTAGTATTCTCGATTTTCTGATAAATAATGAATTCTTTGGCACTAATTTCTGTAACTAGTGAAAATATTTCTTCCTTGGTATTTTTTTTCCTCCCCTTGAGGCCCTAGAGTTTGGGAGGTGTTTTTTGACAGAGTCTACTCCTCTTCTTCTTGTAGTGTGTCTTCCTCGCACTGATCTTGATTCATGAATTTTTCAATCTCTAGTCCAGGGGTATGATTATAAGGTGTGGTTTTGTGTGTCACCCTTAAATTGGAAATTATATTGAAGCGTCATAAGAGCAAGTAACACATAGGTGGAAATTCATTTGTTTGAGGATCACATCTTCCACTTTCCTCACTACTCTGTTATTACATATAAATGGTCCCACTTGTGGCGTGATATTGAACTGTGATTTTCTTTTACCTGGAACAAAATGAAGTTCATCCATATTAATAATTCGTCTAATATATTCCATAGAAAAGATCCTCAATGGAAATTATTTGGGAATATTATATGGGGGTAATTCACACCCATATACTCTTATTTCTATGTAGCTTTGGCACAGAGACTAGTCTCCCATTTTGGTATGATCACTTAGGTGCAAAATCATCTTAATTTTTTGATTGATTCTTGGATCGATTTGACTATTGAGAAGTCCTTCCACTATATGAATAAACATGTCTATCAAATCTGTAAAATTGAACTACATTGAATTTCTTCTCACCATTGAGTTCCACACTAGTACTGGCTCACTAACTCCTTGATCAACGTGTTTTTTCAATGCTATTGGAAATTTGTCACCTTGTTGAAAAATGAACATATAAACTAATACAGATGTGTACTTGAACATGCCTTCAATAATGATATTCATGAACTGTTCATGGATATTATTAGCCAAAAAGTGACTAAAATGAAACATGCATGTTGGCTTATGTCCCTTAGAAAATATTGAAAGAAAACTTAGAATGGGCTCATCCACCCATTGGTCTAACTGGTACCTTAGAAGGCTAGACACTAAAGAGATTATCTGCTTAGATTTTTCTGGGAACATGGAAGCTGGATAGGGAGGGCTTTCCTTGGGAAGTTGAGTATCCTTTGGGAGGAAAATATCGAAGATTTGGGCTCTCCGAGGGAAGGTAATTTTATGATATATATCCCTTAGGGCAGCTACAAAAAACTAACTAAGAGAATCATTTTTAGGAATTAATAACATTTGGTTTATGGTTACTGGTAAAATAGTGACCAGAATGTCTCCATTTTGGGCCACAATGGTTCTCTGAAATGGATTGTATATGGCCTGACACCATATGATGAAATTAGGGAAATTGTGGGCCTATGGAAACATGAACATGGGAAGTAGGGACTCCCAGAGATTAATGTCATCACCCTGGTCTAGATTGGTTTGCTTCAACCAGTGGTGTGATTCGAACAAGTCAAATTCACACTCAGTGTCTGCAATATTGTAATACTGGTCAGCCAGAGGTATGTGGTCGAGGTCCAGGGTAGCAAAGGACATATGGTTTTCTACATTTGTTTTTGGATTAGAGTATTTCCCCTTTCCCTTGGGTTCCATGTCTGCAAACTTTGGAAAGAGAAAAGGGACAAAGATTCGATTAGAACACTATTTAGCTGAGGTAATTTTAACATTGAATTTGAGGAAATGGTTGGCGCTCATGGTGGGCAGGAGATGCAATATGAAACATGAATAATTGTAAATTAAAAACAAAGGGTGAAAAGGAGGACCACACAAGATTATTAGGGTTGATTTATAACGATTGGATTTGTGGTTGTTACGCACATGTCCATTACAAAATGGGTAGATTAAGGCATAAATGATCAAATGGTTATTCCTAATGGGAGAGTGCAATGAGATAATGGATACTTTGTTAGGTGAATGAGGGACAGAAAAGTGGAACAATGACGGTAGCAGAGTGATGCAGGAGCACTGACTCGAAACTATCATTGTATTTTAGTAGACATAGGGGGTCTTATGTTTTCAAGGAAGTTGCATTCCTATGTATGTAATTATTAAAAAATTTAGTTATTAAAGTAGGAATTAATTAGATAAGTGTGAGGATATTTGTAAATGGTATCAAGTGTAGGAGAAAATGAGTGTAATTATGATGAGAGAGTTGGAAATCAATTGTAACTCTTATAGGTCTCATGATTCAAGGAACTAGAGAGGATTCTTAGGGATAAGTAGGATTTAAAAGTGGATTTAGAAGGTTTTTAGGAGTTAGTTCAACAAATTGAGGATCTGAACTAGAATTAGTTCAACAGAACCTTTTTGTATAAAGGTAAGCCTAAAAGGCTCGGAGCAAGTGATTCAGTCAGTAGTTAGAGAGTTAGGAAACATGGTTTATCTGTAAGCCTACGGGAAAGTAGGAAAATAGAGGCCACTGATCAGAAAATCAAGCTAGAGAGAGAGACTCTTGTGTAAATACTTGTTTATTAATACAAACAACTCGATTTGGAATTTATGTGTGTGTATTGAGTAATTAAGATATAGATCGTGTATGATTTTGATTTATTCTGCATAACTTAGGTTGCAGGTGCAAAATAAGAGGCAGAATATAGAGAAGAGTCATTGAGAGTTGTTATGGCTTTACACACATCGACAATATAGGAGGAAGCATGAAGGCGTGAGTAGATCTAATTTAAGGAGGAAGTTGTGATGCAGAAGAGCTAAAGACTAGAACCCTGGAGAAAGTTGAAAGGACAAAAGAACATTGAAGAACAACATAAAAGCCAAGTAAGGAGGTGATTAGTAACCGTGGCGGGGGTAGAAAGTATAGGATTCCTTGATTGCAGTTGAAGGCCCGTAATTGTTATTAGCTGTCGATCGCAAAATTCAAGTACCTAGGTCATAGTCCACTAGGGGGTTTGAGAGCTTGATAATTCATGTGCTAGTTGAAGGGCCATAGACTGTAGGATTTGATTGACTCCATTATCTAATGGATATCGGTCATAAAGATGATTGGACGATAATCTCTGAACGGACTCGAAATTCTATAGACCGAGGACTTATAATTCGTATTGGCTCTGTGAGGTGGTTAAAAGTCGTGCAGGTTTTTGATGCGATATCACTATAGACCGTTAAAATGAATGAGCATTGACCTATGGTGTAGGATCACTAAGCAACTCTGTTGATCTTGGAAATATCAGCCGTCGGATTGAAGGTAAGATTGACGTGGAGATTGAAGCTGAACCTGAGAAGGTTATAGGTGCGGGCTTATGTTATTTGAAGTCTGGTTGTGTTATCGCATATTGCATCAGAGAGGCGATGGAGTCATAGGTCAGTGGGATACAATATTGCAACAGTCGTTGATCTGGTGGAGGAAATCAATGGTGGACAGGGCAATCACATATCGCAAATCGAAAGTCCCAAATGCCAAGTTCTCAAGAGTCTTTGAATTCCACGACTGCGATAAAGGTATGCATTGATAAATGTGCAAAGGTGAGGAAATGCAGTAAAAGGTAAGTTCACGTATGTTTGTGAAAGATTTCTATTATATAAGGTTTATAATAGAAATAAAGAAATAAGAAGGTTTTATGGATAAGTCCAAATATAACGAAAGTAAAGTGTGGGGATTGGTTATATGTGCGGGCATTAAGATTAATCAAAGTTTAATGAAGGTGGAGTATAGAGTCCCAATGAAAGGATTGATTAAGGGACAGACTAGATTAGTTAACAAATCATTCCACAAAGATTTAATTAAGGGGCCTTGAACCTTAACTTATGAAGGTTTCACTAGGCAAGTCATTGAAATTCCTGGGATTGATGAGATTATGAATTTTATATGCATATTGTGGGTAACACAGGATTTCATTGTGCCACAGAGAGTAGGATGTGGGAGGTTATGTGGAGGAATCTTGACGGGAGTAGAGGAGAGGAGGGCGGTTTTTGGAGAGGGGAGGGGTAGTGCTATGTGGTTTTAGGTTTGGGGGAGGGGGGTGTGAAGTCACTAGTGGATACCACATAGCTTGGGGCATGGGGATTGGATTTTTGCTCTATGGACCCCCCCCCCCACCGATAACGACAAGATGGAATGTGTGTTTTGTAGAATTTAGTATCTACGGATAAATACCAATTCCTTAGATAAGTAGTTGTATCTAGAACAACAATTTAAAGTGTTTTAGACTTTTCCTATAAGAAATAGATAAGTTGAGAAGATAGAAGGCCTATCAGTAGTTCTGCTTTCCTCTCATCTCCCTTGTATCGATTTCGTCGCTCCTTACCATACTTAATCCGCTTGATAAGTACCCTGTAAACACAATAGAAGACAAAACCGATCAAAGCCTATCATCTATTGAATATAAGTGAATGGAATCAGATACAATTCACACACATAAGCATTATGAAACAATACAAACATATGGGAAAAATGTTCAAACACTTTATTAGATAGAAGAAGGAATTACAACCATCGGTGTCTGATTCAAAGCCATTCCTCTAGCTTGGATCCCATCCACATCACATTAAAAGAATGACAAACTTGTAGCATCACAATACTTGCTTCAAAGCCAAATCTCATAGCAGCATTATCTCTTAACAATTCAACATAGTCCAGCCCCTGATCACTTAGATGAGTGGTCAATTTATAGGAAGATGAAGGAGGTTTTGTCATAAATGGTGGCACTGAAAGGCCTTCCATACTTAGATTAGTTCAATGGAGGAAGGTATGAGAGTATAGGATACACCTTAACTCATTCCTCATCCATTTTCAAGCTCATAAGAGTTGATAAGATAGAGAAACTTCTAGATGACTCCAAAAGATACGAATATTCCCCAAACCCTATGTGAATTTCGCTCATTCTCGCCCAGCACAGGTGAAAGGAAACCTAAGTGCTCTGCACAACACCCTGGAAGTGGACTTAACTACTATGTAGTGCACCTTAATAAGGGCTTACCTGCGCTGGTCCCTCGAGAGGCTATTTTTGGATGTCTTCAAGTCATGAAACTATTTTGGAAGGAGCCATTCAAAGGGGTGACTTGTTTAGGGCATGAAGCAACCAAAATTGTGGTTTGATGAGTCCTAAAACATTGATCTGAATGTTGGGATTTGATGTGCCCAAATGGATCTGTAACAATGTGGGGGTTGAAAGAGATCCCTCGTAGTTGATCCAAGCAGGGTAGATCATGGTCGTTAAATCCTACGGCTAATATATTACATAATGACAAAACGTTTTTCCATTTTTCGAATTTATAACAAAACTTGATATTTAGTACCCAACACGTATTATTACATATTTTTAATCGTTGTTAAATAACACAATTAATTTTCTAAACCTAATCACTTTATCCTAAGAATCATTAATCTATTATAAAGGTGCATTGTGATTTTGCAAACCTTTTATTTTATTTTTCCTATTCAAAATAATATGAAATTATACTTAACTACTTCATTGAACTTTAGCCAAGTTTAAACAATTTGAATAAATTTTTTCTCTAATCTAACTAACCATTTCAACTAAGATTAAGCTAGATGGCTGATTTATTTCCTTAACCTAACCTATGGGACCCAGTTTAATCATGATTAGTGAGTATGATTAATTGAATCATTTATTTGTAAGTGGCATTGAAACAAGCTGCACATTTATATACAAACATTTCTCAATGAAGGTCTTCAATGCACTTTCTTGTTATTTTTCTGGTGGCATTGGGACTTTTTTGTTATAGTCTTTTATTTTCTTTCCTTTTTTGTTTTTTCTTTATTCTATTTTTTATGTCCCCTACAATTTATTTTCTTTTAATTATATATATATATTGGAAATAAATTTCAAACAAGAAACATTATTTACACTTTTAGATATAAAATATCAGGCGAAAAGTATTCCACCTATGAAATACAGGACCCTGACAGGACCGAAGCTTTGCCCATTGGTTTTTGTTACAATTAGATAACTTCCAGTGGTGGCTAAAGGCTTTTCTATTTGAGATATTTCTCCAATGTATCCAAGATCTGTCCTCATAAGAGGAGAGTGTTGTACCTTGATAATTTTATCTAAGGTTTCATATCCTTTAACAAATCTAATATTCATATTTTTTATTTTCTCCACTTCCTTTCTTAGACTTACTACTTCACATTATAACTTCTCATTACGCTTTTCCTTTTCTATGAGTTGATGCTTCAATGTATCTGTGGCTAGTTTGTTTTCTTCCAAGAAAATTTTGAGTTGAGTAATTTCTTCAAAGAAATCTTTTTCCTCTAAAGTGTCCACATATTTATCATTAGACTCATTAGTATTCTTCTCAAAAGTCATGATTAATTTAAGATCTTGATTAGATTCTCCTTCTTCACTCTTTGACAAGGCATCACTATCCTCATGAGTATCATAACATCTTCTATTATCAAACTATCTCCTATTGCCTTTTGCAGTATCCTTCCTGTCATGCGGAAAGAGTCAATTTTGCGAACAAAACCGACCTCCCTAGAAGCTAAGGCTTTCTAGTGACAAACAAGACAATTAAACACTATCTTTCCCTAAATATGCATTTAGAATACAAGTAATCGAGTGTTTATAACATACCTTTAGTCCAACACTTTGTAGTAGTCCAATCTCTCCGATCCGGATGAGCTCCTCCTTCTCTTCGAAACCTGCATTCACTAACAAGCAAACGATTACATAGCACCTGAATAAATCATAAAGTAAAACATATTCATCATAAATACCAAGGAGTATATGAAACAAATTATGTATAACAACTTGTTGAGAAAAATGAGCTTAATTGTATTAAGTGGAAACAAAAGAAACCATTACAACCTATGCCTTGGTGTTGTGCAGGTCCCTCCCAGGGTCCAGCAAGAGTTCTCCTTTAATTTGATTAGCTCACCCACTTCCAAATGAAGCTAAGAAAGGATGGGAATCTCTCCTCTCAAGCTCTATAAGGGAGTCCTAATTTCAGGAGCATCTACCCTTAGGAATGTTCAGCTTTCAACCTCCCCTCCCTCTAGCCCAATGCCTATATTTATAGTGCTTTAGAGGAAGTTAATCAGGTCCACCATGAATGGGATAAGCCCCTATTTCAATGGGATAGCTCCCCTCTTCACGGGATAAGTTCCTCTTTCATTGGGATGCATGAACCATCTGGAGGCGCTCAATCCACGTCAAACCATCTTCTAGAATGCTCTAGAAATGACCACAAGTAACTTTTTTGAAGTGAAACTTGCGCCTTTTTACCTTTACAGGAGTACGCACCCACCCCTTTATAGACAAAGCATACAAGTACGTAGGTATTGTGAACTTGGGGTGCGTACACACAGGTGAGGCCAAGAGAAACTACGTAACCAGAGTTAATTGACTTTTTAAGGACTTTCTCTCTTTCTTGGAGTTTGACATGAGGAGCAAAGGTATGATACTTGCCAAGGAGGATAGTATGACAGTTGATAGAGCCATACTACCTGCAAATAGTCATGGTGAAAATTTTTAGTGTAACAGATTGCCTGCTAAAGTGTGAAGCCTGTAGTAGATTAGGGTTTCATATCATCTAGGAAGGGTGAAGTACTTTATCATTTCAAGGATTATCTTGTGGAGAGCCTGGTTGGAATCTGCAAGTATTCAAGACAAAATACATGTATGAGGTCATATCATCGCTGAGGTAGGCATTCCCATACTCAGATCAAAAATTTTAACTAACAAACTAACTACTGCTCTGACATAGGAATGATTTCGCAGTACATCATAATCATAGACTCTTGTAGACACAGTATGGACGCAGCCATCTGTTTATAGTTAGTCTACTATACAATGAATACAAAACTCCTCGCAGCCTGGATGGTGGAAACTAGATCCAGGGTCTTCATTTCTACTTCCCGAAATAGTACGATTCTATCCATGCGAATAAATGAGTTGATGTCGAGCATGGTAGAAACCACTTGATTACTAGTCAATGATGTAAATTGTTAACAAGTGTGAGAGAAACCACCAGTGATGTCAATGGTTCTCAAAGTACCCAGTACAATCCATGAGATGTGAATGAATGTGCTGATGTCGAACATGTCACGGAATCCTTCGACCGAAAGTCAATGATGTAAATTGTCGTCGAAGGCGAGAAATCTGCCATTGATGCATGCGGATTTCAAGCTACTGACGATTTCTAGATCATCTTTCTAGATAATGTGTTGATGTCGATAGAAAGCGACCCGTTGCAGGCAATCCCACAACACGAAATCATAGATCAAATTGAAGAAATGTAGCTGTAAGGACTGACTCAGGGATGGTCGAGATGTATGACGGGTATTTTGCAGATGAATGGTTTATTTGCAGTGACCTCTTGAACACATAACGACACGACAGATGGCTTGGTGACGATTGACCCAAAGTTAATAGCCGGCTGAAGACTTTCAATGTGGTTTGATCAACTTGTGAGGCAAAGGATTTCCCAACCCATGTGAATGAAAAGTGTCGTGTTCAAGAGTGGTGATAAGGTTTCTTCTGAGACAAAGGATAACAAATAGACTCATTTTCCTCTCTTTTCCCCCACCATTTCTGGAAAGTACCTCTTTATTTTTTACAAGCTGGAGGAGGATAACATATGCTTGATTATAAGCTCATCCTTCGGATGAGTCCAACTTAGTTTAGATTCGAACCCTAAGAAGGAGTGGTCTGTTCCTGTTTGTAATCGAACAGGTCCTTTACTATGAAATTTTAACGAGTCCAGTATAGGAGAAACTCGGCGTTTTTCAATTTTAGAGAGTCTGAAAAACTTAAGAAGACTCCAGGGTTGAACTTTTTCGTAAATTTGTGTCTCCCAAGCCCGAAAAAGTATAAAATAATACTTGAGAGAACCGCTTGGTTTTTTACGACCAAGGAGTACTTTCATAGTTAGTGTCTTTGACTTGAAAAGTAAAAAGCGATCAAGGACACATCGTTTTATTTCCAATATCGAGTTTGAAACGACAAAAACCCGGCAATCTTTTCCTGTTTTTATGGTCAGAAAAGGGCTATAAGGGGACCGTCTTTTAATTCTGTTTTAACGAGTGTAAAAGAAACACTCGGCAATCTTTTCATGTTTTAGGAGTCAGAAAAGGGCTTAAAAGATGACTCTGATGTTTTTGTTTGTGAAAAATGACAATTTTCCCTGAAAATCCTTTATCCTGCACAAAAACCAACACATTGCTCATACCTGTTTAAAGATAGATAAAAATACTTCGAAAAATACCTTTTCACGGTGGAAAATAAACAAATTTAACATTTATTTACTCAAAAAACCTATAAAAAGGGCTTTTACCATTTCATTTTTACCATTTTATTGTTGAGGAGAGAAAAAGGGCTTTTGGAAAGAAACTTCCCGTGGACATTGCGGAGAATCCGACCGTCGAAACCGAAAGTCGTCTCATCAGGTATTCTACAACATCCTCCCTTGCATTTCCATCCGTTTAGAATTTGTTTTTAAGCCTCAGTTTCACTTTCTGGAGGCCTTGGGGTTTCAAGGTCCGCTTTTCGGGGTACGCAAGTGCTCCACTGGTGACCTGCATACCCCGACATTTTCTCAGTTGGGAAAATGTCGGGCGTACGCAACTTGCCTTAAGAGAACCTGCATACACACGCTTTGTCTCTAAAGGCGGGCTGCGTACACCGTGGAGTGGATTTTCAAATCCCCATTTCTCCAAAATGAACCAAAATTTTTTAATTTTATAGACTCTAACAGATGTTTTATGGTGTGTAGATTGCCCGCCATGCTTGATTGGCGTGAGAGAGAACACGAAGATGTTGATTTGGCCGCCATTAATCATCAACCTTCCATTGATGCTTTGAAGGCATGCGGTCTTTACAAATACTGGGCCATACCTGGCATGAGGGCCCAGGTGAGATTTCTAGAGTGGCTGGTAGAAAGGTGGAATGTTCAGGATCAATGCTTTTACATTGGAGGGCACCAACTCGAGATAGAGCCCTTAGATATTTACTTTCTCACTGGTTTTCCCAAGAGGTGCGAACAATTGACTCTGTCCGGGACTAGGCCGGGTGGCCAGTCCATCGCTAGTCTCCGTCTAGAGTGGTGTAATAATCAAAACCAGGAGAGGGGGATAGAGATTAAAAAGATATCCCGACCTGAACTTATGGTAATTTCCTTTACAGTTACCAGACTTTGCGGAGCTGCCGCTTTGCACATTGCCACCGGGTCCCAAATGCGGATGGCGATTGATTGCTATCAGGGCACCATTTTCAACTGGTGTGATGCTGTGTTGGCCAATTTAAAGGGCCAACTGACTAGGACTAAAAATGGACAATTAAAGACTTTTGGTTATGGGCCTTTAGTTGTGAGTTTTGCCCTAGAGAGGGTTCTGATGCTGATCCCACAGAAGCTCACTGTTGAGGTTGGGCCTCCCCGAGAGCCTAAATTGATGCGATGGGTTGCGGTACTGGCTCGTCATCCTGATGAGGGAATGGAGATTGTTCGATTTACTCCGGAGTACTTTCACTGGTTAGAGGACCAGGTCTTTTCGATACAGGATTTTCCTTATGCCGGAGTTGATTTTCGTGGAGATCCGGACATGATTCTTCCACCGGGAGAATAGTGGGATGACACAGGTACTTCATTTTTCACAAGTTTTTAAATTATCTATTTTTTTTGTTTTTATATCGTCTCAAAGCTGACAGTAACAATTTTCAAAATGCAGATGTAGGCCCACGGCGTCCAGCCAATCTCCGGCCTTTCGAGACGAGACAACTAGTTGGACCGGCACCGGTCCCACAGGACGAGGCTACAGAGACCTTAGTTGAGTTGGAACAAGACCTAGAGCGTCTTACGACAGATATACCAGACACTACTATAGATGATATTCCTATCAGGCTTCAGCGCTATGTATTCGGAGTCCCAGGACCTTTTAGAAGGTTCTTGTGTAGGGTAGCTCGTGCAGTGGTGTCGTATAGAGATCATCACCAGTGATTGGATGATCGTTTTTGTAGACACATGTGACATTTTGGTTTTTTGTACTTATCATTTTTGCTGATCATAAGGTGTTTTGCAACCTATGATCGAAGATGATGTATTTTTGACACACTCCTATCTATATATATCATTATTACCGGCTTATCTTGTTAAACATGTGTGATTAAATGTTTTTAAATTTACATATATGATTATCGCAAATGTTTGTCTAACATTCGAGAAGCAATTGCATCTGCTAATGTATTTAAAGTCCTTGGAATATGCTGATATTCAATGTAATCAAATTCACGTTCCAAGAGACGCACTCTCAAAAATAACCTTAATAACACTGGATTTCTAATGGCATAGACTCTATTAAGCTGTAATACAACGAGTTCAGAATCTAACCTCACTATCAAACTCCGAATCCCAAATGAAATAGATTCAGACAATAACTCAATCACTGCACTGTATTCTGCAATGTTGTTTGTTGTTTGACCGAGGCTCACCCCATGCATATAAACTAACTCGTCAGAGGGCGAATAAATAACCCAAGCTGCGGAAGAGATATTCCGTGTACTACGACAAGCACCATCAGTGAATCCAATGTATGTTTCGAGAGGCATCGACATCTGCAAACATCAAGCGTAAAACCAAGATAAGCAGAATAACGACGAAAAACACACTTTCTAAGCTAAGCACACTGTCTAAACTAACAAACACACCAGCTAGAAAGAAAAACCTAACCTAACTAAAATCTCCACACCCATCATTTAAGCATAATACCTCTTTACGTAAAGTCCATTTCTAGGTTTACCCAAAGAGTCCCCGTCAAAGTCAACGAGATCATAGGCCCCTTTTGCTAGCTTGCGCTTGACAATATAGGGCCCATGCCACATAGGAACGAATTTTCTAGCACCTAATTTATCGTTAGCTTTATCATATAATAGCACTAGGTCTCCTTCCGAAAAGTTTCGAGGGGTCACATTTCGATCATACTGAGCTTTCATACGTTTTGCATGAGTCTCGATTGCCAATGCAGTATCACGTTGAGTCTCATCTAATTGAGCTAAGTATAATGAATGCTTCTCCTCTTCGGAAGTAGCTGGAAGTAATTCGACAGCCATTTGAAGTGACACGATTTCGCATTCAATGGGCAGCACAGCTTCCAAACCATAAACTAGTTGGAAAGGAGTGAACCCTGTTGATGTTTTCACTGAGGTTCGGTATGCCCAAAGCGCGGAAAATAACATGTTGTGCCAATTCGACCGATGAATACTAATGATTCGTCGGATCATGATAACTAAAACTTTTTTGATGGACTCAACCAGACCGTTGGCTTGTGGATAATAAGGAGTTGAGCTATCATGACGCAAACCAAGCTGGCCTGTAAGTTCTGTCATCATAATGTTTCGAAAATGGCGCCCATGGTCAATGATTATCGCTTGTGGGAGACCAAACCTAGCAATTATGTGATTGAATACGAAAATTGCAGCTGTCTTTCCGTCAGCCTCAAATGTAGGCATCGCCTTAGCCCACTTAGTAAAATAATCAACCGCAAGGATGATATACGCATGCCCCCCGGTCGAGTGAGGGTTACATGTAATAAAATCGATACCCCATTTGGCAAAAGGACCAACGGCAATTATAGGGTGGAGAGGAGCAGGTGGTGCGCGTATCTTGGGATCAGACACTTGACAGTTGTGGCATTTCCGGACCGCAATAATACAGTCTTTAAACAAGGACGGCCAGAAGTAGCCAGCGCGCAATATCTTTTGGGTTGTGGCATACCCAGACATATGACCGCCACACGCTCCAGAGTGACAGTCATTCAAAACCCTTTCAGCTTCTTCATGAGTTACGCAACGTCAAAAAACCAAGTCTGCCCCACGGCGATAAAGAGTATCTCCAATAATTTTGTAATGCTGGGACTAGAATCTAATTTTCCGACGTTCCGACTTTGAAACTTCGGGCCGAAAGGATTGGGTTTGGAGATAGACGATTATATCCCAATAGCACGGATCTAAAGTGCTGATGAGAAAAAAAGATTCGTCCGCAATGGGTTCCTCTGCCACAGCCTCTGTGTCAGCACGTGGGAAATCACACATCAACTCTGCAAAAACTAAAGATTTCTTAGACTTAGATTTTTCAAATTCCAAGTCGAACTCCTGTAGGATAACAATCCATTTGGAGCACTTGCCCCCTAGCAATTGTTTAGTCAAAATTTAGATCATAGGGTTGCAATCCAAAATGACTGTAGTTTTACGGAGAAGAATGTAGTGACGAAAACGCTGGACAGCTTGAATGGCTACCAAGGCCAATTTCTCCACATGCGAGTATTTGAGCTCAGTTGGTTTTAACGTCCGACTAAGGTAATAGATCACATGTTCCGCTCTGAATTCATCTTCCTGTAGTAAGACCATTCCAATGGTGGAATGAGCAGCGGCGAGGTACAAAAAGTAATCCTGGTTGTAGTTGGGAGGATGCAGCAACGGTGCATTGGTCAACGCGTGCTTGAGTGCATCAAAAGATTTTTGAGCTATCTCATCCCAACAGAATTGAGCGTTCTGTTTCAACAACCAGGTAAAACCTTTTGTAATCTTGGCGTAGTTAGGAATGAACCGGCGTAAAAAGTTTGCTTTCCCCTGCAAACTTTGGAGTTGGCGAAGACTCGAAGGCGGAGGCAATTTGATGATAGCTTCTACCTTCGAGGGATCGACGCAAATACCGGCTTTTGAAACTACAAATCCTAGCAATCGTCCCACTTCTATACAGAAGACACATTTGTGTGGGTTCAACCAAATTCGATAATGCCTACACCTCATGAAAATTGCTCGTAAATGAACAAGGTGATCAGCTCGATGTAAAGAATGAGCAGGCAAATCATCGAGATACGGTTGCACAATGTGTTTGATGTCATGAAACGCATAAGACATCGCCCTTTGAAAAGTTACTCTGGCATTCTTAAGCCCAAAAGGTAATTTGCAGTAAGCAAATGTCCCCCATGGACAAATGAAAGCCATTTTTGGTTGATCGGTAGGTAGAATATTGATTTGATTGTAACCGGAAAAGCCGTCCATAAAGGAAAATATTTCACTATCGGCACAATCGTCAATTATTTGATCAATATAGGGTGTTGGGTAGTTGTCCTTGGGACAAGCTCGATTGATATCCCTATAGTCGATACATATTCTTATTGTTCCCTGTTTTTTGTTAACCGGAGCAATATTCGATACCCAATCCGTTAATGGGATCGGATAAATGAAACCTGCTTTCAATAGCTTCTCAACTTTTGCTTTAATTGCAGCTGCTTTTTGTGGGTGAATCTGACGCAAACATTGCCGGACGGGTTTAGTGTCTGGGTAAGTCTTAATCTCATGGACAACAATTGCGGGATCAATTGCTGGCGTTTCCTCATAGGACCAGGCAAACACGTCGCGGAATTCTTGAAATAGGGCCTTGTATGTCTGAATTTCGTCATCTGTACACGAGGCACCTATATGAATGTTTTCGATGATTCCGGGCTTTACTGAAATGTCAATGGGAACAGTGTGAGAGATGTTTCCCAAATTCAGCTCTGAATCAGGATGTTTCATGGGATTCTGAGCCTCTTTGACATATTCAGCTGTAAAAACTGACGAGAAATCGTTTTCAAAACGATCATTCTCAGGTAAAAATGAAGATCTATGATGGAGATCTTCCCATGGTAAATCGCCTACACACAGGACTTCACAAAGTTGTTTGTCAGATGACACAACTTCGGGAAACGTCATTAACTCCGAGGTTGACGTGAAAACTGATTCCTCATGGACCACATTCATTTGGTCGATTTTGGTTGAACGCGGGTCGGTAAAAGACTGCACGACTTCATAGGCAATTTCATATGGACTCAAAGGCATAGAATTACCAAATGAGTCTATTTCAAATTCAGAAGGAACAATCCAAGGATCGTCGTAAACAATGGTATCTAATGTAATCATATGAATGGATGCAGACGAAGACACGAAGTTTATTGGAGGAAAAGGAAAAGTTCCCAGTAAACCGGCATCTTTAACTAATCCTACGCCAACATCCTTATAAGGGATAGTTGTTTTACCGACATGCTGGATACTCTTTGAAGAGGTTGGGTCGGATGAAAAGTAAGCCACTGGTCTATGGTTACGATCTTGCCATTATGTGGAAACTTTATTACTATGAAGACCGATGAAACGACCGATGTCATAGCGTAAGACCAACTTCGACCCAAGAGAAGGTTGTAGTCTAGAGGGGCATCAACCACCTCCACATCCAGACTAACGGTTTTTCCTTCAAACCCTATAGGCAAATCCTGTAGAATGCCAAACAGATGAAACCCACGGCCATCAAAGGCCTTAAGAATTTTCAGGGATTGATTTAGTGAAGGAGAACCAAGCGATCTCCAGCACTGTATCGACATAATACACGTGGAAGCTCCCTCGTCAATTACAGTCCGATGAATAGGCCTGTTTTTGACTATCACTGGGATCTGGAAAGCCATTTGATGAGGTAAACGCGGTGTACTATTTTCTAGATCAAATATTATTAGGTTCGGGTCCTGAACATCAGCAGCTCCTATAGCCGACAAGAGTAATTTTCGTTGTGCTAGGCATGATTGCAGCACTTCTAAAGCCGACATTGCTGAGGGTGAAACAGCTAAATCCTCAAAAATGTTGTAATTCTGGGCCGCTCTCGCATGTGGATTGAAAGCAGACCTTCAAAGTACACCCTTGGCGGGCGGTTTGATTACTAAGTCAGGGTTAGGTTTCTCGATCTGTAGTGGATCGAAACCGGGAGCTGAGGTTGATGGATTAGAATGAGAAGATTCTGCTTCTTTCGATCCATAAACAGGACTTTTACTACCATAATCGTGTGATCAAGTCGCAATCCTTACATGAGACATCATCAATATGGGTTCTTCACTGGCACTCGAGGAAGAACCTATCATCTTACTCTCCTGCTTTGGAAATGGATCTTTCAAAACAGCAGGAGTTGGGGAACCCTTGACGATTTTCACAACTTCGGCTCGATGAGGGCAATCTCTTGTAAAATGATCCTCTTCACAAATAAGACAAGGATATCGAGGTTTGTGCTTTTCGTTATTGGTTTCCGACTTTTCTGTTTTCTCCTTTGGAGTTTTGTCTGCCTTATTCTTCTTCTTACCTTTCTTTTTCCCACCGGTTTTTGATTTAGCCGTAGATGACTCTACAGCGTGAATATCAGCGGAAACTTCAGCAGAAGATTCTCCTGTCGAGGAGTCTGGTAAGGTTATAATGGGCGAAGAATTCTTTGAAGATGTTATCACAAAATCAAGCACTGAAGGCTGCCAATCAGCAAGACTCTGTGTAACTATTTCAAACCAGGCTTTTGACTAAGGCTTAGCCTCCTTAGTCTGAGAGGGCTCTCTCAAAGGTTATGAATGTAGACTAATGACAAGATGGCTAACTCTTATAAGACACATAAACAAGTATACTGGCTGGACAACATTGAATTGATTCCCATTGGGCTTATGGAGTCACTCATATCTTAGTAAACAACAACACTATCTTTCATAGAAGTCAGGGCACTTTACATCTAAATGTTCAAACATAACTTACATGAAACCACAGTTTGCAAAGGCATACAGGAAGTCAGAGCATGATCCATGAGTTCTGAGTGATTATGCATTTACCAAACTGTAAAAGAACATTAAAGAAACTATACCATCACACATTTGAACAAGAAGATCCATTGTGAATCCTGAGAAGAAAAACAGTCCTCTGTATTACTAAAACTCTGTTTACACACAAGCCAAAACAGTCTTCAAAATATCCAACCCCCATTACATAGATCATTCAGCTATATATAGACACATCCTTCTAACTACTTAGAGCTTCCTCCTCCAGCATGAGGGGAGCTCGATGACTGTCACTAATGACCCCTATCTGCTATTGAACTGACTCATTAAATACAATAAGTGCTAGACTAAAGTTTTAAAGAGTCCTAATTTAACTATAACTCTAATTCTTTCCTCCTCGTAGAAGATTCCTCCTTGCAGCTTTGACACATGGTTTCCTTTTAGCTTGGCCGAGATGACTGAGATGAGCAATTAATGTCCCATGTTGGCTTTGGATACTGAAGGCTTTGATCTGCTCCGTGTTGGCTGAGAATATCCCTAAATTTTCGGTTCTGGTCCCCCATCATTTCGAATATGCAGCAGCATGAACTTTAAGTCTTTAATAGCCCAAGAATAAAGGGCATCACCATGTTTCTGATATGCTGGAAGCTTCTTTGATGGACAGGTGTGCCAACCAAAACTTCTCGTATGCAGCTCCTTCCAAACCCTAATAACTGAAAATAAAGTGCCTTTATGATGAAAACTTTAACTCGAGACAAAAACACTTCACTTTACAAAAGAGGCACACCTGTCATCATTTGAATGGCTTATGTTAGCTTCATGTGGTCTCCTTAATGTTCCTTAGGTGTTTCCTTTGGCAAATTCTTGATTCTCCCATCAAACTGTTTGTCTTCATTCAAAAACAACACCTACAGCAGTTTCGTAGCGCGCTACGAAACTGCTGTATTATTTTAAACAGCTTGCTTTTTTGCAGTGATTATTTGAGGAAAGGATCTCAGAGGTTCTTGGAGTATGCGGAAAGTCACAATTTCAGTAAAAACTCGGCCTGGAGTAAGCTCTATATGCATTAGTACACATGAGCCAAATGACATAACAGAAACTGCAAGCGGTGATAACCACAGCCAAATAATATAACAGAAACTGCAAGCGGTGATAACCACAGCACAAAAATGGTTATAGTAGCATAATACATGAGCCCCCTTATCCAAATGCGTTCTTTACCACGAGCAGCATCAACCTGAAACCATTCTTTAACCACTTTAAATTCCCTTAACTTGAAGTTTCAAAAAGATTCTGGCTGAAAAATATGTCTTGGGACAGAGCTCATAATTTCTCACAGAAACCGTATTTGGAAAAACTGTAGGAGGTTTTTGTGAAACAATCCGTGCTTAACAAAAACCTCTTTTGGTTTTTTGAAAAACCACTCCAGCTGCCTAGAATCGATCCTTGAAGAAGATGTGTAAAACAGGAAATTAAAAACTGCATCTACAGCAGTTTCATAGTGCAACTTTTAGTCACTAGTTTCTCCCAGCTCATAATCAATTTGAAGAAACTGAAAGAGGTTTTTCTAGTTAAGTATGTTAGGAATAAAAACCTCTTTCAATTTTTGAAAATATTCTTTCAGATGCGCTAAATACCTCCTGGAAGTTGACTGCTTAAAACAGAGAAATATGCATGTAACAAACATCACCTACAGCAGTTTCGTAGCGCGCTACGAAACTGCTGTGTTATTTAAAACAACATGCTTTTATCTCTTCTCCAGCATCTATTTGAAACAAGTAGACTGATTCACTGGTACTGAGAGGACTTTCTTCCCTTCTCTCTAATCGGTTTCCCACTTGGCCTCAACTTCCCCAAACTTATTCTCACGGTCTTCCCAACTACATACACACTGTAAGGTATGCAAAAGATTGCATGCAGCTTCTGGAAAATCAGGGCGCAGCGCCAAGGCTTGTTTGCAATTCTTAATAGCAGCTTCCACATGACCACTGTCTTTGTAAGCGGAGGCAAGGTTTGCATGGCCTTCAGCCATGGTAGGTCTAACTGTAACAACTCGTATATAATCCTGAATTAGCTTTGCTAACACGACCAATCTCTTTGAGAGTGTTTCCTCTGTTTACAAGACCATCAGCTGCCATTAGATTTATCCGAAGAACTTCATTATAGCAAGCAATAGCTTCTTCATAATGCCCCTGTTGTTTGTAGATTATTACTAAATTACTGTATGGGGCAGACAAGCCTGTTGTTACAGCTAGGGTTGCCTTATAAAATTGGCAGCTGCACTGATCATATTCCATTCCATGTAAATGTTTCCAAGTTTGGTGAGAGCTTTGAGCGGGGCTAATGATACTTGCTTCATCAAAATCACTAAAAAATTCTCTCTCCAACTCTTGCAGCCATTTCCCCAATTTCGTAGCGCAGCCAGTGCAAAATATGAATTATGCGCTACGAAACTACCTAAACATGTTGCGCTGCGAAATTACAAAAAGGCTTTATGCGCATCAAACTAATGTGAGCGGTTTTGAAATTTTGGCATTGGAATTTTCAGTGATAACAGTGGCTCCACTTGGGATAGTGTGCCCTTGTGGTACACTAAGAACCTGCAGTTCCAGTGCCTTATCCTCTTTTAATGAACAAAAATTTATTTGACAAACATCTTCTTCAAGCTTCTTGGGCCTTCACCTCGGGCTTAAACTTGATGATCACTGTTAGGAAAAAGAAATCTTCATCTACTAAAAAAAAATGCTCAGTCAACCTTGAGCTTATTTGCATTTACCTACCTACCTACCCTATCAGCTTCAAACTTCTTTCAGCTCAATCAATATGAAATTTCCAATGTAACCAATCCTCTATTTTATCTGACATTTGAGTTCTTTGACTGCATCGGAGTTCAGAGCCACAATGATATTGTGATGACCACTGCCACTGAAATTGCCTCTGATCTTCATAGAAAAACTGAAAAACTTGAGAGTAAAACTCTTCCATGTAGTCAGCTACAGGATCCCAGAATACATGATCAGCTTGATCTTTCTCGTAACTTTCTGGTTGTGCAAACTGATCTTCAACAACAGTTTTCAGTTCCTCAATCGTGAAAGAGAAAGGAACCAACACTCTCTCCTTGTGTTCTGCCATAGAAAGATTTTGAAAATAATGATCATGATTATGAAAATTATATGCCTGAATTTGACCTTCTAAACCTTCAATGTCTTTCTCAATGTCCTCAGCAACTTCATCCAAAAATCTCATCTTATCCTCTGCCTTGCAGTCAAAGGATTTTAGATACGAGGACAAGGACAAAGAAAAATTTTCATTTGTTTCTCCATTACTATGATCATTGTTCCATTGTTTGAAACCTTGAACTGAAGGAGAGTTTGCCACCACTTCTGACCTATCTATCCATTCCTCCAAAAACATAAGCCAAAAGTCTTGAAATGACTTAATGGATTTGACAGGAAAGCTTTCAATCCATTGTTTACATTTCCCTTGAAGTGAATCATAGAATAACATAATGCAAACATCCTCATGTTTAACTCTAAGAAGCTTTGAAAATTCACAAAAATCTGTTATATGCTTCAAAGTTAAACTCAAATCTTCTCAATTGAATTTTGGACCATTCCTTAGAAAATATGCATCCTTGGGAAAATGATTTGGGAAACCATGAATTCCTGAAAAGTCTATGCATGCATACCTTGAAATAAGAATGGTAGCATCTGGGTCCTTCATAACTCCAGTGGAATCACCATGAACCTATGAATTTCGAATTCTTCAACAATGGAGTCGCCAAGGTAGTTTTGCAGCCTCAAAAACCTTCTGAGCTCCTGCTACCTTCAGAAGTTCAGCTTCATAATTTCGGGAAAGAATAATCTTCAGGCTCCCGGCAGACGCACCAAAATGTTATCACAAAATCAAGCACTGAAGGCTGCCAATCAGCAAGACTCTGTGTAACTATTTCAAACCAGGCTTTTGACTAAGGCTTAGCCTCCTTAGTCTGAGAGGGCTCTCTCAAAGGTTATGAATGTAGACTAATGACAAGATGGCTAACTCTTATAAGACACATAAACAAGTATACTGGCTGGACAACATTGAATTGATTCCCATTAGGCTTATGGAGTCACTCATATCTCAGTAAACAACAACACTATCTTTCATAGAAGTCAGGGCACTTTACATCTAAATGTTCAAACATAACTTACATGAAACCACAGTTTGCAAAGGCATACAGGAAGTCAGAGCATGATCCATGAGTTCTGAGTGATTATGCATTTACCAAACTATAAAAGAACATTAAAGAAACTATACCATCACACATTTGAACAAGAAGATCCATTGTGAATCCTGAGAAGAAAAACAATCCTCTGTATTACTAAAACTCTGTTTACACACAAGCCAAAATAGTCTTCAAAATATCCAACCCCAATTACATAGATCATTCAGCTATATATAGACACATCCTTCTAACTACTTAGATCTTCCTCCTCCAGCATGAGGGGAGCTCGATGACTGTCACTAATGACCCCTATCTGCTATTGAACTGACTCATTAAATACAATAAGTGCTAGACTAAAGTTTTAAAGAGTCCTAATTTAACTATAACTCTAATTCTTTCCTCCTCGTAGAAGATTCCTCCTTGCAGCTTTGACACATGGTTTCCTTTTAGCTTGGCCGAGATGACTGAGATGAGCAATTAATGTCCCATGTTGGCTTTGGATACTGAAGGCTTTGATCTGCTCCGTGTTGGCTGAGAACATCCCTAAATTTTCGGTTCTGGTCCCCCATCATTTCGAATATGCAGCAGCATGAACTTTAAGTCTTTAATAGCCCAAGAATAAAGGGCATCACCATGTTTCTGATATGCTGGAAGCTTCTTTGATGGACAGGTGTGCCAACCAAAACTTCTCGTATGCAGCTCCTTCCAAACCCTAATAACTGAAAATAAAGTGCCTTTATGATGAAAACTTTAACTCGAGACAAAAACACTTCACTTTACAAAAGAGGCACACCTGTCATCATTTGAATGGCTTATGTTAGCTTCATGTGGTCTCCTTAATGTTCCTTAGGTGTTTCCTTTGGCAAATTCTTGATTCTCCCATCAAACTGTTTGTCTTCATTCAGAAACAACACCTACAGCAGTTTCGTAGCGCGCTACGAAACTGCTGTATTATTTTAAACAACTTGCTTTTTTGCAGTGATTATTTGAGGAAAGGATCTCAGAGGTTCTTGGAGTATGCGGAAAGTCACAATTTCAGTAAAAACTCGGCCTGGAGTAAGCTCTATATGCATTAGTACACATGAGCCAAATGACATAACAGAAACTGCAAGCGGTGATAACCACAGCCAAATAATATAACAGAAACTGCAAGCGGTGATAACCACAGCAAAAAAATGGTTATAGCAGCATAATACATGAGCCCCCTTATCCAAATGCGTTCTTTACCACGAGCAGCATCAACCTGAAACCATTCTTTAACCACTTTAAATTCCCTTAACTTGAAGTTTCAAAAAGATTCTGGCTGAAAAATATGTCTTGGGACAGAGCTCATAATTTCTCACAGAAACCGTATCTGGAAAAACTGAAGGAGGTTTTTGTGAAACAATCCGTGCTTAACAAAAACCTCTTTTGGTTTTTTGAAAAACCACTCCATCTGCCCAGAATCGATCCTTGAAGAAGATGTGTAAAACAGGAAATTAAAAACTGCATCTACAGCAGTTTCGTAGTGCAACTTTTAGTCACTCGTTTCTCCCAGCTCATAATCAATTTGAAGAAACTGAAAGAGGTTTTTCTAGTTCAGTATGTTAGGAATAAAAACCTCTTTCAATTTTTGAAAATATTCTTTCAGCTGCGCTAAATACCTCCTGGAAGTTGACTGCTTAAAACAGAGAAATATGCCTGTAACAAACATCACCTACAGCAGTTTCGTAGCGCGCTACGAAACTGCTGTGTTATTTAAAACAGCATGCTTTTACCTCTTCTCCAGCATCTATTTGAAACAAGTATACTGATTCACTAGTACTGAGAGGACTTTCTTCCCTTCTCTCTAATCGGTTTCCCACTTGGCCTCAACTTCCCCAAACTTATTCTCACGGTCTTCCCAACTACATACACACTGTAAGGTATGCAAAAGATTGCATGCAGCTTCTGGAAAATCAGGGCGCGGCGCCAAGGCTTGATTGCAATTCTTAATAGAAGCTTCCACATGACCACTATCTTTGTAAGCGGAGGCAAGGTTTGCATGGACTTCAGCCATGGTAGGTCTAACTGTAACAGCTCGTATATAATCCTGAATTAGCTTTGCTAACACGACCAATCTCTTTGAGAGTGTTTCCTCTGTTTACAAGACCATCAGCTGCCATTAGATTTATCCGAAGAACTTCATTATAGCAAGCAATAGCTTCTTCATAATGCCCCTGTTGTTTGTAGATTATTACTAAATTACTGTATGGGGCAGACAAGCCTGTTGTTACAGCTAGGGTTGCCTTATAAAATTGGCAGCTGCACTGATCATATTCCATTCCATGTAAATGTTTCCAAGTTTGGTTTGAGCTTTGAGCGGGGCTAATGATACTTGCTTCATCAAAATCACTAAAAAATTCTCTCTCCAACTCTTGCAGCCATTTCCCCAATTTCGTAGCGCAGCCAGTGCAAAATATGAATTATGCGCTACGAAACTACCTAAACATGTTGCGCTGCGAAATTACAAAAAGGCTTTATGCACATCAAACTAATGTGAGCGGTTTTGAAATTTTGGCATTGGAATTTTCAGTGATAACAGAAGACTTCTTCTTGCTTTTAGTGTTCACTATACCAATCATGCCATCAGCGGCATGAGACCCCGAAGGAGCAGCAGCGATTTGATTCAACTTAGGAAGATCTGGGATCTTTTCGTGTAACGTACCTGACTGAGTATAAACTAAGTCAAGGTACTGTGCTTGAGCAATCACTTGCTCCTCAGTAACTACTATGGCCTTAGCTACGTCCTCAATAATCTTCGGTAATAATGATTTAACAAACCATTCAGCTAAGATTTGGTCCAGGATAAAAACTTTCACTAACCGCCTTCGACGTCTCCATTCATGAATATGATCGGAAATATAAGAGGACATCGATTGTTTTAATGAAGTTAGTAACTCCGTGCCATTATCATATCTGACCGGCAACTGAAAATGAGTTAGGAACGAGGTAGCTAACTGGCTAAAATTATAAAAAGAGGCTCGTGGTAACTCAATATACCACTTGGCCGCGAGACCAATGAGAGTACGCTGGAAAAGACGTAAACGGATCGAATCATCTGAGATGGAATTGGAGGCAAACTAGAGGTGGTAAGTCATCACATGATTCGACGGGTCCTCTCCAGACTTACCTTCGAACTTGGGTATATCACTGGGCAACTTATTTGGCATTGGCGGCCAAAATGGAAGATAATTTATTGGATCATTCGTTAGGTGCGACAAGTCTGGTAAATCCAAAGTTGCGATAAACGGTAATTGCCGATTAGGATCCCTAAAACTCTGGGTCACAAGACCAGTCCCAGGAGGAGGATATCCAGGATAACTTGGAATAGGAATCGCGTTCAGGATATTGTATCCTCCTGAAAAACCAGGATTAACCGGACCGTACTGGGGTTGTTGAGGTTGTTGATAAGTGTACCCAGGATACGGTTGATACTAGTAAAGTGGTTGCTGGACAGCAGGCCTGTATTGGTACTGTCTCTGGTACGGTTGATAAGTGAATTGTGGTTGACTAGTGACAACCGTACTTAAACCAGGTTGTCCTACAGGCATCTGAACCGTAGTTTGAATCGTGGATCCAGACAATGGTAAAGATGTCTAAGGAGTAGTTAAAGAGACAGTAGAAACCGGAGTTGTCGATACTCCAGAAGTAAGTGTGGTAGATTGAACAGATGTTGCGGTAGTTGCAGCAGTCGTTTGAGATGGAGTACTAGGGGTGATAGGCCCAGACTGAGAAACTACCGAAGGTACAGAAGTTTGAACATTAGACTAGACTTGTTGTTGGGGTGAACCAGAAACTAAGGGTTGTCCAGTTGGAGATGACAACTGTATACTTGGCTACAACACCTGTTGAACTTGCGATGGATCCCACACTATGTTTATTCCGGGGTATTGACCCATGATAGGTTGAGGATATTGAGATCCATAACCGGATTGAGGGTAGGATTGATAACTGAAAGGTACATTTCCCATACCTTGAACATAAAATTGACCTTGGGGTGCTGAAAATACCAGGGAAATCCAAAGTTTTACAACTTCTAAAGCCAAAGTCACTACAGGACCAATTCAAAAATCAAACCCTAGGGCTAAAACCTCGATGAATTTCACTAAAACTCTTGAAACTGATGAAACAGGTTTAGGTGAAGACTTCTGGCAGGTAACCAGTGGATCTGGGTAGCAAAAACAAATTATAAACAAAATCTAAGAGGCAAAAAGGAAAAAATTGAAATTTTCTCAATTTTGACAAGGTACGCAGGCAACCTGTTTGCACATGTGCGTGTACGCTATGTGCACAAGGCTGCAGTGCGTACAGGTACGCATTGTGCTTAACTCAAAGGGTGCGTACTGCTAGCAAAACCAAGAAAAATAAATCTAACTTAACCCTAAGCTATTCCACCCAAATTCAAAGTCAAACAGCCAAAAACCAGAAAGAAAATGACTTTTCTCAAATAAAAGTATCAAACAAAAAGAGAAATCAATCAAATCCATGGATTCCCCAATGGAGTTGCCATTTTGTCATGCGGAAAGAGTCAATTTTGCAGACAAAACTGACCTCCCTAGAAGCTAAGGCTTTCTAGTGACAAACAAGACAATTAAACACTATATTTCCCTAAATATGCATTTAGAATACAAGTAATCAGGTGTTTATAACATACCTTTAGTCCAATGCTTAGTAGTAGTCCAGTCTCTCCAATCTGGATGAGCTCCTCCTTCTCTTCGAAACCTGCATTCACTAACAAGCAAACGATTACATAGCACCTGAATAACTCATAAAATAAAACATATTCATCATAAAGACCAAGGAGTATATGAAACAAATTATGTATAACAACTTGTTGAGAAAAATGAGCTTAATTGTATTAAGTGGAAACAAAAGAAACCATTACAACCTGTGCCTTGGTGTTGTGCAGGTCCCTCCCAGGGTCCAGCAAGAGTTCTCCTTTACTTTGATTAGCTCACCCACTTCCAAATGAAGCTAAGAAAGGATGGGAATCTCTCCTCTCAAGCTCTATAAGGGAGTCCTAATTTCAGCAGCATCTACCCTTAGGAATGTTCAGCTTTCAACCTCCCCTCCCTCTGGCCCAATGCATGTATTTATAGTGCTTTGGAGGAAGTTAATCAGGTCCACCATGAATGGGATAAGCCCCTCTTTCAATGGGATAGCTCCCCTCTTCATGGGATAAGTTCCTCTTTCATTGGGATGCATGAACCATCTGGAGGCGCTCAATCCACGTCAAACCATCTTCTAGAATGCTCTAGAAATGACCACAAGTAACTTTTTTGAAGTGAAACTTGCGCCTTTTGACCTTTATAGGAGTACGCACCCACCCCTTTACAGACAGAGTGTACAAGTATGCATGTATTGTGAACTTGGGGTGCGTACACGCGGGTGAAGCCAAGAGAAACTGCGTAACCAGAGTTAATTGACTTTTTAAGGACTTTCTCTCTTTCTTGGAGTTTGACATGAGGAGCAGAGGTATGAGACTTTCCAAGGAGGATAGTATGATAGTTGATAGAGCCATACTAACTGCAAATAGTCATGGTGACAAATTTTAGTGTAACACTTCCCTTTGTCATGGTTGTCTTTATGAGGACATTTAGCAGCATAATGGCCAACTCTACCACAAGAAAAGCATTTGAAGGGAAGCTTACCTCTAAACCTTCTGGTGCATAGTCAAAGTTTCTTTACAAAGTTCACCTCATTTTCTTCTGATATATATCCTAATTCCTTGCGTTCTTCCTTTCCTTTTCCTTTTGCAGATGCTTTAAATGCAACTTCTCTGACTTCTGAGGGACCTCCTTTCCTCATTTAAAAAAAATCATGATCTCGTGCAGCTGAAAAACAATAATAGTCTGCAGATCTTGCTTCTTTTCAATGGCAGGTACTTTTGACTCAAATTTAGGAGTTAGAGATCTTAAGATTTCTCTACTAAATTGGCGTCCTCTATTTCTTCACCCATATTTTTCATGTGATTTACAATCTCATGTGTACATAGAAATAAACTAGAAATACTTTCATCATTATGAATTCTGAGAGTTTCATATTGAGTTCTAAGAGTTTGGAGTTTAGCACTTTTTAGCTTGGTATTGACTTCATATATTTGAATGGTTTTGTCCCATATTTCTTTTTCTGTGTTTAACTGCATAAATCTGACAAATTATGATTCTGTTATACTTTTGAATAATGCATTGACAACTTTCGCATTGGTTTCATACCTGTCATGCGGAAAGAGTCGATAGTGCGGACACAACCGACCTCCCTAGAAGCAAAAGCTTTCTAGTGACAAACAAGAAAAATAAACACTACCTTTCTCTAAACATGCATTGAGAATACAAGTAATCAAGGGATCTTAACATACCTTTAGTCCAACGCTTTGCAGTAGTCCAGCCTCGTCGATCCGGATGAGCTCCTCCTTCTCTTCGAAACCTGCATTCACTAACAAGCCAAAAGATTAAATAGCACCTGATAAACTCATAAAACACTACATATCCATCATACAGACCAAGGAATATATGAAACAAATCATGAATAACAATTTGTTGAGAAAAATGAGTTCATTTGTATTAAGAGGAAACAAAAGGAACCATTACAACCTGAGCCTTGGTGTTGTGCAAGTCCCTCCTAGGGTCCAGCAAGAGTTTTCCTTTACTTTGATCAGCTCACCCACTCTCAAATAAGGCAAGGAAAGGATGGGAATCTCTCCTCTCAAGCTTTACAAGGGAGTCCTAATTCCAGCAGCATCTACCCTTAGGAATGTTCAGCTTTCAACCTCCCCTCCCTCTGGCCCAATGCCTGTATTTATAGTGCTCTAGAGGAAGTTATTCAGGTCCACCATCAATGGGATAAGCCCCTCTTTGGATGGGATAGCTCCCCTCTTGATGCGATAAGTTCCTCTTTGGTAGGGATACATGAACCATCTGGAGGCGCTTCATACACGTCAAACAAGCTTCTAGAATGCTCTAGAAATGACCACAAGTAACCTTTTTGGAGTGAAACTTGCGCCTTTTGACCTTTATAGGAGTACGCACCCATTTCTTTATAGACAGAGCGTACAAGTACGCAGGTATTGTGAACTTGGGGTGCGTACACGCAGGTAAGGCTAAGAGAAACTGCGTACCCAGAGATATATAGATTTTTAATGACTTTCTCTCTTTCTTGAAGTTTGACATGGAGAGCAGAGGTATGAGGCTTGCCAAGGAGGATAGTATGACAGTTGATGGAGCCATACTAACTGCAAATAGTTATGGTGACAAATTTTAGTGTAACATATTTCCCCCTAAAGTGTGAAGCCTGTAGTACATAAGGGTTTCATATCATCTAGGAAAGGTGAAGTACTTTATCATTTCAAGGATTATCTTGTGGAGAGCCCAGTCGGAACCTGCAAGTATTCAACACAAAATACATATATATGATCATATCATTGCTGAGGTAGGCATTCCCATACTCAGATTGAAAACTTTAACTAATTGACTATCTACTGCTCTGATACAGGAATGATTCTACAGTACATCATAATCATAGACTTTCGTAGACACAGTATGGACGCAGCCATATGTTTATAGTTAGTCTACTGTATAATGTATACAAAAATCCTCGCAGCCTGGATGGTGGAAACTAGATCCAGGGTCTTCATTTCTACTTCCCGAACAGGTATGATTCTAACCATGCGAATAAATGAGTTGATGTCGAACATGGTAGAAACCACTTGATTACCAGTCAATGATGTAAACTGTTAACAAGCGTGAGAGAGACCACCAGTGATGTCAATGGTTCTCAAAGTACCCAGTACAATCCATGAGATGTGAATGAATGAGTTGATGTCGAACATTTCACGGAATCCTTTGATCGAAAGTCAATGATGTAAACTGTCGTCAAAGGCGAGAAACCTGCCATTGATGCATGCAGACTTCACGGTACTGACGATTCCTAGGTCATCTTTCTAGATAATGTGCTGATGTCGATAGAAAGCAACCCGTTGCAGGCAAGCCCACAACACGAAATCATAGATCAAGTTAAAGAAATGTAGCTGTAAGGACTGACTTAGGGATGGTCAAAATGGATGACGAGTATTTTGCAGATGAATTTTTATTGCAGAGACCTCTTGAACACATAACGACACGACAGATGGCTTGGTGACATTAGACCCAAAGTTAATACCCAGCTAAAGGCTTTCAATGTGGTTTGATCAACTGTGAGGCAAAGGATTTCCCAACCCAGGTGAATGAAAAGTGTCGTGTTCAAGAGTGGTAATAAGGATTCTTCTGAGACAAAGGATAACAAATGGGCTCATTTTTCTCTCTTTTCCCCGACCATTTCTGGCAAGTACCTCTTTATTTTTTACAAGCTTGAGGAGGATAACATATGCTTGATTATAAGCTCATCCTTCGGATGAGTCCAACTTAGTTTTGATTCGAACCCTAAGAAGGAGTGGTATGTTCCTGTTTGTAATCGAACAGGTCCTTTACTGTGAAATTTTAACGAGTCCAGTATAGGAGAAACTCGGCGTTTTTCATTTTTAGAGAGTCTGAAAAAACTTAAGAAGACTCTAGGTTGAAATTTTTCGTAAAGTTGTGTCTCCCAAGCCCGAAAAAGTATAAAATAATACCTGAGAGAACCGCTTAGTCTTACGACCAAGGAGTAATTTCATGATTAGTGCCTCTGACCTGAAAAGTAAAAAGCGATCAAGGACACGTCGTTTTATTTCCAGTATCGAGTTTGA
Source organism: Pinus tabuliformis (assembly GCA_031772625.1). Classification (NCBI taxonomy): domain Eukaryota; kingdom Viridiplantae; phylum Streptophyta; class Pinopsida; order Pinales; family Pinaceae; genus Pinus; species Pinus tabuliformis. The sequence goes on from CM062817.1 coordinate 730,570,134, forward strand.
AACAACAAAAACCTGGCAATCTTTTCCTGTTTTTACGGTCAGAAAAGAGCTATAAGGGGATCGTCTTTTAATTCTGTTTTAACGAGTGTAAAAGAAACGCTCGACAATCTTTTCATGTTTTAGGAGTCAGAAAAGGGCTTAAAAGATGACTCTGAGGTTTCACTTTTTCGTAAGTTTTAATGAGTTTGAAAAAATGATAAAAATGTACTCATATGGCTGACTTTCAATTTAATTTACGAGCAGGAAAAGACGGAAAGAACTCGGCATTTTCATTTGTTTTACGAGAATGAAAAATAGCAAAATAATCTCGAGATTTTCATGAGTTTAACAAGTCTTGAAAATAACTGAAATTGACTCGAGATAGGTTTCATTTTTACAAAAGCTTGAAACAGAGGAAAACTATGCTTCAAAGTAGTTTCATTTTTACACAAGCTTGAAACAGAGAGAAAACTGTGCTTGATGCCCCCTAAGAATAACTGCTAGAGCGCATGCCCCCCCAGCTTCATTTTATTGAACTAATTATTAACTAGATGGAATGAAGGTTCAGTTACGAGATCATTTGAAAGACTCGACCTAAAACTGTAAGAAAATTATGCAAAACACTGAAATAACTAACCTAAATATACAACTTAACATTTGAGATCTAGTCAAACTCTCAACTCAATTAGAGGAGGATTTGTTTCATTTTTTAACGAGCTTGACACAGGAAAAGAACTATGCTCAGATTCGGTTTCATGTTTACGCAAGCTTGAAATGAAAAACTATGCTTGTTATAAGTTCACATGCCCCCAGCATAATGACGCAAATCAAGGTACATGCCCCCCCAAGCTTCATTGCATTCAACGAAGTGGATGAAATGAAGCTTTTACTTTCGAAATCTTGGAAAGACTCGTGGGAGCTGTTTCATTTTTTAGTGAGGTTGACACAGGAAAAGAACTATCCTCAAAACCCTTGTTTCATTTTTTAAACGAGCTTGACACAAGATAAGGAACTATGCTCATAACTACTCTCTATAATCTACCTAACAAAAACTCTACTCTAAAAACCTTGATTCATTTTTTAACGAGCTTGACACAAGATAAGGAACTATGCTCTAAAAACCTTGATTCATTTTTTAACGAGCTTGACACAAGACAAGGAACTATGCTCTAAAAACCTTGATTCATTTTTTAACGAGCTTGACACAAGACAAGGAAATATGCTCTAAAATCCTTGATTCATTTTTTAATGAGCTTGACACAAGACAAGGAACTATGCTCATGACTACTCTCTACAATCTACCTAAATAACCTAGCCTTGTTTCATTTTTTAACGAGCTTGACACAAGACAAGGAACTATGCTCAAGACTCCTTGTTTCATTTTTTAACGAGCTTGACACAAGACAAGGAACTATGCTCGAAAAGTTTGCATGCCCCCAGTATAATGATGCAAAGTGAGGTACATGCCCCCCAGGCTTCATTGCATTCAACCAGATGGATGGAATGAAGGTTTACTTTCAATATTTAACTTGAAAAGGGAGTTGTTTCATTTTTAAGGAGGTTGACACAAGAAAAGAACTATCCTCATACCTGATTCATTTTTTAACGAGGTTGAATCAGTAACAGGAACTATCCTCATACCTGATTCATTTTTTAACGAGGTTGACTCAGTAATAGGAACTATCCTCAAAACCCTACTTTCTACAATCTACCTACATAACCTAAAACTACCTAATTCATTTTTTAATGAGGTTGACTCAGTAAAATAACTATCCTCATGCTAGCCTATTTCATTTTTTAACGAGGTTGATACAGGAAAAAACTATCCTCGTACTCATTGATTCGTTTTTTAACAAGGTCGACAAAGTAAAAGGAACTTTCCTCGTATCCACTGATCATGGCTTCCAACTGGAAGAATGACATGTCAATGGACACACCTTAATCGTGGCTCCCAAGAGGTCTTCATCAGAAGGAAGAATACTTCTCTGGAAGGAACACATGTCAAGGGACTCAAAAGGGATAAGAACATCGTGTTCAAGTAATCCCATAGAGTTTTCCATGTCAATTACCGAATCTAAATCAAAGGAAGATGAGCAAACAGTGAGAGGCTCACTTACATCGGTAACTGAAAACATGGGACCAGTTGCCACATAATTAACCCGTGGCAGGGTAGATAGCACTTGAGAATCAAGAACATTTAGGGTTGTCATATTATTGGTAGTTGAAACAAGACTAGGGAACGAAAGTTGGTCTACAGTCACAATACTGCCATTGTGAGGGAAAGACATCACGCGAAAGAGTGTCGATACGACAGCTTTCATTGCATAAACATAGTCTCTCCCAAGGAGTAAATTGAAATCCAAGGGACCTCGAACTACCATAAGATTAATACAGACAGTTTTACCTTCCAAGGTAATAGAAAACTTAGGAAGGATCCCTAAAGGTTCACTAATGGTTCTGTTAAAAGCTTTCAGATTCTGCGTAATAGTCGCAAGCTGAGGGGAACCCAAAGCTTTCCAAATAGTTGAGGATAAAATACTAACAGAAGCACCTTCATCTACCTGAGTACGATGTATGTCCCTACCACCAGCCTTGACAATGATTTGGAAAGGGATGGAGGAAGGAAGACGAGGTTCTGTCAGTCTATTCCAATCAAAGGAAAAGACCTCAATACTTGGAAGGGGTTCTGTAGAAACAGGTGAAATGCCCCCCAGCATAGAAGAATCTGATGTAACAAGAAGAACCTGAGCGGTATGAAGTTCACTCTCTAAAGGGAAAGTGGGATCGACCAATTGTGAAATTGAATCGACCACTTGATCAACTAATGTATCATCAACCTGAGTGACATGAGTTTCACTCTCCAATGGAAGAGTGTGATCGACTGTACTTGAAATTAGATCAATCACTCCGTCAGTTGACGGTCGGTTGGGAGAATGTTTACGGTAACCAGTTGGAAAGTCTTGCTGTGGAATAGTAAGGTTTTCCAACAATTTCGAGGCTTCATCCATGTGAGGGCAAATGTGAGTTTGATGACTCCTTTTGCATAACTTACAAGGAAACCTAACTTTACCCTTTTTCCCAGGAACCTGACTATCACTGGTTGATGGATCAATGGAAAGTTGATGAGATTTTTCTGACCATACTTCCAAGACCTTTGGAATACCAGGACAATTGGCAAGGAAGTGGTCACCCTTACAAAGCCTGCAAGGGCATTTGGGTTTGCGATGCATGTCGGAGTTTTCCTCAACACAACTAACACTTATATTCGTGGTTGGTTGGTTGAACTCTTTCTTATCTTGCTTCTTCTTCTTCCCTTTCTTCTTCTTCTTACCCACCTGGTTACTAGCATCAAGGCTTTTACGAAGAGGAGGAAATGGAGGAAGAGAAATTAGGCGAAGAAGGTAAAGGGCCAACAGAAGGTTGGTGATGTTGAGATGGTAAACTCTGTTGAGGTGAAGCATTCGGTTGAGGTGGAACAATTGGAGTATTTGGGGCCAACGAAGTTGAAAATAACCATATCGGTAAACCTATTGTAAATCCAGGTAATGACAAAGTAGCCATATAAGGAGGACCAACATTTCCAAAGTAAGGAAAAGTACTGGGATTCTCGTTAGGAGGGGTTCCTAGGTTGGTAAATTCCGGAACATTTGCCATTATATCCAACTTCAGTGAATTTTATTAACAATTTATAACTAAAATTAACAATTCACAATTCACACCTAACAATTAAAATTCACAATTCACACCTATGGTCTCTAAAAGTAAAAACAAAAAAATTAACACGTGCTATCAAATCTAGGAGTCAAACCACACACAAACAGTAACCTTCCGGACCGAAAACACTAGTTGGTGATGAAATCCAACATCGTAGAATTCAGTACAGAAGTGGCGGGTGGAACAGTTACCCCAGCAACCTGCTTAATGAATAGACTGGACCAAGTTCCTCCACTTTAACCGTCTCGAGTGAAGTGAACCCCCCAGAAAATCCAAGTGAGTCTAGCCGACGTCTGCTCCAAGTACAGTGGGATCTTCCCTCCACCGTCACCTTGGGTAGAACCCTAAAGATAATAGTCACTAAGGTCACCAACAACAACAAATATACCTGGGGGAACAGTCTACGATCCGATAGCACGCAAGGGCAGAGCAACAAGCTCAATCCCCTTGCCGGCTCCTTGACAATAATCCAAGGTTTACCGACAAGTGACCCTAGGCTCCTCGACAATGGTCAATCCGAGGTTTACTGTTTGTAGTACGTGCATATCTGTCGTCGTTCCCAATGAAGGAGGATTGATCCCCTCACTGGTTCGGACACGATCTCGTGCTTCTCCTTTAAGAGGAGCTTTCCCAGAGTATAAATGTAACAGTTGGATTTGTCCTACTGCAAGATAAGCTACTTGTTTGGTTTTACTATCTTGGAGAGTTAATTACTCTCCTACTCCAAGACACTAGCCTGATCTATGTTGGTGTTTCAGAGCCCTAGAAATGTAAAAATTACTAGATGAATTTTACTTTAAGCGTTAATTTTTTATGGCTTTTTTTTTTAAGACAGAAGGTAGTGGAGATGAAACTGGTGGTGTATAGACTCGACCGAAATCCACTAAAAAGATGCACTTAGGATGATTTATACTAATTTTTCTTTTTCAATGAATTCCCTAGCTAAGAGAGTTGGAGAATGCAAATTTGATAATAAAGACAACTTTCTTGGCAATGAAAAACAAAGAAACAAACTCTTTATCTTTTCAAAACATACGACACATGATCACTAATCACTTCACGAAAATTCCTTTTTCTTTCAAAGACTCAAATGCTACCAAAGCAAACTTTCCTTCAAAAGATATTTTTGTATTTTTTCCTAATTAATATAGCATGTAAAACTTACTTTAACAAAAATCAAAGTTAAAAAATCTATGGCAATCAAATCAACTCAATTTCACTCAAAATCAAATCTAAGAGAAAAGCACCTAAAAGTAAATCTAACGAGTCAAAATCTTACTAAAGATTATTCCTGGATGTTTTACTCAGTCAAAATGTAACTAAGGGCTAGTTAATGCAGAACCAAAAACCAGTCAAAACAAAAATCAAATTTTTTTTGTTCTTTTCTCAAGAATAAAATTCAAAGTTCAAAGAACAAACTTTTTCGAGATTCGCAAAGAGAAGACACAAAGGTAGGTCTCTCACAAGGGTGAATTCTATGATAGGCCCGACTCCTAAGAGGACTGAACAAAACCAAGGAGATCCAAAGTTTGACAACCTATAACGCCAAAGTCACTACAGGACCAGTTAAAAATCAAACCCTAAGGCAAAATCCCTATGAATTTCACTAAAACCCTTGACACTGACGAAACAAGCTTAGGTGAAGATTTATGGCAGAAAACCAGTGGATCTGGGCAGAAAAAACAAATTAAAAACAAAATCTAAAAGGCCAAAAGAAGAAAATTGAAATTTTCTTAGTTTTGACAGGGTACGCAGGCGACCTGTTTGCACAGGTGCGGGTACGCTCTGTGCACAAAGCGACAGTGCGTACAGGTACGCACTGTGCTAAACTCAGAGGTTGCGTACTTCTAGCAAAACAAAGAAAAACTAAAATCTAATTTAACCCTAAGCTAGCCCACCCAAATACACAGTCAGATAGCCAAAAACCAGAAAACAAATGAATTTTCTCAGATCAAAAGTTCATACAAAGGAAAAAACATTCACATCAATGGAGTTCCCCAGCGGAGTCGCCATTTTGTCATGCGGAAAGAGTCGATAGTGCGGACACAACCGACCTCCCTAGAAGCAAAAGCTTTCTAGTGACAAACAAGACAAATAAACACTACCTTTCTCTAAACATGAATTGAGAATACAAGTAATCAGGGGATCTTAACATACCTTTAGTCCAACGCTTTGCAGTAGTCCAGCCTCGCCGATCCGGATGAGCTCCTCCTTCTCTTCGAAACCTGCATTCACTAACAAGCCAAAAGATTAAATAGCACTTGATAAACTCATAAATCAATACATATCCATCATACAGACCAAGGAATATATGAAACAAATCATGAATAACAATCTGTTGAGAAAACTGAGTTCATTTGTATTAAGAGGAAACAAAAGGAACCATTACAACCTGAGCCTTGGTGTTGTGCAAGTCCCTCCTAGGGTCCAGCAAGAGTTTTCCTTTACTTTGATCAGCTCACCCACTCTCAAATAAGGCTAGGAAAGGATGGGAATCTCTCCTCTCAAGCTTTACAAGGGAGTCCTAATTCCAGCAGCATCTACCCTTAGGAATGTTCAGCTTTCAACCTCCCCTCCCTATGGCCCAATGCCTGTATTTATAGTGCTCTAGAGGAAGTTATTCAGGTCCACCATCAATGGGATAAGCCCCTCTTTGGATGGGATAGCTCCCCTCTTGATGGGATAAGTTCCTCTTTGGTAGGGATACATGAACCATCTGGAGGCACTTCATACACGTCAAACAAGCTTCTAGAATGCTCTAGAAATGACCACAAGTAACTTTTTTAGAGTGAAACTTGCGCCTTTTGACCTTTACAGGAGTACGCACCCATTGCTTTATAGACAGAGCGTACAAGTACGCAGGAATTGTGAACTTGGGGTGCGTACACGCAGGTAAGGCTAAGAGAAACTGCGTACCCAGAGATATATAGATTTTTAATGACTTTCTCTCTTCCTTGAAGTTTCACATGGAGAGCAGAGGTATGAGGCTTGCCAAGGAGGATAGTATGACAGTTGATGGAGCCATACTAACTGCAAATAGTTATGGTGGAAAATTTTAGTGTAACAATACCTCATATTTTTTGTTGCACATGTTGGAACTATAGTTGGATATTGGCAACCTCCTTCAACAATTTCCCAAACATATGCTCCAAGGGATTGAAGATTTCTTGTATTCCAATATATTAAATTATTTACATTGAAGAGTGGTGCTATGATAAATGTCATTCCGTCTTGGTTTCTCATCTTCGGAGATCTTCCTTCAAGTGATCAAGCTTCTTTTGAAGGACCTTATCTGATACCAATTGTTGGGAAAAATATTGAGAGGAGGGTGAATCAATGTTTTGAAAACTCATAATAATAATTTTCTTTTCTGAAATATGTACGTAAATTTTACTGAACCCAACTCGCGTATGTATGCAACTATTGTAAAAGAAATTAGCGTAAGCTTAGTAAACTTGTAAAACAACTAATCATTTATCTGTTAAGCTTAAACCATAATGTAAGAGATTTACCAAGCATTTGATAAGAAGTAAGTAGGTTCAGTAAGAACAGAATGAAGTATCACACATAAGAAACACACATAAACACCAGGATTTCAGGTGGAAACCCAATGTGGGAGAAAACCATCGTTATTCATCTTAGCCTTCAAACTCATTAATATGAAAAACTTCTTAAGTTCTTGTATTAGTGCAGACTCATGCGAGTATGTAGGAACCCACCTAGTAAAGACTACAACCTTCACTTGTTATCCGACTCCTACTCGAAGGGAGCTCCAACCCCCTAATCTGATTACCAACTACTACTTGTAGGAAGCTTTGACTTCCTTGCTGAAGGCTCTAACCCTCAGCAATAACCGTGGACCACGTTTCATAAATTTTCACACTGGATCCACCTGCTTTAATACATCACGAATTGTAGATCAATTGAAGCAAACACCAACTTAATTCAAACAAAACAATGAGATCATTGTAACCAGAGCACATAACTGAACTCAGAATACTACATCAACAAACAGAGTGAACGAAAAACCTGGTCATTCATATGCCAACATGTTTACACTACTTCACTCAAGGCAACCCACGTGTATACGTACTTTTCTATAGAGAAACCTATGTACATATCTCAATATACTAAAAACTTGTAATTCTGAATCAGACACACAGTTTACCAGAGTTATTCTAAAATATTATCTTAGCTAACATAACCCTCATACAGTTAGCAGCATCAATAATCTTTTCAACCAATCAACATGTAACCAAATTCAACTTCATCATTCTCTACTTCAGACATTATTTCTCAACCTAGATCAACATGAGGACATCATTGATAGACAATAAATATACAAATACACTAATTAGGCTGATTAGGAATTTATGAAAATAAACCCTTCCGTTTTGTATGCAACTTTGAAGAAGGGAACCTATGTGTATACGTGACTTAACCGAGACCAACTTGCGTACAGATCTGCAAATTTTGACCTAAAATTGTGGAGATATTTAGAACTTCAAAAAGATCTAGAACATAATATACAATGGAAAGTGTTTTCAGGTCTCATGATCCTGATCTGTGATTGTATTCATCAGTGCATAATTATTTTTTGATCTATATGTCAACTATGGCGCTTAGAATGAAAATATACTTTAGATTGAAGTATTAATCAAAACCCCTTTCACATCCACACTTATCAGTTTGATATTCACCTCCTTATATAGTTAGAACCTTAGCTAATAACATGAGTCAAAGCTACATTAGTGCCGGTGGTAATCTTGGACGAGATCAAGTAACCATTATTGCGATCAATATTGTGGGCTAATACCATGGTAAGGACCCTTGGTATTTTTAAATTATTGTGTCAGAATGTACGAAAATTTTATTTTTGTACCTGCATGTATTCACGACTTGGTCTTGAGAAACCTATGCATAGATATTCAAATTTTCATCTTTATCAAACTTCTGATTCTGATCTGTAAACTTTTGTCTCATCATTCTGTTATTTTGTTCCATCACTATGTCACTTATGAACTGGCCCGTGGATTCATCTAGTTACCATATATTTATAATTTCTGTTACAAGTGAGTTTTCATCAAGGACAACACATGCATGATAATTCCAATGGTATAATAATTGCTAGAAAATCGAAGGTATGAATGTTATAAGCACATTGTTTTGGGAAATGAGCCCAACATGATGGTATTTACAACCATTAGTAGATTCCAATTAATTACAAAAAGAGATGATGGTGTTGGTGATGAAGATAATCCAAGAAAATAAGATGAAAATACAAAATGTAAGTGCATTGAATTACTTACAATGTTAAAGTGCAGACATAAAAATAGAAGAATGATGAAAATAGGGAACAAAAAAGGATGAATGGTACAAAATATCTCTACAAAGAAAAATGAAAATAAGGAAAAGAGAAATATATAAGTAACTAGGTGCATGTGGCATTGTTGAGAAGAAGCCTTTGACTTAACTAGGCTATAATTGAAAGTACATAATTTTTATTTTTGGGACAAGTAAGGTAATATTATAACATCATAAAAAAACAAGAAATAATTTATGTGATTTGATTACGAATTTAATAATGAAAATGCATCGCAAAAAAAATTAGGGAAGCAACAATACTTATATACAAATCCAATGGAAAGCATAAAACATGTTATATCACATGATAAAATTAAGTGAATGAAAATGGCATCCATTACTCCACTAGAGATGAAAATGTGTTAAAATGTTCACCTTGTATGCCATGCAAGTGCCACTGAAATAAATATTATTATACATTGCACCAAACACATAACTATAATATTCTCTATCAAGGTTTGATGAGTATCGAAGGATTTTAAACACAATGTTTGAACTTAAATGAGATTATAGTTATACTATTTAAGTAAATAAAAAACCGTATTTTGTATTTTGCATAATAAGGTGTAAAGTGGCCATGAGGTCGTATGATCAACGTATGGGAAAGGAGAGAGTAATCAGTCTATAGAGTGCTGTAGGTTGGAGTGGTAAGATTCAAATCCACATTCATCATCGAGTATGTTCATGTCCCAAGCATGCATTCTAATAGTGACATTGCAATAGTGCGTGGGCCAATAATTGAAGATGGTGGTATATAAGAGAGTGGTTTTGTAGTAATGGAGTTAAAACAAGACGATGATAGCATAGGTGTACTAGTGTAAGAAATAAAAATGGTAATTATTGATTTTCATATTATTTTATGTGTGACTTTGTTTGGGACGAAGCTAAATATGGAGAAAGAGAACAAAACAAATAGTAGATGAAATGAAATACAGTATTGGTTGGAGTTTTAAGAGGTGAAGTAAGAGAGTAAAGTTGAAGTGGAGTATAAGAAGGATGAGGATGAATATAAAAATTAAGTGGTTTTCGTAAACAAAAAACATAATGAGGAGATTCTTTAGTATTAAGTATTAATGAGGAGATTCTTTAGTATTAAGTATTAGTGGAGTTCATTGAGGTAGTAGTTACAATGTAGAAAAGAGAGGGTAGAAAGGTTATAAGCACTACTAAGAGGACATTTTTTTGTGAAGGGGGCACTACTTATTGGGATGTATGACCATTAATAGATTCAAATAAAGCACAAAAAGTGGTAAAAGAGAGGGCAACATTGGTGATGAAGATAATCCAAGAAATAAGATGGAAAGAGAAAATGTAACTGTAATGAATTACCTACAATGTTAAAGTCCAAAGGTAAATATATAAGAATGATGAAAATTAGGGAAGAGAAAAGGATCAATGGTACATAATGTCTCTATAAAGAAATATGAAAAGAAATAAAAGAGAAATATTAAAGTAACTAGGTGTGTGTGGTGTTGTCTAGCAAAATCCCTTGACTTAACTAAGTCATAATCTAAAAGTAAACAATTTTTATTTTTGGGACAAGTATGGGAGTATTATAACATCATAAAAACAAAAATAATGGTAAAATACCTTAATAACTAAAAGAAAATTCTCACCACATCAACATTGAGGAAAACAATTACTATATAGAGTGTCATTCTCTACAACAAGGACTTTCCCAATATGGTTTGAGTAGCTTAGTGTATGTGCTCAAGTGTAAATGAGTTATGAGGATACACAAGAGGAGGATGAGGGCTATTATCATGGAACAAGCCCATATGTTTTGTAGTTATGGGCATCATTTCATTAGTCTATGAACTTCAAATGCAATCATGGAAGAAATAGGGATGTTTTTTTTCTTACCTTTCACGAAGCATAGAAGTAAAGAGCTATTGAAATATGCCAATGTTTCTAGGTGAAAAAGTGGTGATGGTCCTTTTCCAAGATAAAATTTAATCTTTTTGGTTAATTTTATGATTTCATAATCTTTGTTATTTGTTTAGACACTCCCAAGTTTTGTTGTTTATTATTCTTATCTGCATCCAACTAAAATTGGGAATGTTAAACTGGTTCTCTTTATAGTGCTAGTGAATTATTCTTGAGCCTTGAATCTATCATCTTAGCCACTAAGTTCCTTCTCAATCCTTTTTTACATTTCTCCATTCCCCTAACATTATTTTCCAATACACTTTTCATCTAGTTGCACTCGGCTATGCTAATATTGGGCAATCAAATGTGTTTCAAGTATAGCAAAAAAGATATTAATTTTGTTCTTTTTGTAAAGTTAATTGCTATTAAGTCATCAAAATAATACAATTTAATAGGTTTTGGTTTTCTCCATTCTACCACTCGAGAAATTATACCAATGCCAAAACCAATTTTTTTCAATATCCAAACATGAAAAGAAGAGAAGTTCAACTAAAAAACATAGGCTATACCTTAGGACATTATATCCTAATCTAGCAAGTAACTTGGAGAGAAAAAACCAACATGATGAGAAAAATAAATGAGTCTATGATCTCGATTGGATCATTATATTGTTTTTCATCCATCTTGGTGATTTTAAAGTGGACAAAGTTGAGGAATCAACTCACAAGACCATTTTTACCACTGTGACCCAATTTGGGAAATTTCGGTTTGAAACATTTCAGGAGCATTTTGAGGCATCAAATGGAATTTTATTGGGGAACCTAAGAACATTACATTGTTTTCCTATTCTACAAAAAAATACCTTTCCAACAATGCAAAAATTTCCTCAATCTCGTTTTGCATGTAAAAGTTATACCACTCAAAAGTTGACTTTCATGTTTTCACCACAATAATTTGTGAGGATGCTACCTTATCCCCCATAACTCATGGAAAATGGGTGGGTGAACACATGATTGTGATGAAAATTACTCTAGAAGAGTACATATTTTAACTTTTGTTAAGAGTTGAAGAAATCAATTGTAATCACTAGTAGGCTATCATGCAATGTTATGACTGGGGCACTAAGAGGGAAAGGGGTTTCATTTTTTCGATTGCACTTGTTCCATAAATGAGAAGAGTATCCAAGAGGGATAGGGATAGAGAAAACAAGAATAATTTTTGCACTATTATCCCATAAGCCACATGCCTTACCTCTGTGTACTCATAGTCATCTTTTATTTAGAGAAAGTGAGCATAGCGACCTCACCTCCAAGTGGGATTTCTCTCGAAAAGGTTTCCAATGATATATCTTTTGTCAAATTTGTTTGTGAATTTTTTATTCTTTTTATCTATTTTCTACATAAATTATACTTTACATGCATACACAATAAATAGTAATCTACAAATCTAGAAATCTCAAGAGAAATAAACCCTAATAGTGTAGATTTCATATTTTTAAATATAGTTTTATCATATCTATTGTGATAAAATATCTAGTGGAATATCCATAGTATTTTATGGATCATATTAATATCATAGCACGTTGATTTGTTATATTATGGGAATTTCTAGGAAATCTAGATTAGCTACACCAAAAGTCAAAAAACCCTAATCATGGCCAATGAATCTGTAAATAATCCTTGTGATCCTATAGAAGAGAGTTTTTTTCCCCTGGAAGCACAATTTTCATGTATAGGTCGTATTGTGAATCTCCTCACGTTGGCCTTGATAAATAAGATTGCGATATTTAGAGAATATGGGGGTTCTAATGTAGAGGACTGATCATAAGGGAGATCGACAGATTGATGAGATATAGAGAACCAACCAATGAATGGACCTGAAAGAGATCAAACCAATTTGGGTGTTTTGAACCATTCATGTTACCTATTCGAAATGGAAATGAAGGTTGATAACAAGCCATACAAAGTTGAGATTGAAGCTCTGAAGCTAAATCACTAGTTACAATAATTAGAATTTATTTCAATGTCCATCATATAGAGGAGGAACAAAATATTTCATTTGAACAATTGAAATTAGAATGTCATGCCCTGACCTAGTGGGAAATCCATATGGACGCCTTTATATTGGAGGGAGATCCTCTAGTGACTAAGTGGGAGTAATTTGAAACCCTCACAAAGTCTCAATTTTACCCTATCAGGTATGCAGAGGACTAGTCGATCCAGTGGCACTACTTCACGTAGAAGTAAGAGCAGAGTGTACAGGAGTACACCATAAACATGGAAATAATGTTGGGTATCCACCCAAATAGTATATATGTATTGAAGTATCTAGGTGGAATACACAACCATCTGTTGAAGCAAGTGATGTTATTTATGCTTAAAATGGTGGAAAAGTGTTGTGTACAATCACAATACCTAGAGAACATATGCATGAAGATATGGAAATCAAGTGGATCAAAGTAGAAGGAGCACCAAGATGCTTATAAGGAGGGGAACAAGAAGTGGAAAGGGAGAAAACATAAAAATATGGAAGCCATAAGACACCAGTAAAAAGACTCCAATAACCATTACAACCACTATACTATTGATGGTCATACAAAGGGGCGGTGCTAGAAATTGCATCCAGAGCTTTACCGGAGGAATAAAGAAAAAGATAATATGAAGGAAAACAACCGAGACACTGATTCAAGAAACTAGTTTGAAATAAGGTTAGATGTGGATGAGAATATTTCCCGCATGTTATTGTAAAAGGAGGTGAATCTGAGTAGCCTTCAACACCAGGAAGACAAGAATTAACCAAACTCTTCCACATCAAGATACAAGTCAAAAAGAAAAATATTTATGTTTTGTTTGACATAGGATGACAAGTGAACCTCATTATAGCAAAGTTGGTCAATAAATTAGCATTGGAAGTCAATGATTATCTAATCCCATATCCATTGGGATGGATAAATAAGGATGCAAATCTAAATCTAACAAAATATTACAAAATTAGATTTGCTATGAATGTTGATTTTATTGATCAGGTAGAACTAGATGTAGTTCCCCTTAATGTATGTGGAGTCTTGTTTTAAAGTTCCTACATGTATATGCATGACACAATATTCATATTAAGAGACAACCAGTAATTTATCAACAAGGATCAAGAATCATTCACCATTAACATGCACAAAGGAAAGTTGAAAATCCTTCCAGTAAGTGTCAATGAAGCTAACAAACTAATTAGTTCTAGAAAGAAGTGTGTTTTACTATTTTTAAGAGAGAATTAGTTTATAGAAGACTCAATAAGAGGAAAGGCATCCCTTGAGCGGTGTATTAAGAAACAAATATGGTGAATGGAAGAGTTATAGGCATATAAGGATGTGTTCCTAGAGCCTAACAGGTTATCACCCAAGAGGGAAGTGAAGCACAAGATCTAGGTATTGTTGGACTCCAAATTTCCAGGTATTGGATTATACCAATATTATATCATAGAGGAAAGTGAGGTGAGTCAACAATTCTAGCAGTTACAGGAGTAAGGTGTCATTCGAATAAGTACATCACCATGTAGGTCACCCCTCATTTTTTTCCAAAGAAGGATGGGACTTGGTGAATGTGTATATATTATAGTGTGTTGAACAAAATCACGCTCAAGAATAGGTAACCCTTACCTTGGATAAATGATTTGTTAGATTAGTTGTAGAAAGTGAAGTACTTCACCAAGCTAGATGTAAATTTTGGATATCACTAGGTTCAATATTGAGAAAAGAGACCTATAAAACCACCTTCAAAACTAGGTAAGGTTTGTATGAGTGGTTATTCATGCCATTCAACCTATGTAATGCATCAACTACATTGATGAGGTTAATGAATGAAGTAATGCATCCTTTTATATATATATTTGTTATTGTATATTTGGATGATACATCAGCATATAATGTTATTTGGGAGGATCACATTTACATTTGTTGTAGATGTCAAATAGATTAAAGAAACACCAACTACTAGAAAATCTCAAGAAGTATGAGTTTGCACAATAGCCTTTCATGTATCTTGGGTACGTGATAGGTGGAGGAGAGCTGAAGATGGATCTTGCCAAGATGGAGGCCATCATTTAATGGAAATTTCCTACTATCTTTTTGAGGTTAGGAGTTTCGTTGGGGTGGCATAATACCTAAGGAAATTCATAGCCTCATTTTTAGTGGTAGAAACACCACTCCAAGCCATAACAAGTGGAAAGAGTTTCCAGTGGGGAAATGATCGGCAGAGAGTCTTTGAGGAGGTAAAGAAGAATACCAATCAATCATAAATTTTGGCATTACCAAACTTACAAAAAGCCTTTGAAGTGGAGATAGATGTGACTAGTTAGAGTTGTAATATTTGAATCCATTGTCATCATCAAGTACGTTTCTTAGACATGCATTTGATTAGTGACATTGTAATAGTTAGTGGGATAATTATTGAAGATAGTGGTATATAAGAGAGTGATTCTATAGTGATGGAGTTAAAACAAGATGAAGATAGTATTGATGTATTATTGAAAGAAAACATCCAACACCTTACAAAGTATCATGGCTTCAAAAGGGATATCAATTGTTAGTGAATGAGCAGTGTGGAGTGGAGTTGTAGTTGGGCAAATACAAAGACAAAATTCTGTGTAGTGAGGTGGTATGGCTGCTTTCTTTTGGGGGAAGACAATGGAGTGGTGGATTTTTCTACAAAGTGGAAGTGGAGTGGGCAGATTAGTTTGTAGAAGAAAGTAAACTTTTAATTTTTTTGGCTTATTTATTTGAATATTGAAAATTAAACATAATTTTTAGGATATTTTATATACAAATGGTAGTGATTGATTTTCATAATGTTTTGTGTGTGAATTTGTTTTATATGAAGCTAAATCTAGGGAAAAAAGAACAAAAATATGTAGTTCCCCTTAATGTATGTGGAGTGGTGCTTGAAATTCCCTACATGTATATGCGTGATAAAATATTCATATGAAGAGACAACTAGTAATTTCTCAACAAGGCTCAAGAATCATTCACCATTAACATGCATAAAGGCAAGTTGAAAATCCTTCCAGTAAGTGTCAATGAAGCTAACAAACTAATCTGTTCTAGAAATAAGTATGTTTTAATATTTTTAAAAGTTGATTAGTTTATAAAAGACTCAATAAGAGGAAAGGAATCCCTTAAGGGCTGTACTAACAAACAAATATGGTGAATGGAAGACTTATAGGCATATAGGGATGTGTTCCGGGAGTCTAATAGGTTATCACCCAAGAGGGAAATGGAGCAGAAGATATAGGTATTGTTGGACTCCATTTTCCAAATATTGGGTTGTACCAATATTATATCATAGAAGCAAGTGAGGTGAATAAAAAAATTTAGCAGTTATTGGAGTAAGGTGTCATTTGACTGAGTACATCACCATGTGGGTCACCCCTCATTATTTTGCCAAAGAAGGATGGGACTTGGTGAATGTGTATAGATTATAGTGTGTTGACAAAAATCACACTTTAAAATAGGTAACCCTTACCAAGGATAGATTATTTGTTAGATTAGTTGTAGAAAGTGAAGTACTCCAGCAAGCTAGATGTAAAGTTTGGATATCACTACGTTCAATCCTGAGAAAAGAGACCTAGAAAACCACCTTCAAAACTAGGTGTTGTGTTGTACAACAACCCCCCATTTCATAAAAAAAATTTGTGAAATCATAATAGGAAATGGGTCCCTTTTAAACATATATATGTGAATAAATTGGTATTTACTTATTATTAAAAAACCCTCATAAAAATTCCAATTGAAATATGATTTCCCTTTTGAAAACAATGAGAAAAATGTACCATTTGCCTGAGCCGGAGAAGAAATACAACAAAGCTTTTCTAAAGAAATTTGCAGATGAAAATGAGACGGAATCAGCCCCAATTAGACAATGGATACAAAATCCAGCAAAGCACAAACACGAGTCATCGGGTAAGTACTTTGTGGATTCCTTAGCATCTCCTTACTGTTACGCTGGGGCGATGATGTGTAGGATATGGGGGATGCATGATTCTGCAAAATTTGATATCGAAATGGTTCCTTTAATGGAAGCGGAAACTAGTAGTTATATCATGGATTGGGCCAATATTTTCTGATAAATTAGCCTCTACAATTCTTGATTTTAGATTCAATTCACGCAAAACTACCCAGACTATCCCTCCCTTCTTTTACAATGCTTATGTCATGGATATGCTTTGTTTTAATTCTGAATACCTGATACTCGGGTGGAGGTGGATGCCACAGGACCCCAAACCAATTCACATCTACCATCAAATGTTATGGAAGGCATATTACAAAGAACACTTATATCAAATCTGTAATGGTTTTATGTTGCCCATTTATTATGCTATCTTTGATAGGTCTGCCCCAAGAATTTCCGAGGAGGCCGGAATTGATTTGACTACAGTGGGGAATTGGTTCGGGGAAGATAAATTCATGTATATATGGGTGTTTGGAAGTGCCACAAAACCCCATGTTATCCCATTATATGTGCCCAATAAACTATTGGCACGTGAATTAGCCTACCAAATCACAACCGCTAGAACATCCAAAACTCTTAGGACTTCCAAAAAGCAGCTATGGACTGTATTCCCTTTAAGATGTGGTGTTTACACCATACTTGATTGGAAACATGCCAAGAAATAGGTAGAAAAAATTAATATGCTCAACCTTGCGACCATCCCTAGTAGGCAATTCGATCCCCAGAAGGTTGCCTACAATGTGCTTGAACAAGCCAAACTCACCAAGTTTGACCATGAAAAAGATCAATTTGATGATTTATTTTCTTCAGCAGAATCTTTGTCTCAGGTTAAAACATTGGCTAGAATGAAATATAATGACGAAGCACTGGTGGAATTCAATAGGCTCAGAGAGCAGAGGTTGCAAACTCTGCCTCTGGACTTGTTGGCCACTACACCAACAACTAAGTCAAGAGAGCCTGGGCAGAAGAGTACTGACGAGCCTCCTGCTACAAAAGAAATTCCTGAAAAGGAAACAGAGCAGGAGAAAGGAAAGGAGTAGGAAAAAGAGCAAGAAAAAGGGAAGCAGCATGACAGTGAAGTTATTGATTTGGAGACTCAAATTGATCCAAAACTCCTCCAAGAGTGCAAGCAATTTGACTCTATTATTAATAATCCCGAGACTCCACCAGGATTCAGCATGCCTCAAGTGACAGTTAGCCAAGAAACAACCACAACTACAGTTCCGATGGAAGGAACCAGCGGCCTACCCAGTAGTAAGGATGCAGAAATAATCCGCAGAGATCCATCTGATCAAATTGTTTTACAGGTAGAAGACATACCACCACTAGGCGTCTTTTACAGCCCTAAACATAGGGTTGTGGTGAAAAGACAAAGGAAAAGGAAAAGACTTGATCAATCTTCCCTTTTGCCAGATCAAACAGAGATGGATAACGTGGTGTGGAAGGAGGAACTGAACCCTTCCGATGACCTTACAAAACTCTCCCAGTATGCCGGAGCATATTCGACAGCCACAATGGATAAGGCTTCGGAAGTGAGCAGTCTCCTCAAGGAAAAAGATCAAATGATATATTCATCGCAGTTATAGGTGTTCGAAGCACAGCAGAAAATAGATCAATTAGAACAACATCTAGCAACACAGCGGCATACCAATAGCCAATTAACTGAGCAATTACACAAAGAGAAACATAGGATAGATTCAAGTGCAGTACAGAAACAGAAGGAATTGTCTGAAGCAATGGCCAAATTAAAGGCAATGAACGAACAAATGAGCAAGACTAAGGATGAGAAAATCGCTCAACTGTCACAAGAAGTGGAAAATTTCAGGAGTCTTCCTCAAAAAACAAAATTCAGAACAGAAGCTCTACAAATCAATAAGGCATTGATTACACAACTGAGACTGCTATGTCATAAAATTTCTTTGGCTGAGCCTCCTTGCGAAATTACAACAGCTATAGTTGATAAATCAGTTGAAGCCAGACAGGAATTGGAACAGGCCGATGAAACCTTAACCAATTTCCTCGCCTGGCAAGACTCCCCTGAAGGACAGGCTTCGGATCTGCCCAAAATTATTGAAGCACAGAAAGACATCATGTTCCTATAATGGCAGACGCAATTAATGAAGGCAGAAAGAGAAACCTCGAGATATCGGTTATCTACAAGCAATTTAATTGAATTTGTCAACGACACTCTTTATCTGTCTAATATGATTTCGCAGTGTAATCCAGGAAAATTAACATCGGCCAAAGCCTTGGAAAAAACATGCAACCAGGAGCTGGAAAAGAAAGGAAGATTAATCGCTGGCATCCAAAGTATAACTTGGGTTACCTTTTGGTTTTTCCTAATCAAGCCATACAGTCAGAGGGCTGCGCTCAAGTGTTTAACTGATGCTATCAGTTGCATGATCCCCAAGATACAAGATGCCACATACTCAGCTCAACTGAATTCTCACCTAAGCCGCCCCCCAGAGTTGCAACCGATGTTAGAAATCTGCCAGCTCAAGCCGAAGGGAGATCATTCGAAGCAATGAATCATGCTGTTCACTGAAGACAAGCCGATTTTGAGGAGATCTTCATAGCATAGTTGTACCAATTTGTTAGCAGTTTTATTTTGTAATTAGTTAACTTAATTAGTATTTATAGGCCCTTTCATGCATTTGGAAAGGGTCCTCAGTTTTTGTATAAACTCAAATCAGGAAGTCACACTATTGTGCTTCTGATCTATTTTTTATAAAGACTGGGCCAGTATTCTGATTTTTGACAAAGAAAGCTTTGATAATCTGTGCACTATTGCCTCTTATGGAAGTGTTTTCTAAGTTGGAAAAAGGAATGTGAATGCGATTGATATTGGGAGTGACTCGAATAAACATATGGTACTATTATCTATGCTCTTCTGTCATTTTTATATGAATTTGCATTCGTTTAAATTTTTCTATCATTGAATATATATGTGCTTTAACAACAAGCCTTGTACTTTTCACTATTGGATGTCCGAGGACTGTTATCCTTTCACTCATGTCTATGTCTATGATATAAATGAGAAATAGTGTAATAATGTTTGCTTGATTGCTTTGTTCAACTATTTGGGCTTAGTAATTATCATATAAATTTATATCTTTACTTACCAACAAAGGTCATCTATATGCATGTTTGTGAATAAAGACCATCCAAAGTTACACTAAAAGAAGCAATTTCCCAGGATATAATAGTTGTTTATATTTTACTTTTAAATGAGATCATTCATCCATTATCGTTAGATATTAGAAAATCAATCATTTATTCATCCCATTTACCAATCATTGGGAAACTGGTCCCATTATATCCAGTCGGAGCCACCATACCAAACGGAAAAGGAGCTGCCTTTAAGGTCCAGACCGGGTGATTATCCCCGATGTTGATGCAACGATTTTCGAGGCATCAACATTTTTGGTGCTAGAAGGAGGGCATGAACTGTGAATAGCGAGAAAACCCAAACCTATAATACATTTTGAGAGTAAATATCCCTCCACATCACCTCGTACTTCCTATTTGCATGCTGGTTCTCCAATATCCAAGCGAGAAGAAGAGGAATCAACTACCACTCCTCAAGCCCACAATAATCCAGAACGATTAAGTCCTGAGTCCACTGAAGTTCAGTTACTCATCCATAAACTTCAAGGCTTCTCGATATCACCACAGAAATCTAAGGTATCTCAAGGCAATGAGACTTTGCAATTCAATCCACCTCATCCTCTCACCAGACTTTAGAGTGGAAAGCTCAGTATCGAACCTACTGAGTTTCCCTTATCTAAAAGGAAAAGGGAAAAGAAGAGCACTGAAGGATCTAACAGTGAAACATTCTCATCCACATCTTCCATCTCATCTTCCCCAGTGCGAAGTCAGCCATCCACTCCCTCATTACATATTGTTTTTCATCAGGGATCAGGAACTGCAACATCCCAACTTGCTTAATCCTCAAAATCAATTCCTTCTCAAATATCTGGAATTTCATCAGCAATATCATCCACTACTGGTGTTTCAATGGCAGATCCATGGAATAGTCTCGGTGCGCTCAATATGCCTGCACCATTACATGCATTGCCTGATTCTCCTGAAAAATGGTTACTCAAGTTTAATCCAGATGCTGGAACACAAGCCGAAGAAGATATTAATAACTTCATGTTATCAGTTAATTTGAAAGGAGTAACAGAGGAAGATGTTTTTGTTAGGCTTTTCCCTTATACTTTGCAGGGATCAGCGAGATCTTGGTATTTTTCCCTGCCCTTTGGATCCATTACCAGTTGGAACATTTGCCAAGAACAATTTCTTACTAAGTATGGTGATGATAGATCTTTAGCCACATTAATCAATGATATCTCCAATCTTAGGATAGATCATAAGGAACCGATTAAATAATTCAACTCACAATTCAATAAACTCTTGAATAAGATTCCAACGGCCTCCAAACCATGTGAGAAAATTAGAAGTGAATGGTATATAACTACCCTACCCTCCAATATAGCTATCTTCGTAGACAGGGCTGCAAAACCAACTTTATCTGAAAACATGAAAGAAGCACTTGCTGTGGAGAAACGTATTAATGCTCTAGAAAAGAAAGCTGCTCTTAAAGATAGAAAATCCAAAAAAGTTTCTCTCAAAGATGATTCAAAGAAGAAAACTCCTAAAGATCCATATGATATGGAAGGTTTACAAAAAGTCCTCAAGACTATGTCAAATGAAATGGTAGAAATCAAAAAGTAAGTAGCAGAAACCTCAACAAAAAGGCCATCTAGGAATTCCAAGAAACCTGAATCAAAACCACCAAAAGTTATATCCAACGCCAACTCAGATCCTGAAGAAGAAGAAGAAGATGAAGCAGTCTTGACATCTGAGGAACTTGAAGAAGAAGAGATTGTCGAATGCCATGGGATGTGGGATTTTATTTTGCCCACTTCCGATATGGAAAACGAACAAGAAGCTTTCCCTGTGACTACCGGGAGTAAAGGCACTCCTGAACCTGTCCAGACAGCTTCGAAGAAAAGGAATGCAGGTTCCTCTAGTACCAAAGAAAAGATTCCCACAAAGAAAGCTTCAGCAACACCATCCCAAAATCAACCATCATCTCCAAATCTACCTTCAACATCTAAGACATTGGTAGTATCAGATTCTATGGACTACAATATTATCGAAGACATGAAGAAGACTAAGGCGAATATTACTATGTTTGAACTTAGCAAACTCAAACATCAGCAGAAGTTACTTCTTAAAGAATTAAATGTCGTTCCTTCTTCACCTCTTCCTAATGTTGTATTGTCCAAAGCTGCTAATGATTCAGGCCAACCGCCTTCTGGTAGAGTGGAAGCTACTGACGCAGTCTTAATTGGGGATAGATCAAATTCTCATACTCCTCCCTTCCTCTTAACCTATGAGATCTATAATAGAAACCTACACAACTATTTGATTGACTCAGGGGCTTCCTCTAATATAATTCCAGCTTCAGTTTGTTCCAAACTGAACATTGAACCCCAAAAGTCTGCAATTCATATTGTACAGTTGGATAGAACTAAGGTCCAGGTTTTAGGGGAAATCAACTCAGTAACTATCAGGATATTGGCTGATCCTAGAGTAGTTCAAAGTATTGATATTTTGATCGTTGATATACGTGAATTCTATGGGTTGATTTTAAGTAGAGATTGGTTTGAAAAACGCCACAGTTATATTTCTACCGATTGGTCTCATATGTGATTACCTTATAAAGAAAAACCAAATCAGATCAAGATTGATCGGGAGAAACACATGACCCATACAATTACCGAGTTTGAACAAGAAAACCAACCAATAGCATTTAATAACAATATCTTGGGAAATTATTCATCTGAATCATTCTTTGGCAACTTCACTGCCCAACCATCTCCTTTCCCAGTTAATAATTTCACATCTCAGATCGAAAACTTTTCACAAACAAATAGGTCAAGATGTTTTAATGTTATTGAGGAAACTGTAAATAAAATTGTTGATAATTCTTTATTTTGGTCACTATATTTTGACGGGTCTAAGTCTAGTGAAGGCTCAGGAGCAGGATGTATTTTGGTTAGCCCTCAGGGAGTAAAAAATATGTTATCATGCAGACTAGAATTTGAATGCACAAATAATACAGCTGAATATGAGGCCCTAGTCCAGGGACTCTACAAAGTGATTGGCCTCAAGGTTCAATATTTGAATGTGTTTGGAGATTCAGAGATTGTTATTAAACATGTGAGAAATACAATTCGTTGCCTCTCTGGTCATCTCAAACACTATCAGTCTCTGGTACAAGAACTCACCTCTCAATTTTTAGCATTTAATATTTCACCCTTCCCTAGGTCCCAAAATGCAGCAGCAGACCTGCTAGCTAATGTTGCTTCCAGACTCCTACCATCCGAAGATTACAGCCCAGATAGATTTTCAGTAGAGTTAATTTTTAGACCATCGATTCCCGATAATGTCACCAATTGGAGAGTGTTCAATCATGATGAAGACATTTTAAGCTTCTTGACTTCCGAAAAGTCCTATGATGGCCAAATCATTGATGAAAGCAAGTGTGACCTTTAGATGAAGGAAAAGCAAGAGGAAAACTCAATACCAAAACCAGTGGTCAAGCTTGAAGATCTTTATGATATTAAAGACAGGTTTAAACAAGTGACCAATTCAAAAATCCAGAGTTCCTCTTTAAGATTTGAATTAATAAACCTAGGTACCGATGAGAACCCTCAAAACATCAATTTGGGACTAGGACTTTCTATAGAAGAAATAACAGCATTCATTAAGCTGTTAACAAAAAACAAGTATGTCTTCGCTTGGAAATATGATGATTTGAAAACATATGATACATCAATTATTCAACATACTATTCCAATGCTTTCTGAACAAAAACTAGTGCAACAGAAGTTAAGAAAGATTCATCCTAACCTTGAGAGTCAAATAAAGGTTGAATTAAATAAACTCTTGAAGGCTAAGATAATTTTTCCTGTGAGACATTCAAACTGGGTTTCCAACATGGTGCCTGTTCAGAAGAAAAATGGCGATATCAGGATTTGCATTGATTTCAGAAATCTTAATAAGGCAAGTCAAAAGGATAACTTCCCTTTACCTACTATGGAGCAAACATTACATTCAGTAGCTGGTTCAGAACTAATTTCCTTTTTAGACGGTTTTTTAGGATATAACCAAATACTAGTTCATCCTGATGACAGGCTTAAAATGACCTTCAGAACTAAGTGGGGAACTTATGCCTACCAAAAGATGCCTTTTGGACTCATCAATGCAGGAGCCACATTTCAGAGAGCCATGGACATAGCGTTCAAAGGATTGTTTAATAAATCAGTAGTTTTCTATTTATATGATATTACTGTATTTTCCAAGAAAAGGTCTAATCACGTACATGGTTTAAAACAAATCTTTGAACGGTGTAGAAAATATGGTATCTCTCTTAATCCAAAGAAGTCCTTTTTTTCCCTTAATCAAGGAAAACTTTTAGGCTTCAATGTTTCAATAGATGGTATCTATATTGATCCAGACAGAATTAAAGAGATTTCTGAAATTCCGTTTCCCCATAATAAAAAATCCATGTAGTCATTTTTGGGTCAGATTAACTTTGTTAAATGTTTTGTTCCAGATTTTTCCCAAATTATTTTACCATTGCAAACGATGATTAAGAAAAATTCAGTGTTTAAATGGGGATCTGCAGAAAAGGAGGCATTGATTCCATCAAGCAATCAATAATTAATGCCCCTGCTTTAAGCACTCCCAAATTTTCTAATCATTTCATACTATATACCCTAGCATCCGCTTCATCATATGTAGAAGTATTGACTCAAATCAATGATCAAAACTTGGAAGCACCAATCTCGTTTTACAGCTCAAATCTTCAAGGTGCTGAACTAAATTCTTCGGAAGTTGAAAAATAAGCCTTTGTTGTGTACAAAGCCATAAAACACTATAGGCCCTTCCTCTTAAAAGCTCATACAAAAGTTGTAGTGCCTTTCTCAGCAGTAAGACAATTATTGGTTCAAAGGGAATTAGGGGAAAAGAGAGAAAATTGGGTCACAACATTACAAGAATATGATTTGGAAATCAAGCCAGCGAAGATTGTCAAAGGCCGAGGTTTTTGCAGGTTGTTAGCAGGAGCATCCAACATTCAAGAACCTGAAAATACAGAAGATACAGAAGATAAGTACAACAGGTTCTGAATCACAGTATACAGATCTGATTTTCTATCTAGGAAATGGGTACGCTCCTTACAATCTGTTATCACAAAATCATGTACTGATGGCTGCTACCAGTTAGACTTTATGTAACTACTTCAGACCAGACTCTTGGCTAAGGATTAGCCTCCCTAACCTGAGAGGGCTCTCTCAAAATAAACTAGTGATTGTGATTAACACTAAGAGGACTAACTCTTGCAATGAGAACTTAATAATCATGCTTGGTTGGACAGACAAAACAAGATTTCTTCCATTGGGCTCATGGAGTCAAACACCATTTCAGTAAACCATTCAACTACTCGTTCATGGAAGTCAAGGCATATAATGTCTAAACACTCAAAACATTTCTCAAAGGAACCTCAACTCATAAATATGCACAGGAAATCTGAGCAACTAAGTGAATTCAGAGTGATTGCACATCTATGAAGCTGTAAAATATGAAAGATAAGACCAAAACTACATACATCTTGAGCATTTGAACACAATATGAATCTTGAGAAGAAAAAGTAATCTATTATATTACTGCAACAAGTCTTTTACAAGAGCAAATGTAAAACTCTGTTTTCAATAACATCCAACCCTAATTACATCAAAGTTTTCACTATTTATAGGAAAACCTACTTAACTACTTCGAGTCTCCTCCTCAAGCATGAGGGGAGCTCGATGAATTATCATTAACTATCCTTATCTACTTTAAACAGACTCATTAAATACACAAAGTGTTGAGCTGTAATTACAAAGAGTCTTAATCAAACTAAAATTCTAATTTCATCTCCTCGTAGCATGATTCTTTTCTTGATCTTTGACAGCTGTCTTCTTGTTGGTTAGGCTGAGATGACTGAGCTACAGGTGCAAGGAACGCTGACTTTGGATACCTGAAGGCGCTGATGGATCATTTATCATTAGGATCAAAACCCCTGTTTCTATGGTCCCTGTCTCCTACCATCCTCCGAAAATCAAGCAACATGTCCCAGCTCCTTTAATATCCCAAAACTTACGAACCTCACCATACTTCAAATGCTTTGGAAGCTTCATGGATAGCCAGGTGTATGAACTAAAAAGATCCTCCTCGTATGCCATTCTGTTAAACCATAACTTGTCATAAAGTAGCTTTTCAAAAATTTAACTTGAGACAAAAACTTTACCTTTACCAAAAGGTCCACCTGTCATTCTCTAAATGGCTAGGATAGCCTTGAGTGATATCTCCTTCATTACTTTGGCGTTTCCTTCAAAAATCTAATGACCTCACCATTAAACTGCTCATTTTCCTTATAAAACAGCACCTACAGCAGTTTCGTAGCGCGCTACGAAACTGCTGTTTTTACCAAAACAGAACGCATTTGCACTAAAGCTTCCTTGACTTGAACTTTAACTTTTCAAACCTTCTCTACAGGTGCCAAACACTTAGATGACTTCAAAAATAGTGAAACTCAAACAAAATTGACCAAAACTGAAAATATCACCTTTTCCTCAAATCAATGAGCTAGCTGACCTAGCTGCATCTTCAAATTTGAAACTTCTTTCTTTAAAGCTTTGTTTTTAGCTCTCAGAGTCAGGTTCATTTGTCTGAGCAGTTTTGCTTGTTTTAGAGCTGGGACAGTCCAAGTATATACACCAGTCGCAGATTCTGTTTGACCCATTAAATTTCTACTGCCCTTCAACACAGCTCTTTTATAATTGGCATATCTAACAGCACGCTCCTTAGTCACATTTTTGGCTTTGACAATTTCTTATTTGGCTGCTCCCACCTGATCTTTCATGGCTGTCCTCAATTGACTCTTTATGGCAATCACATTTCCTCCTTGGGTGATGATGACCTTCTTATCCTTGTCTTTATGTTTGACTGCCTCCACTGTTTTTGTCAATACATCAATTACCTCAGTTCTGGGCGACTTTACAGCCTTCTTTGCCTTATGCACTTTCTCCTTTACAGCTTCTTCTTCTTTATTCACCTTCTCAGCTTCTTTAATTTGCTTCCTCGTAACTGGCCTTCTTGGCTTGAACATAAAGGCCTCACTAGGCTCATCAAACCTTAATCTTTTCGAGGCTTTTGACTTCTTAGTGCTCTCAGGAGAAGATTGGGTCAAGTCAATATGCATAGGTTCAAGATGCACTGGTTCTCCTTGTTCAAATTCAATAGCCTCAAGTAGGTCATTTAGACTGGCCTTTGAAATTGGACTTTCTTCCACAGCCACTGATTTACCTTTCTCCTTGCTTAGTTGCCCCCTAGTTTTAACTCATGATGCTTTTTCAGGCTCAGCTGATCCATGAACATCCTTCTTTTGCTTGACTTTTCCCTTAGATGATGACTAAGGTGGCTGAGATGGCTCTTTAATAATCAAGGGTTTGACTGGTTTGTTTAACTGAGATTTAACTTTCTTTTTCTCACTAACCTCCTTCCTAAGCTCAGCAATAGTGGGTTCCTCCATCAATTCTTCTCTTTCTCTGAGTGGCTGTGGGGTGAGGCCTGTCTTGCTCTGGAACCCGGCCATATAAATGAAAGACTCCCAATCCTTACCAATCTTTTGCAAGGCATCCATCACTAATAGTTTAACTAGGCCATGATGAAACAGTGATGACTCACAATCGTCCTTCCTCAATTGAATTTTATCACACATTTTACTGAGGCTTCGAAACAAGTAGAATGGGAGATCTATAGGTGCTTTACCCGTGAAATGCAGCAACAACTTGAAATGATATGAATAGACTTTGTTATACTTGCCCTCACAAGTTAAATATTTTTGAATACAAGTAAGTAGCATAGCATAACTCTCCTTAACATAACTTCTTGGTATAGCTTTGGTCAAATCTTCATTCACATAGGCTTCCTTCAAGAATATTTTACAGGGGCTCATATCAAACTTGAAATTTTTGAACCACTCCTGGCCTCCTCTAGGAATCTCAGTCACCCTAGCAATAGCTTCTGGAGACACTGGGAATTCTAACATAGATACTTTGGAACTCAAGCCTGTAAAATTCAATGCAAATTCTTTTGTTACCTGAGTGTGTCCTCCCTTCAGCTTTTCACAAAAACTCCAGCAACCAGTGTCTTTGAAGGCCTTTTTAACACCTTCGTCCCTCAATGTCAAGTCTAATCCTTCGGGTTCTGCTCTTTGGCACCTTCCTGATCGATGCTCTTTCTTCTCCATCACGCCTTGAAAATTTTTGCACACAGTAACATCGGCAGCTTCAACTCAACAGGCAACTTCGAACTTTAGAACACGGGCTCGCTTGCAATGTAGCTCTTTTGAAGAAGAAATTCGGGCTCATTACAATTCAAATAGCTTAACATGTAAGCTGACCTCTTCAAATAATGATAATAGAACATCATGACACCACCATGCATGACAAGGACATTTAAATGAACCTAAGGTGCATAACTCTGAACCTATTTGTGGAATGATGCCTTACAATTGTTTGGAAGGTACATAAACTGACAACAATCTGACCGGACACAATGACTCATCCCTGGACATGACATTTTACAAATGCGCGCTGCAAAATCCCGAATCCGCGATTTCGTAGCGCAGACAGTTATAATTCAGTGACATGTGCTGCGAAATCGTTGGCGCTACGAAAAGGTTAAAACATTACTACGCTGCAAAATCAGCCAATCAAACAGTGCTGCGAAACTGCGAAAAGGTGCTGCGAAACTGCGAAGAGGACAAATGACACATACGAGACAAGACATATCTTACTCAATCATGATGAAGGATGACTCATGATTTTGAAAATGATTCTCAACAACATTATTGAAGAACATGACATCTAAATGGTAAACATAGGAGAACAACCAAATAACATTCATTTTTACCCATGAAATTTTGGACATAACTTATATACATGCAACTGCAGTTCTCAGTGATAACAGTGGCTCCACTTGGGATAGTGTGCTCCTGTAGTACACTAAGAACTCGTAGAACCAGTGCCTTGTCCATTTTCTAAAAAACAAAACACACACACAACTGGCAAGCATCTCTTTCAAGCTTTTTGGGCCTTCTCCTCGGGCTAAAGCTCTTCTGTTCAGCTTGTCACTTATTCTTAACAAGAAACTTCATAAAACGGATTTATACAATACTCATGAGACTATTGGCAAACCTTTACTGAGTATAATGCTTTAAGAACCTGCCATTAACAGGCCCTCCAGCACATGGTGTTCCATCAACTTCCTGCATAATGTAAGTATTTTTTCCATGGAAGGCAGAAATCTGATATGGCCCTTTCCATAAATTCTCAAATTTGCCATGTTTGCCTTTCTCCTCAATTCTGGCTTCCCATTTTAGGACTCTATCATTAATTTGAAATGTGACCTCTTTTATCTTCTTTTCAAAAACTTGCTTGACTCTGTTCTGATTTTGCTGATGGTCTTCAAACACCTCATTCCTCTTCTCCTGCAAAGCTATTAATTGATTAATCCTCCTCTGTATGGCATTTGGTTCTTCTTCTAACCCTTGAATTAGCTTCATAACTGGTACCCCAAGAGATGTTGGGAAAATGGCCTCTGCTCCATACACCAGTTCATATGGAGAGGTTCCAATGGACCTCTTTGTGCAAATTCGATCAGCCCACAAGGCATACTTTAATTTCAAATGCCATGCCTTTTTATTATCCTGCAGCAGCTTTTTGACAATCCTCACAAGACTTTTGTTTGAGCTTTCAGCTAAGCCATTTCCCTGTGGGTAATAGGCAGTAGAATGACCAAGGGAAATATGATATTGATAAAAAAAATTTATCAGCCTCTTAGACTTGAAAGCTTGGGCATTATCTGTGATAATCTTGATTGGACAACCAAACCTTGATAAAATATTATTTTCTAGAAAAGATATTATCACTGAATCATTAGCTTGCCTGGTAGGTATTGCCTCTATCCACTTTGTAAAATAATCAGTGGCTGTGAGTATCCACCGATGTTGTCCTGATGAAGGGGGATGTATTTCACCTATAAAATCTAACCCCCACTGTTGAAAGGGTGCTTCTACATAGATAGGAACCAATGGCAATGGCATGAGCTTTCTTCTTCCTTCAAATATTTGACATTCATGGCAGGCTGCTATTTTCTTGTAAATGTCTTTGAACATAGTGGGCCAAAAATATCCAGCTCTCAAAATTTTATTTGCAGTGGCCTTCCAATAATGATGGCCTCCACAATCTCCCTTATGAAATTCATCAATCACCCTATCAGCCTCTTCTTCAATCAGACAATTTAATAGAATCCCTCCAACGTCCTTCCAAAATAAATTCTGCTCATACACAAAGTATCTAAGGGATTTTAGCTTGGTGAATCGAGCTTTAGATTTAGAAAGGTTATCAGGGGCTCTATTATGCTGCAACACAAATGCTACATCCCTATACCATTCTGATGTTAGAAATTTTTCATTAATTTGGACCAACTCTTCTTCATCCTCGGAAATTTCTGATATTCTTGTGCTAAAATTGATACTAATACAGTCCAGATTTGACTGAGTTAGCAGCTTCGCCAAGCCTTGACCCTTCACCAACTTGGTTGGCCTAATCTCAATATCATATTCTAATAATTTAGCTATCCACTTTCCTCTTTTTCCATCCGGGTCTGCTTGTGTGAGGATGTCTTTTATCACAGCACTTGGCACATATGCAACAATATGAGAATGCAGCACATAAATTCTAAAATCCTTAATTGCCTTTACTAATGCATATGCTTGCTTCTCCAAAATGTTGTATTTTAACTCAGCATTAGCCAATGTCTTGCTAAAGAAAGAGATGGGCTGTTCAGTACCTTGACCTCCTTTCTGCAGTAAAACTCCAGCAATTGTATCTTCAGAGGCGAATGTGAAAACTATGAATTCCTTGGTAAAATCCGGGCTGATGAGGACTGGTGCTTGAGTGAGGGCCTTTTTAATTTCTTCAAATTACTTCCTTGATTCAACTGTCCACTTGAAATCTGATCCTTTCTTTAACATCTTGGTTATATGTTTGACTACTTCAGCAAAGTTAGGAATAAATCTTCTAACAAAATTAACCTTTCCAAGAAAAGATTGAACTTCCTTCTTGCTTCTTGGCAAATCCAATCTTTGAATAGCATTGACTCTATTAGGATCAATTTGAATACCTCCCTCAGAAATAATATGCCCAAGTAACTTACCAGAGGTTAAAGCAAAGATGCTTTTGGTTGGATTTAAAGAAATACCAAACCTTCTACACTTCAACAAGATCCTTTCTAGGTGCTTTAAGTGGTCTTCTTCCCTCTTAGAAAATACTGTGATATCATCAAGATATACCACCACTGATTTATCTTTCTCTTCAGCAAAAGCAATGTCCATAGCCCTCTGGAAAGTCGCTCCTGCATTCATGAGACCAAAGGGCATCTTTGCATACATAAATGTACCCCAAGGTGTGGTGAAAGTTGTCTTCTGCTGATCCTCTGGATGAACAAGGATCTGATTATACCCTGAGAAGCCATCCAGCATAGACATTCTTTGGGAGCCAACAATATTTTGCAAAATAAGATCCATTTTAGGAAGAGGGTAATTATCTTTCCGTGAAGCCTTGTTCAAGTTCCTGAAATCTATGCAAATTCTAATCTCCCCATTCTTTTTCCTGACAGGAACCAAATTAGCAAGCCAATTTGAGAATCTGATTGGAACAATGATCTTTGCATCAAAAAGCTTCTTCACCTCCTTTTCAATTAGTGGCATCAAAAGGGGATTAATTCTCCTTAATTTATGCTTAAAAGGCTTCTCATTTGGCTTAATTGGAATAGTGTGTTGTATGATTGAAGAATCATAATGCTTTAGATCAGCATAGCTCCATGCAAAAACATCAATAAACTTCTTCATCATTTCAACATATTTGGCCTTCAGATCAGCTGATAAAAACTTTGAAATCTTGACTAATTTAGGCACAACTGAGTCACCTAAATTACAGCTCTCTATTTCCTCTTCATTAGCTTGCAACCTTGGCTCTTTAAACACATCATTCTGATCAAATAGCTTTTCAAGAGGAATGAGGCCTTTGGGGATTAAGTTATTTTGCAGCTGCAACACTTCAGATTTTCCCTTTGTCTCAGCCAACATATTCTGCTGATCTATTTGATTATTTTCAAATTCCTCTTTCAACTCCAAAAAATTTCTTACCTGCTGATCATCTTCAAACACTTGCCAACTTATGATATTATCTGGGATGACTGGTCTATGGCGAACTTTCACATCATAACTGTCAGAAGAATGTTTGGGAATAACAAAAAGACTAGCTGCTACAGCAAGAGAATCTGCAATAGAATTTTGATTTCTATTCTTAATGCTGAAGGAGTAGGATTGAAATTTTTCTAACAACTCCAATACTAAGTTTCTGTAGGCTCCCATCCTGACATCCTTTGTTTGATATGTACCCTGTACTTGCTTAATAATTAATTCAGAATCTCCACAAACAACAATGTTCTTTGCCTTCAAATCTATCAAAGTTTCCAAGCCTAACACCAAAGACTCATACTCAGCCATGTTATTGGTACAATCAAAGTTAAGTTTATATGATAGAAACTTACTTTCTTCTGTTGGACTGATAATCCAAATTCCAGCCCCAGCGCCATCTTTTCCTGCTGCTCCATCAAAGTATAAGGACCAACAACCATTGATACCACTTGTATTACCTTGCTGTTCCTCCTGACACTGATTTTCTGCATGCTCATCTTGTGATTCTCCATCAACCGACTCATGAAACAAGATGGCTGATCCCAGGCCTGTATCACATGAGTAAATAGGAAAATTTTGAGGCTTGTCCTTGCTGCTTACCATGTATGCCATCCTTGTTTCACGATACAACCTCCTTTGTTCGCCAAATACTGGAATAGTAGCATATGTCAGATCCATTTGCATAGTACCCTTGATTTTTGCAGCCCATGATCTTGAAAGGAGCATCCCAAACTTAGGTGGAATGTCTGCAACAACAATGTCCATGACAGTTGTTTTTGCTGGGATTTGTGTTAAAGCCACAACAACATCTTTTATCAACCCAATGCAATGGACTCTTTTTGAATCAAAAGAAAATAAATCCTTGTATGGTCTAGTTACTTCTAATCCCATCCTCTCCATGATTACCTTGGGCATGAGGTTATGTGACGCCCCTGAATCCAGCATGGCATTATGTAGAGTCATATCATGGATATTGATGCTGATATAAAAAGGAGGAAACTCATCACTTTGCTCATCTTCAAGTCTTGGTCCTAAACAGATAATAGGATTATCCTCTTGCACACTTAAAATGTCAGCCCCTCCTGGTGGAGAATTGAGCATTTCCACAATCTTACTTCTATATTTGTCTACTTTGAGGATTTCATTAAATGGGACTGATATTTTAATCTTTGCAATCTCATTTTCTATATTAAAAACAGAGGTAGACCTTTCAATCTCCTTAGACCTTTCAATCTCCTTAAGAACTGCAGGGTTCTGAACATCTTTTTTATCACCTTTACCATCAGTCTGCTTTGACTTTTCCTTTTTGTCTTCAACTAATTTTGAAACATTTTTCTTGGGCTGTACTTTATTTGCTGTAATAGGGACATCTCGGTTTCTGAGATTGTACTGCTTCTGAATTTCAAATATAGGATGCTGATAACCCTTCAAGAAATCAGAAGGTTCCTCATCTGTCTTTACCAAACTAGACTCATCATGCTCCTCTTTTGTTAAGAAAATGTCTAAGTCTTCTTCACCAAAGCAATGGATAGACTCCTCAGGTACCTCAGGATCTTCCTCTTCATCTACCATGTTTTGTTGGAAAGGAGGTCTCACTGGAGCATCTGCTGGCTGATTCCTATTTTCCCTTGGCCTTTGCTGATTTTGAGGTCTTCTAAATTGAGGATTCCTAAACCGAGGTTCTTGCTGAGCTTGAGGAGCAGCAGCGTTCCCAAGTGCTAATTGATCCATTATTTTCTCCATGGTTTTCATCATGACTTCGAACTTGTCTTCTTGAGTAGAGGTAGAAGGCTTGTCTTCTTCTTTTATCTTAGCCTTTGCCATCTTTGACTTCTTAGTAGCTAATATATTCCCTTCTACTTTAACTGCATCATTCTGCATGTCAGCAAGGGTAGCAGACTCTCTTTCTCTGAGTAAAAGAGAGAAATCTGAATCAAAAGACTCAGCATATCTTAATTGTGCCAAGGCTCCAGGAGGCTTCAAGTGTGCTGGAATATAATTATATACTTTATTAAACCTCTTGGAAAAATTTTGGACAGTCTCATCTGGAGCTCTTCTTAAACTATTATATTCATTGAGAGCTTGAACATGATTGGTCCTATTTCCCCACTTTCTCAGAAAACTATCTTCAAATTCAAGCCAACTATGAATGCTACCAGCTCCAAGGGCTTTAAACCATTTTCGGACTTCTCCAATAAAGGTTTGAGCAAACAGTCTTAACTTTACATCTTCATCATCTACTTCTTCTCTATCAACAAAGTCATTGAATCTATCCACATGTTCCTCAGCTGAAATTTCATCATCTCCTCCCCATGTTGGAATCCTAGCAGCATACTTACTAGGAAGATCATGCAAAACAGCAGGGAGGGCTAGAGGAGCATACCTAGCAGGCACAGCCATAATAAAAAGAGGAGCAGGGATAACAGGTATTGTGTGACTAGGAGAACCAGAGCTAGTATGAGATGTTGACTGAGGAGTATTTGGACTAGCAGAGGCAGAAGATAAAGTATGAGCACGGAAAGGGCTATTGGGACTTTGCAAGCTACTGACAAAAGAACTCCAATTGGGAAGAGGTAAACCACTTTTGGATTTAAGTAAAACTTCAAAAGGGTCAAGCTCTTTAAGCTGCTCTAAATCTTCCTCCTCTAATAACAATTCAGAGGTGACAATTTTCCAAAACTCTTCTTTATCTCTTTGTGACACTAGAGATGAAGTATCAATACCTTTCTTTTGTAAGTCTAATATGATACCAATAAGTTCTTCTTCATTTTCAGACCTCAATAACACTTCTTGGATTTTATCATCAACAACTTTATTCTCTGGACTTCTAGCAAACTCAGGAAACAAAGATCTTGAAGTATTTGAAGTACCTGGTATATCAAAGAATCTTTGTTTACTTCTTGAAATGATATTAGGATTCTCCACAGGACTAGGTGGGTTTGGATCAGGATTACTCCTTGTATATCTTCCCTTCGAAGCCACCTTTCAAAATTTAAAATTCATGGAGTCACCAAGGTAGAATGCAGCCTCGAAAACTCTTTTTGAACACCTGCTACCTTCAGAAATTCAATCTTATCACTACGGGAATGAGTAATCTTCAGACTCCCGGCAGACGCACCAAAATGTTATCACAAAATCATGTACTGATGGCTGCTACCAGTTAGACTTTATGTAACTACTTCAGACCAGACTCTTGGCTAAGGATTAGCCTCCCTAACCTAAGAGGGCTCTCTCAAAATAAACTAGTGATTGTGATTAACACTAAGAGGACTAACTCTTGCAATGAGAACTTAATAATCATGCTTGGTTGGACAGACAAAACAAGATTTCTTCCATTGGGCTCATGGAGTCAAACACCATTTCAGTAAACCATTCAACTACTCGTTCATGGAAGTCAAGGCATATAATGTCTAAACACTCAAAGCATTTCTCAAAGGAACCTCAACTCATAAATATGCACAGGAAATCTGAGCAACTAAGTGAATTCAGAGTGATTGCACATCTATGAAGCTGTAAAATATGAAAGATAAGACCAAAACTACATACATATTGAGCATTTGAACACAATATGAATCTTGAGAAGAAAAAGTAATCTATTATATTACTGCAACAAGTCTTTTACAAGAGCAAATGTAAAACTCTGTTTTCAATAACATCCAACCCTAATTACATCAGAGTTTTCACTATTTATAGGAAAACCTACTTAACTACTTCGAGTCTCCTCCTCAAGCATGAGGGGAGCTCGATGAATTATCATTAACTATCCTTATCTACTTTAAACAGACTCATTAAATACACAAAGTGTTGAGCTGTAATTACAAAGAGTCTTAATCAAACTAAAATTCTAATTTCATCTCCTCGTAGCATGATTCTTTTCTTGATCTTTGACAGCTATCTTCTTGTTGGTTAGGCTGAGATGACTGAGCTACAGGTGCAAGGAACGCTGACTTTGGATACCTGAAGGCGCTGATGGATCATTTATCATTAGGATCAAAACCCCTGTTTCTATGGTCCCTGTCTCCTACCATCCTCCGAAAATCAAGAAACATGTCCCAGCTCCTTTAATATCCCAAAACTTATGAACCTCACCATACTTCAAATGCGTTGGAAGCTTCATGGATAGCCAGGTGTATGAACTAAAAAGATCCTCCTCGTATGCCATTCTGTTAAACCATAACTTGTCATCAAGTAGCTTTTCAAAAATTTAACTTGAGACAAAAACTTTACCTTTACCAAAAGGTCCACCTGTCATTCTCTAAATGGCTAGGATAGCCTTGAGTGATATCTCCTTCATTACTTTGGCGTTTCCTTCAAAAATCTGATGACCTCACCATTAAACTGCTCATTTTCCTTATAAAACAGCACCTACAGCAGTTTCGTAGCGCGCTACGAAACTGCTGTTTTTACCAAAACAGAACGCATTTGCACTAAAGCTGCCTTGACTTGAACTTGAACTTTTCAAACCTTCTCTACAGGTGCCAAACACTTAGATGACTTCAAAAATAGTGAAACTCAAACAAAATTGACCAAAACTGAAAATATCACCTTTTCCTCAAATCAATGAGCTAGCTGACCTAGCTGCATCTTCAAATTTGAAACTTCTTTCTTTAAAGCTTTGCTTTTAGCTCTTAGAGTCAGGTTCATTTGTCTGAGCAGTTTTGCTTGTTTTAGAGCTGGGACAGTCCAAGTATATACATCAGTCACAGATTCTGTCTGACCCATTAAGTTTCTGCTGCCCTTCAACACAGCTCTTTTATAATTGGCATATCTAACAGCACGCTCCTTAGTCACATTTTTGGCTTTGACAATTTCTTCTTTGGCTGCTCCCACCTGATCTTTCATGGCTGTCCTCAATTGACTCTTTATGGCAATCACATTTCCTCCTTGGGTGATGATGACCTTCTTATCCTTGTCTTTATGTTTGACTGCCTCCACTGTTTTTGTCAATACATCAATTACCTCAGTTCTGGGCGACTTTACAGCCTTCTTTGCCTTATGCACTTTCTCCTTTACAGCTTCTTCTTCTTTATTCACCTTCTCAGCTTCTTTAATTTGCTTCCTCGTAACTGGCCTTCTTGGCTTGAACATAAAGGCCTCACTAGGCTCATCAAACCTTAATCTTTTTTAGGCTTTTGACTTCTTAGTGCTCTCAGGAGAAGATTGGGTCAAGTCAATATGCATAGGTTCAAGATGCACTGGTTCTCCTTGTTCAAATTCAATAGCCTCAAGTAGGTCATTTAGACTGGCCTTTGAAATTGGACTTTCTTCCACAGCCACTGATTTACCTTTCTCCTTGCTTAGTTGCCCCCTAGTTTTAACTCTTGATGCTTTTTCAGGCTCAGCTGATCTATGAACATCCTTCTTTTGCTTGACTTTTCCCTTAGATGATGACTGATGTGGCTGAGATGGCTCTTTAATAATCAAGGGTTTGACTGGTTTGTTTAACTGAGATTTAACTTTCTTTTTCTCACTAACCTCCTTCCTAAGCTCAGCAATAGTGGGTTCCTCCATCAATTCTTCTCTTTCTCTGAGTGGCTGTGGGGTGAGGCCTGTCCTGCTCTGGAACCCAGCCATATAAATGAAAGACTCCCAATCCTTACCAATCTTTTGCAAGGCATCCATCACTAATAGTTTAACTAGGCCATGATGAAACAGTGATGACTCAAAATCGTCCTTCCTCAATTGAATTTTATCACACATTTTACTGAGGCTTCGAAACAAGTAGAATGGGAGATCTATAGGTGCTTTACCCGTGAAATGCAACAACAACTTGAAATGATATGAATAGACTTTGTTATACCTGCCCTCACAAGTTAAATATTTTTGAATACAAGTAAGCAGCATAGCATAACTCTCCTTAACATAACTTCTTGGTACAGCTTTGGTCAAATCTTCATTCACATAGGCTTCCTTCAAGAATATTTTACAGGGGCTCATATCAAACTTGAAATTTTTGAACCACTCCTGGCCTCCTCTAGGAATCTCAGTCACCCTAGCAATAGCTTCTGGAGACACTGGGAATTCTAACATAGATACTTTGGAACTCAAGCCTGTAAAATTCAATGCAAATTCTTTTGTTACCTGAGTGTGTCCTCCCTTCAGCTTTTCACAAAAACTCCAGCAACCAGCGTCTTTGAAGGCCTTTTTAACACCTTCCTCCCTCAATGTCAAGTCTAATCCTTCGGGTTCTGCTCTTTGGCACCTTCCTGATCGATGCTCTTTCTTCTCCATCACGCCTTGAAAATTTTTGCACACAGTAACACCGGCAGCTTCAACTCAACAGGCAACTTCGAACTTTAGAACACGGGCTCGCTTGCAATGCAGCTCTTTTGAAGAAGAAATTCGGGCTCATTACAATTCAAATAGCTTAACATGTAAGCTGGCCGCTTCAAATAATGATAATAGAACATCATGACACCACCATGCATGACAAGGACATTTAAATGAACCTAAGGTGCATAACTCTGAACCTATTTGTGGAATGATGCCTTACAATTGTTTGGAAGGTACATAAACTGACAACAATCCGACCGGACACAATGACTCATCCCTGGACATGACATTTTACAAATGCGCGCTGCAAAATCCTGAATCCGCGATTTCGTAGCGCAGACAGTTATAATTCAGTGACATGTGCTGCGAAATGGCTGGCGCTACGAAAAGGTTAAAACATTACTACGCTGCAAAATCAGCCAATCAAACAGTGCTGCGAAACTGCGAAAAGGTGCTGCGAAACTGCGAAAAGGACAAATGACACATACGAGACAAGACATATCTTACTCAATCATGATGAAGGATGACTCGTGATTTTGAAAATGATTCTCAACAACATTATTGAAGAACATGACATCTAAATGGTAAACATAGGAGAACAACCAAATAACATTCATTTTTACCCATGAAATTTTGGACATAACTTATATACATGCAACTGCAGTTCTCAGTGATAACACAATCTTTCCTATAAAAAAAAATGTGCCATTAGATTGAAAGAAAAAAACTTTACAATTATAGATGGCGTATTGTTTAGGCAAAATTATGATTCGATTTTATTAAGATGATTGGAAAAACATAAAGCACAAAAGTTTTTGCAGGAACTTGATGATGGACCGGCAGGAGGACATTTTGGAGCTGACACCACAACTCACAAAATCATTCATGTTGGATACTATTGGCCCACCTTGTTCAGAGATACTCATGAATATGTAAGGAAATGCCAAAGTTGTCAAACCTCCAGTGGAAGACAAAGAAAGCTAGCTTTCCCTTTGAAACCAGTCAACATTGAGCAACTATTTGAGCAATGGGGATTGGACATCATTGGAGAAATCACTTCACACTCATCCAAACAGCATAAGTATGTCCTTACTGCCACTGATTACTTTACTAAGTGGGTTGAAGCGATTCCTTTAAAGACAACAAATTTTGAGGCAATTATGGAATTCATCAATCAATTCATCATTAACAGGTTTGGTGTCCCAAATGCTCTTGTTTTTTATAATGCATCTTATTTCTCTGGAAATTCTATGTTTGAGTTCGGTATCAAAAGGGGATTTAAATTGAGGTATTCTGCAAATTACTACCCTCAGGGTAATGGGTTGGCAGAATCCACCAATAAAAACCTTATTAGAATTATTAAGCGAATTGGCATAAGTCTTTGATATTTGCACTTTTGGCTGACAGAATAACTCAAATAACCTCTATAGGCACTTCTCCATTCAATCTAGTGTATGGAAAGGAAGTTGTCATACCAGCTAACTTAGTGCTTCCATCTTTAGCCTTAGTGCAGTTTATCGAAGAAAGTCCCTCATCTTCTATTCAACTAGGACACGATCAAATTTTGAAATTAGAAGAAGAAAGGGAAAAAGCCAGGATTATACATGCAAAACATCAGCAAATTATCAAGTCATCTTTTGATACAACTTCAACCAGTTCAAAACAATTGCAAGTTGGTGATCTAGTTTTGAAATGGGACAAAGTCCATGAGGATAAAGGAAAACACACAAAGTTCCAGAAAATGTGGCTTGGACCATTTCAAATCAATGAGAAGATAGGCCCTTCTACTTTCATTTTGCAAGATCTACCAGGAAAGAGAGATTCTCTTCCTGTTAATGGCCTCATATTGAAGAAATTCTTTAATTAAGAAGGTAACCCCTTCTCCCTT
Organism: Pinus tabuliformis; assembly: GCA_031772625.1. Taxonomy (NCBI): domain Eukaryota; kingdom Viridiplantae; phylum Streptophyta; class Pinopsida; order Pinales; family Pinaceae; genus Pinus; species Pinus tabuliformis. The sequence goes on from CM062817.1 coordinate 730,610,602, forward strand.
TGTAAATATTCAATTTCCAGCTAAACTTTTGTACATAGCTTAGATTATAGATGTTAGAAGAATAAAGTTAGCCTTCCATTGGTCTTTACTATATTGAAAAGTTTCTCAAAAGAAATGGTTATGATATTTTCTTTTAAAATGGAAACCTGAAATGAAAGAAAGATTTCTAGGAAATTAGGTATATTTAGATTCTGAAACCCCATTTTATTTCTGTAAACTCTTCTCAAAGATTAGAAATATTGTAAACCATTTTAATGTTTTTAAGCAGCCTGAAAACGATTATCAATACAAAACGGATACTGATTCAATCTTAGCATCTTCAACTCTTATCCTGTCATCCATCCTCTCTTAAGGAGAAAATTGTTCATCCCATTCATCAAGAGTTATAATTACTCAGAGTGTAATTCTAAAATATACTTGAGGTAAAAGATAAGAGGTCTTATCACAAGCCTACTTACCATGATCATAGGGAAATAGTTCAACTGACATTACCAATACTGCATACCAAAACAGGGTAATGGCTTATAATTATAAGACAAGGGGTCTCATCACGAGCCAACTTGTTCAGTTAAATTATTACCAGTGAATGGCATTGTCAAACAGCTGGCTACCAAACTAGGACAATGGCTTTTTATCTTACAAAATGAAGAAAAAGGAAAATGATACAGAAATATGAAAACATATTTCTGGATTCATTCTTTTTAATCATACTCTGAAATGGATGGGATAATGAATGATCAAATGGTTAAAAGGTATCCATGTCGCAACTATAGATGTTTGCTAGAAGCAAAGGCTCTACCTATGGCAAAGGAGTCATTATAAAGCTAAGTTGGAGAAGTTTTTGTTTTATCATTAGCAACCAATCAAGGCTAGTTTGAAACACAGAATGTATTTAATTATAACATGAGAAGAGAATAGCAGAGATAGTTACCATTACATTCAGAATTTATGTTGCTCTAATTATATTAGATTCTTTCACTTAGATAAGATTTTCAGATTAAAAAGCTTAAGTATTTTAACTTTTCCCGGAGATAATTGTTTTCGCCAGTGAATCGCCAATTGTTGTGTTGTACAACAACCCCCCATTTCATAAAATTTTTTTATGAAATCATAATAGGAAATGGGTCCATTTTAAACATAGATATGTGAATAAATTGGTATTTACTTATTATTAAAAAAAAACCCTCATAAAAAGTCCAATTGAAATATGATTTCCCTTTTGAAAACAATGAGAAAAATGTACCATTTTCCCGAGCCGGAGAAGAAATAAAACAAAGCTTTTCTAAAGAAATTCGCAGATGGAAATGAGATGGAGTCAACCCCAATTAGACAATGGAGACAAAATCCAGCAAAGCACAAACACGAGTCATCGGGTAAGTACTCCGTGGATTCCTTAGCATCTCCTTACTGTTATGCTGGGGCGATGATGTGTAGGATATGGGGGATGCATGATTCTGCAAAATTTGATATCGAAATGGTTCCTTTAATGGAAGTAGCAACTAGTAGTTATATCATGGATTGGGCCAATATATTGTCTCATAAATTAGCCTCTGCAATTCGTGATTTTAGATTCAGTTCACGCAAAACTACCCGGACTATCCCTCCCTTCTATTACAATGCTTATGTCATGGATATGCTTTTTTTAATTCTAAATACCCAATACTCGGGTGGAGATGGATGCCACAGGACCCCAAACCAATTCACATCTGCCATCAAATGTTATGGAAGGCACATTACAAAGACCACTTATATCAAATTTGTAATGGTTTTATGTTGCCCATCTATTATGCTATCTTTGATAGGCCTGCCCCAAGAATTTCCGAGGAGGCCGAAATTGATTTGACTACAGTAGGGAATTGGTTCGGGGAAGATAAATTCACGTATATACGGGTGTTTGGCAGTGCCACAAAATGCCATGTTCTCCCATTATAATTGCCAGATAAATTGTTGGCACGTGATTTAGCCTACCAAATCACAACCGCTAGAACGTCCAAAACTCTTAGGACTTCCAAAAAGCAGCTATGACCCGTATTCCCTTTAAGATGTGGTGTTTACACCATACTTGATTGGAAACATGCTGAGAAAGAGGCAGGCCAAATTAATATGCTCAACCTTGCGACCATCCCTAGTAGGCACTTCGATCCCCGGAAGGTTGCCTACAATGTGCTTGAATAGGCCAAACTCACCGAGTTTGACCATGAAAAAGATCAATTTGATGATTAATTTTCTTCAGCAGAATCTTGTCTCAGGTTAAAACATTGGCTAGAATGAAATATAATGACGAAGCACTAGTGGAATTCAATAGGCTCAGAGCGCATAGGTTGCAAACTCTGCCTCTGGACTTGTTGGCAACTACACCAACAACTAAGTCAAGCGCGCCTGGGCAGAAGAGTACTGACGAGCCTCCCGCTACAAAAGAAATTCCTGAAAAAGAAACAGAGGAGGAGAAAGGAAAGGAGCAGGAAAAATGGAAGTAGCATGACAGTGAAGTTATTGATTTGGAGACTCAAATTGATCCAAAAGTCCTCCAAGAGTGGCAGCAATTTGACTCTATTATTAATAATCCCAAGACTCCACCAGGATTCGGCATGCCTCAAGTTACAGTCAGCCAAGAAACAACCACAATTGCGGTTCTGATGGAAGGAACCAGTGACCTACCCAGTAGTAAGGATGCAGAAATAATCCCCAGAGATCCATCCGATCAAATTGTTTTACAGGTAGAAGACATACCACCACTAGACATCTTTTACAGCCCTAAACACAGGGCTATGGTGAAAAGACAGAGGAAAAGGAAAAGACTTGATCAATCTTCCCTTTTGCCAGATCAAATAGAGATGGCTAACGTGGTGTGGAAGGAGGAACTGAACCCTTCCGATGACCTTACAAAACTCTCCCAGTATGCCGGAGCATATTCGACAGCCACAATGGATAAGGCTTCAGAAATGAGTAGTCTCCTCAAGGAAAAAGATCAAATGATTGATTCATTGCAGTTGCAGGTGTCTGAAGCACAGCAGAAAATAGATCAATTGAAAGAACAGCTAGAAACACAGTGGCAGACCAACAGCCAATTAACTGAGCAATTACACAAAGAGAAACAGAGGATAGATTCAAGTGCAGTGCAGAAACAGAAGGAACTGTCTGAAGCAGTGGCCAAATTAAAGGCAATGAACGAACAAATGAGCAAGACTAAGGATGAGCAAATCACTCAACTATCACAAGAAGTGGAAAAGTTCAGGAGTCTTCCTCAAATAGCAGAATTCAGAACAGAAGCTCTACAAATCAATAAGGCATTGATTACACAACTGAGACTGCTATGTCATAAAATTTCTTTGGCTGAACCTCTTTGTGAAATTACTACAGCTATAGTTGATAAATCAGTTGAAGCCAGACAGGAATTGGAACAGGCCGATGAAACCTTAACCAATTTCCTCACCTGGCAAGACTCCCTTGAAGGACAGGCTTCGGATCTACCCAAAATTATTGAAGCACACAAAGACATCCTATTCCTAGAATGGCAGACTCAATTAATGAAGGCAGAAAGAGAAACCTCGAGATGTCGGTTATCTACTAGCAATTTAATTGAATTTGTCAACGACACTCTTTATCTGTCTAATATGATTTCACAGTGTAATCCAGGAAATTAACATCGGCCAAAGCCTTGGAACAAACATGCAACCAGGAGCTAGAAAAGAAAGGAAGATTAATCGCTGGCATCCAAAGTCTAACTTGGGATCCTTTTGGATTTTCCTAATCAAGCCATAGAGTCAGAGGGTCGCGCTCAAGTGTTTAACTGATGCTATCAGTTGCATTATCCCTGAGATACAAGATGCCACATACTCAGCTCAACTGAATTCTCACCTAAGCCGCCCCCCAGAGTTGCAACCGATGTTAGAAATCTACCAGCTCAAGTTGAAGGGAGATCATTCGAAGCAATGAATCATGCTGTCGACTAAAGACAAGCCGATTTTGAGGAGATCTTCATAGCATAGTTGTACCAATTTATTAGCAGTTTTATTTTATAATTAGTTAGCTTAATTAGTATTTATAGGCCCTTTCATTCATTTGGAAAGGGTCCTCAGTTTTTGTATAAACTCAAATCAGGAAGTCACACTATTGTGCTTCTGATCTATTTTTCATAAAGGCTGGGCCAGTATTCTGATTTTTGACAAAGAAAGATTTGATAATTTGTGCACTATTGCCTCTTGTGGAAGTGTTTTTTAAGTTGGAAAAAGGAATGTGAATGCGATTGATATTGGGAGTGACTCGAATAAACATATGGTACTATTATCTATGCTCTTCTGTCATTTTTTTGTGAATTTGCATTCGTTTAAATTTTTCTATCATTAAATATATATGTGCTTTAACAACAAGCCTTGTACTTTTCACTATTGGATGTCCGAGGACTGTTATCCTTTCACTCATGTCCATGTCTATGATATAAATGAGAAATAGTGTAATAATGTTTGCTTGATTGCTTTGTTCAACTATTTGGGCTTAGTAATTATCATATGAATAAACATCTTTACTTACCAACAAAGGTCATCTATATGCCTGTTTGTGAATAAAGACCATCCAAAGTTACACTAAAAGCAACAATTTCCCGGGATAGAATAGTTGTTTATATTTTACTTTTAAATTAGATCATTCATCCATTATCGTTAGATATTAGAAAATCAATCATTTATTCATCCCATTTACCAATCATTGGGAAACTGGTCCCATTATATCCAGTCGGAGCCACCATACCAAATGGAAAAGGAGCTGCCTTTAAGGTTCGGACTGGGTGGTTATCCCCGATGTTGATGCAGCGATTTTCGAGGCATCAACACTAGGTAAGGTTGGTATGAGTGGTTATTAATTCCATTCGACCTATGAAATGCATCAACTACATTGATGAGCTTAATGAATGATCTAATGCACCCTTTTATATATTAATTTGTTATTGTATATTTGGATGATACGCTGGCATATAGTGTTATTTAGGAGAAGCACATTTACATTTGATGTAGGTGCTAGAGACATTAAAGAAACACCAACTTCTAGCAAATATCAAGAATTATGAGTTTTCATAATAGCCTTTGGTGTATATTTGGTATGTGATAGGTGGAGAAGAGCTAAACATGGATCCTCCCAAGATGGAGGTCATCATGAAAGGGCCAGTTTCTACTAATGTTTTTTATGTTTGGAGTTTCGTTTGGGTGGCATAATACCTAAGGAAATTCATAGCCTCATTTTTAGTGGTAGAAACACCACTCCAAGTCGTAGCAAGTGGCAAGAGTTTCCAGTGGGGAAACGACCAACAGAGGGCCTTTGAGGAGGTAAAGAAGAATACCAATCAAACATAAATTCTGGCATTACCAAACTTACAACAACCCTTTGAGGTGGAGATAGATGTGACTAGTTGGAGTTGTAAGATTTGAATCCATTGTCATCATCAAGTACATTTCTCAGACATGCATTCGATTAGTAACATTGTAGTAGTTAGTGGGATAATTATTGAAGATAGTGGGGTATAAGAGAGTGATTATGTAGTAATGGAGTTAAAACAAGATGAAGATAGCATAGATGTACTATTGAAAGAAATACAAATGGTATTGATTGATTTTAATAATGTTTTGTGTGTGAATTTATTTTATATGAAGCTAAATATGGGAAGAAAAGAACAAAAAGATGAACATATGAAAGAAAATGTACTACTATTTGGAGTTGTAAGAGTTGAAGTAAGAGAGTAAAGCTAAATTGTAGCAATTCAAATATGAGGATGACTATAAAAACTAATTGGTTGTAGTAAAGAAAACACATAACAAGAAGATTCTTTAGTAGTAAGCATTACTGGAATTTATTAAGGTAGTGGTTGCAATGTACAAAAGCTAAGGTAGGTAGGCTATAAGCACTATCGAGAGGACATTATTTGGGGAAATGAGCCCAACTTGTTGGGATTTACAACCATTACTAGATTCCAATGAAGTACAAAAAGAGATGATAGTGTTGGTGATGAAGATAATCCAAGAAAAGAAGATGCAAATACAAAATGTAAGTGCATTGAATTACCTACAATGTTAAAGTGCAGACATAAAAAAATAAGAATGATGAAAAATAGGGAAGAGAAAAGGATGAATGGCACAAAATATCTCTACAAAGAAAGATGAAAAGAAAGAAAAGAGAAATATACAACTAGGTGTATGTGGAATTGTTGAGCAGAAGCCGTTGAATTAACTAGGCTATAATCTGAAAGTGCATAATTGTTATTTTTGGGGACAAGTATGGGAGTATTATAACATGATAAAATAAAATAAAATAAAATATGTGATCTGATTATGAATTTAATAATGAAAATTCATTGCAAAAAAAATAAGGGAATCAACAAACTTATACACTAATCCAATGGAAAGAATAAAACATGTGATATCACTTGATAAAATAGAGTGAATGAAAACGACATCCATTATTCCCCTTGATATGAAAATGTGTTAAAATTCTCACCCTGTACGCCGTCCAAGTGCCACTAAAACAAATATTATTATACATTGCACCAAACACATTACTATAATCTTCTCTATTAGGGTTGCTGAGTATTGAAGGATTTTAAACACAATACTTAAACTTAAATGATATGATTTTCATACTATTTAAGTAAATATAGAACCTTATTTTGTATTTTCCATAATAAGGTGTAAAGTAGCCACGCAGTCGTATAACCAACATATGGGAAAGGAGAAAGTAATCAGTCTATATAATACTGCAAGTTGGAGTGGTAAGAGTCAAATCCACATTCATCATCGAGTGTGCTCATGTCTCAGACATGCATTCAAATAATGACATTGTAACAGTGAGTGGGGAAATAATTGAAGATGATGGGATGTAAGAGAGTGGTTTTGTAGTAATGGAGTTAAAACAAAAATATGATAGAATAGGTGTACTAGTGTAAGAAATGCAAATAGTAATGCTTGATTTTCATATTGTTTTATGTGTGACCTTGTTTGGGATGAAGCTAAATATGGAGAAACGGAACGAAAATATTAATGGATGAAAAAAAAGACACTATTAGTTGGAGTTTTAAGAGTTGAAGTAAGACAATAAAGTTAAAGTGGAGTAACAGAAAGATGAGCATGACTATAGAAACTAAGTGGTTATCATTAATAAAAAAACATAATCTGGGGATTCTTTAGTAGTAGGTATTAGTGGAGTTCATTGAGGTAGTAGTTAAAATGTAGAAAAGAGAGGGTAGAAAGGCTATAAGTGCTATTAAGAGGACATTATTTTGTGAAGTGATCCCCACTTATTGGGATATATGACCATTAAATAAATTTAAATAAAGTAGAAAAAGAGGTAAAAGAGATGACAACGTTGGTGATGAAGATAATCCAAGAAAATAAGATGGAAAGACAAAATGTAACTGTAATGAATTACCTACAATGTTAAAGTCCAAAGGTCAAAATATAAGAATGATGAAAAGTAGGGAATAAAAAAGGATGAATTGTACATAATGTCTCTACAAAGAAATATGAAAAGAAAGAAAATAGAAATATTAAAGTAACTAGGTGTATGTGGCATTTTTTAGCAAAATCCCTTGACTTAACTAGGCCATAATTTGAAAGTAAACAATTGTTATTTTTGGGACAAGTATGGGAGTATTATAACATCATAAAAAGACAAGAAATAATTAATGTGACTGTATTACAAATTTAATAACGAAAATTCATTTAAAAAAAATGATGGAAACAACAATGCTCATATACTATTCCTATGGAGAGCATAAAACATGTGATATCACAAGATAAATTGAGTGAAGGAAAATGACATCAATTTATCCCATCGAGATGCAAATGTGTTCAACTCCTCACCTTGTACACCATGAAAATTCCACTCAAACTAATCTTTTTGATTTGGTATTGGACGATTTTAAACACAATGCTTGAAGTTAAATGAGATGATAGTCACACTATTAAGTAAATAACAAACCTTATTTTTGTATTTTACATAATATCATGTAAAGTAGTTTTGCATTTGTATAATCATTGTATGATTACGATCACTCTCTTTCCACCATTCTCCCTTCTATCTCCCATCGTCATCATACATACCCTCTCCACCTCTCTGCCTCCATCATTCTCCATCCATCACTCACTCCCTAATTTTATCTATCTCCCCCTACCTAATCGGATATCCCCCTCTTTTTCACTCTCACTCACTCCTCCCTTCACATTTTCCCCGACCTCTCTCTCTCTCTCTCATTGCACCTATCCATTTTTCCCTTGCTCCACTTTATCGTTCCATTATCCCTCATTTCCATAATCTCTATCCCTCCCTTTATTTATATTTGCCACTTCCATCTCTCTCCCTGCCCCACTTATCTCCCCCCCTTCCCATCTCTCCTTTTAATTTAGCCATTGTCTCTCTGACTTAAAAAATTGTTCTTTTTCTAACTCTAGCACATCCCTCTCTCTCTCTCAACACTATATTTCTCTCTCTAAGTCTCTCCCTCTCCCTCTCCCACTCTCTTTCTATCTTTATTTATCTCTCTCTCACATGCCTTCTTCTTTGTCTCTATCAATATTTCTCTTCCACTTTCACTCCCTCCCTTAATCGCTCTCCCTCCCTTCCCCTCCTTATCTTCACATGTATCCATCCATCCCTCCCTATCTCCCCCCCCTTGTTATACAAGAAGATGACCTCCTCATCAGCTCAGAGAATAAAGACATGACGACTTAAGGACTGGCCAAGTTCGCATACCCAATTCTCAAGCTAACGTTATCTAGACACTATCAATCTACTTTATAAAGATTCTCAGCAAGCCTAGGGGTGTGTTAGTGCCTAGGGTAACTCTATTGGTTACCTCGAGAATAAAATTAGTGACCCTACATCAGTTTCTATGGGTCAAAGGGCGAATTGACTAAGAAAATATGACTAACTCTCTCTTATGTTAGCTCATAAAAGTATGGAAACATCAAAACTCGACCTGTTTGGGGGAATTACTAATTCCTAATGGAGTGTGCAAATGGAAAAGAGCACAAAGGCATGGAAACATCACTGCTTTTGCCTAATGGAACTCATGAAGGACTTGGCAACCCTAACCTCACATACTATATATGCAAGGCTAGGGATGTTGTGAAAGAGGTCGAACCATTTGAAAGGATTTCATATTTTACTGTCAAGGAGAGTCTCAGACTAAGGCATCAAAAGAGGTTAAGGAGGGAGAGAGAGAGAGAGGAGCTGGAGGGGTAAGGGAAGGTTGATGCAACTCATGGTTGCAATCACTCTTTCTACATTGATATAGAACTGCAGTTGTGTTGTCCACTCCAAGATGTTGATAGTATGACTTGTTTGTATGTTTATTCAATATCATTAGAATGAGTGGAAAACACAATTGCAGTTCAATGATATTGAATAAACATACAAACAAGTCATAATATCAGCATCTCGGAGTGGAAAACACAACTACAGTTCTATATTGATGTAGAAAGAGTGATTACAACCATCAGTTGCATCAGCCTTCCCTTACTCCTCCAGCTCCTCTCCCCTCTCCCTTCTTAACCTCTTCCGATGCCTTAGTCTGAGACTCTGCTTCACAGTCAAATAGGAAATGCCTTCAAATGGTTTGACCAATTTCACAATGGCCCTAGCCTTTCATATATAGCATGTGAGGTTATGGTTTCCAAGTCCTTCATGAGTTCCATTAGGCAAAAGCAGTGATGTTTACATGCCTTTGTGCTCTATATTGTTCACATACTCCATTAGGAATTAGTAATTCCCCCAAACAGGTCGAGTTCTGGTGTTTCCCTGCTTTTATGAGCTGACATAAGAGAGAAACTAGGGATATTTTCTCAGTCAATTCGCTCCTTTGAATGATAGAAACTAATGTATGGTCACTAACATTATTCTTGAGGTAATCGGTAGAGTTACCCTAGGCACTAACACACCCTTAGGCTTGCTACGAAGCTTTATAAAGTAGGTTGATAGTGTCTAGACATCGTTAGCTTGGCAATTGGGCCTGTGAACTTGGACAGTCCTTCATTCATGATGTATTTATCCTCTGAGCTCATGAGGTGGTCATTTTCCTATCTAAGACCCCTCCTTCTCTCTTGCTCCCTACTCCTCTCTTGTTGCATATATATATATATATATATATATATATATATATATATATAGAGAGAGAGAGAGAGAGAGAGAGAGAGAGAGATTCTCTTCCACCTTCACTCCCTCCCTTAATCCCTCTCCCTCTCCTCCTCCCTTTCCCTCTCTCTCTCTCTCTCTCTATCTCTCTCTCTCTCTCTCTCTCTCTCTCTCTCTTTATCTCCCTCTCTCACCCACCTTCTTCTCTCTCTCTATCAACATTTATCTTCCACCTTCACTCCCTCGCTTAATCACTCTCCCTCCCTCCCCCTCCCTCCCTTTACATGTATCCATCCATCCCTCCCAATCTCTCCCCCCTAATTCTCTCTCCCTCCCTGTTCCTCTCTTTTTGTATCCTCCTCATACTCTATTAATAGTTCTCCCATTTCCCTCACCCCATTGTCTCACTGGGCCATTATATACCTCTCTTTACCTCACCCCCTCTCTCACCCAGCATATCTCCCTAGCTCTTAGTTTTCACCTCCTCCCCTCTTATTTCTCTCTCTATCCTACTCTCATCTACCTCCATCCCTTTCTATATCTCTCTTTCCTTTTGACATATATCTTCCTATGCTACTTGACTCTCCCTCCCTTCATCCCCACTGTATTGTCCCTACTCTCTTTCCCAAACCCATGTCTCCTCCTTGACACTCCCTCCCTCCCACACCCTCTCTATCCTTCCTACATTTCTCTATCCCTCTATCCCTCATTTACCCCAAATTTATCCTCCCTTCTCTATTCTATCTTTATCCCCACCCCTATCTCTCCTACTCATTAATTCTTTCTCTCTATCGATCACCTATGTATCCCTATATCCTTATCCCTCCCACCTATCTCTCTCTCCCTCTCTCTATTTTTATATCTTTTAGTTTTAAATTTTACCCCTAAATTCTCTCTCCCTTGACTCTCTTATTTAATACCCCTTCTCTCTCTCCCTCGACTCTCTTATTTAATACCCCTTATCTCTCTCCCTCTCTATATCTCTCCCATCCCCCACAATTTCTCTATATCTCTCTCCCTCCATACCCCCCCACCCCCATATTCTCTTTCCCTTCTTACACCTATTCAATCCTCTCTTCTAAATTTCCCACAAACCCTATCCCTCTCTTTTTCTCTCACTCAGTCACAATCTCTCTATTTTTCTCACTTTTTCTCTCACTCGGTCACAATATCTCTACTTTTCTCACTTTCTCTCTCTCTATATCACTATATATTCTACTTGTTTATATACCTCTATCCCTCTCTCTATAAATCATTACTCGTATACCCCACCTCTCTATCTCCTTCTCTCTCATCTTATTTCTTTCACATTTACCCTTCACCCCCTTTATATCTCTATACACCCCTTTCACTCTATATCTTCACCACCCTGATGCCTCTGTATATCTCTCCCTACCTCCACCATGTCGATCTATCCTTCCTTTTGTTGTCCAGCCCCCAATCTCTCCCATATCCTATTCTTGTTTCTAAAATTCACTCTATCTCTCCACACACTTTGTAAAACCACTATATTTTTCTCTCTCAATTTCTTTCTATTTCCATTTGTCCCATCCTCTCTCTCTCTCTCACATCCTATTTATTTCACATTTCCCCTTCACCGGCTTTACATCTCTCTCTATATCACTCTATATCTTCATGATCCCTCTCCCACCACATATCTCTCCCTACCTCTACCACACCAATCTATCCTCCCAATTGTCTTTTCCCTCACCCATATCTCCCATTTGTTATTTCTCTTTCTAAAATTCTCTCTCTCTCTCTCTCTCTCTCTCTCTCTCTCTCTCTCTCTCTCTCTCTCTCCTCTCTCTCTCTCTCTCTCTCTCTCTTATTCCCTCCCTCTCTCTCTCCCCCCTCTCCCTCTCTCCATCCCTCTCACTCCCCTCCCTCCCTCCCTCCTTCCCCCATTCTCTCTCTCTCTCTCTCTCTCTCTCTCTCTCTCTCTCTCTCTCTCTCTCTCTCTCTCTCTCCCTCCCTCCCTCCCTCTCTCCCTCCATCTCTCTCTCTCTCTCTCTCACACTCACTCACTCACTCCCTCCCTCCCTCCCTCCCTCCATCTCTCTCTCTCTCTCTCTCTCTCTCTTCACTCTCTCTCTCTCTCTCTCTCTCTCTCTCCATCCCTCCCTCTCTCTCTCTCTCTCTCTCTCTCTCTCTCCATCCCTCCCTCTCTCTCTCTCTCCTTCCCTCCCTCCCTTCCTACCTCTCTCTCTCTCTCTCTCTCTCTGTCACACGGAATCTGTCAAGGGTGCGGACACGACTGACCTTCCTAGAAGTCTAAGACATTCTAATGACAAACAAGACAAAATGGAGTGATCTTTCTCTAAATACACCTTTTACAACATGAAAACTACAAGTGTTTAGGCTTACCTTATTCCAAAACGCTGTTGTTGAAGTCCGTTCTTGACGATCCGGATGAGCTCCTCCTTCAAGTCAATTCCTGCAACCACAAACAATCAAACAATTACCAAGCACTTGCATTTCATATAATAAAACATATATTCAACATGCAGACCAAGGAACACATGAAATAACTCATTAACACAAGCTATTGAGAAAAATAAACCAGTTTGTATTAATAACGAAACAAAGAAACTCTTACAACCTGGCCTTGGTGTTGTGCAAGTTCCTCCCAGGGTCCATCAAGGGTTTTCCTCTACTTTGACAAAGCTCACCCTCTCCCAAGTAGAATCAAGTGAAGACAATCTCTCCTCACAAAGGCTCTAATGGAAGACCTAAATCCTGCAGCATTTACCCAAAGAAAATGTATAGCTCCAACCTCCTCTCCTTCTGGCTCAATGCCTTCATTTATAGTGCTGTAAAGAGGTTATTCAGGTCCACTATCAATGGGATCATCCCCCTTTATGGGTGGGATAGCTCCCTTATTGATGGGATAAGCTCCCTCTTAATAGAGATACATGAACCAACTGGAGGCGCATCCATTTCATCAAACCGACCTCTAGAATGTTCTAGAAGTAACCACAAGTAACTTTTTCAAGATAAAACTTGCGCATTTTGCCTTTTACAGAAGGACGCACCTGTCCTTTAACATACAGAGCGTCCATGGACGCAGTTTTTGTGAACATAGTCAGCGTCCCCGCAGGTAAGGCTAGAGAGAACCTGCGACCCCAGAGATAAACATGATTTTTATAAGACTTTCTCTCTTCTTTGAGTTTGAGATGGATAACAGAGGCATGAGACTTGCCTAAGAGGGTAGCATGACTTGTTGATTTGAGCCATACTAACTGTAAGTAGTCAAGGTGACATTTTTTAGTGTAACAGATTGCCCCCTAAAGTGCGAAGCCTGGAATAGAATAGGGTTTTGTAATTCTAGGAAGGGTGAAGCGCTTTATCATTTCAAGGATTGCCTTGTGGATGGCCTGGTTGGAACCTGCAATTTTCAACACAAAATACATGGATAAGATTATATCATCACTGAGGTAGGCATTCCCATACTCAGATTCAAAACTTTAACTAATGGACTAACTATTCTGATACAGGAATGATCTTGCAGTACATCATTTTTATAGACTTTTGTAGACACAGTATGGACGTAGCCATCTGTTTATGATTAGTCTACATAGATAATGAATACAAAACTCCTCACAGCCTGGATGGTAGAAACTAGATCCAGGGTCTTCACTTCTACTTCCCGAATTGGTACGATTCTAGCCATGTGATTAAATGATTCGATGTCGAACATGGTAGAAACCACTTGATTACCAGTCAATGATGTAAACTGTTAACAAGCGTGAGAGAAACCACCAGTAATGTCAATGGTTCTCAAAGTACCAAGCACAACCCGTGAAATGTGAATAGATGTTTTGATGTCGAACACTTCACGGAATCCTCTGATCGAAAGTCAATGATGTAAACTGACGTCAAAGGCGAGAAACCTGCCATTGATGCATGCAGACTTCAAGGTACTGTCGATTCCTAAGTCATCTTTCTAGATAATGTGTCGATGTCGATAGAAAGCGACCCGTTGCAGGCAAGCCCGCAACATGAAATCATTGTTCAAGTTGAAGAAATGTTGCTGTAAGGACTGACTCAGGGATGGTCAATGGATGACAAGTATTTTGCAGATGAAAGTTTTGCTTGCAGACCTCTTGAACACATAACGACACAACAGATGGTTTGGTGATGAATAACTCAAAGTTGATCCCTGAACCCGGTTAAAGATTTTCAAAGTGATTTAGTCAACTGTGAGGTAAAAGATTTCCCAATCCAGGTGAATGAAAAGTGTCGTGTTCAAGAGCGGTAATAAAGTTTCTTCTGAGGCAAAAGGTGACAAATAGGTTCATTCTTCTCTTTTTTCCCCCACCATTTCTGGCAAGTACCTCTTTATTTTTAACAAGCTTGAGGAGGATAACATATGCTTGATTATAAGCTCATCCTTCGGACGAGTCCAACCTAGTTTAAATGCGAACCCTAGGAAGGAGTGGTTCGTTCTTGTTTGTAATTGAACAGGTCCTTTACTGTAAAAGTTTAACGAGCCCAGTATAGGAGAAACTCGGCGTTTTTCAATTTTAGAGAGTCTGAAAAACTTAAGGAAACTCCACGTTGAACTTTTTCGTATATTTGTGTCCCTCAAGCCCGAAAAAGTATAAAATAATACCTGGGGGAACCGCTTGATCTTGCGACCAAGGAGTACTTTCATAATAGTATCGTTGACCTGAAAAGTAAAAAGCGATCAAAGACACGTCGTTTTATTTTCTTATCGAGTTTGAAACGACAAAAACCCGGCAATCTTTTCCTGATTTTGCGGTCAGAAAAGAGCTAAAAGGGGACCGTCTTTTAATTCCGTTTTAACGAGTGAAAAAGAAACACTCGGCGATCTTTTCATGTTTTAGGAGTCAGAAAAGGGCTTAAAAGATGACTCTGAAATTTTGTTTGTGAAAAATTACAATTTCCCTTGAAATCCCTTCGTCCTGCACAAAAGCGACACATTACTCATACCTGTTTAAAATAGGCAAAAATACATTTGAAAACATCTTTTCATGGTAAAAAATGAACTAATTCATCCAAAAAACCTATAAAAAGACCTTTTACCATGTCATTTTTACCGTTTCACTGTTGAGGTTGAAAAAGGAGCTTTTGACAAGAAACTTCCCGTGGTTGCTGCGGAAAATCTGACCGTCGGAATCGAACGCCGCTTCACCGAGGTATTTTACACATCCCACTCTTCATTTTTATCCGTTTAGTTTTTTGTTTTTGGTCTCTGTTTCATTTTTTGGGGGGGTTTTGGGTTCAAAATGCGCCCCTCGGCGGACGCAGGTGCCCTTCGGGTGAGCCGCGTCCCCCGACTTTTTCTCACACGGGAAAAAGGTCTGGGGACGCAGTCCGCCTTCAGGCGAGCTGCGTCCGGACGCCCTGTGCTAAAAAGCCGGGTGCGTCTTCCGCAAAGGGCGCATTTCAAAACCCTAACTCTCTCAAAAAACCACCAAATTTTCTCAAATTAATTTCTAATTGACTCTTTTGATGTGCAGGGCCCAAAACATGTTAGACTGGAGAGAGAGAGAGCACGTAGAAGACGATGAAGCTGCGATTAACCACCAACCCTCTCTGGATGCCTTAAGAACATGTGGATTGTACAAATATTGGACCATACCGGGCATGAGGGCCAGGTAAGATTTTTGGAATGGCTAGTTGAGCGATGGAACGTTCAAGATCAATGCTTTTACATTGGAGGGCACCAGCTCGAGATAGAGCCCTCGGATGTATACTTTCTCACTGGCTTGCCAAACAGAGGTGAGCAACTCAACCTTGCGGGGACCAGGCCGGGTGGCCAATCCCTTGATGATCTCCGCGAGGAGTGGTGCAGACCAGGGACTCGCCATAAAAAAGGCGTGGAGATAAAGCACATCGCTCTGGCGGAACTTAGAGTTATTGCATTTACGGTCACTAGGATTTGTGGCGCGGCCGCCTTGCACATTGCCTCCGGATCCCAAATGCGGATGGCAGTTGACTGTTACCAAGGCACCATCTTCAACTGGTGCGAAGCTGTGTCGGCTCATATGAAGAGCCAACTATCCAAGGCAAAGAACGGACGACTAAAGACTTTTGGATATGGGCCTCTAGTCGTGAGCTTTGCCTTGGAGAGAGTTCCTATGCTGATCCCTCAACAACTCACTGTTGATGACTTGGGTCCTCGGGAGCCAAAGCTTGTTCGATGGGTTGCGGTGATGGCCCGGCATCCTGACGAGGGTGCTGCAGTGGTTCGATTCTCAGACAGTTACTTCGACTGGCTAGAGGGCCAGCTTTTTGTGATACAAGACTTTCCATATGCCGGAATGGATTTCAGAGGTGATCCGGACATGGTTCTTCCACAGGGAGAACAATGGGATGACAGAGGTACTTTCATTTTCACAAGTTTTCTAATTATGTATTTTTTATTTTTCATATATATCGTCTCAAAGTAACAGTAAAATTTTAAAAATGCAGATGTTGGACCACAGCGTCCAGCCAATCTCCGGCCTTACGACAGACGACATCCAGCTGCACCGGCACCGGCCTTACAGGATGCGACAGCAGAAGTACTAGCCGATTTGGAGCATGATCTAGAGCGTCTCACGGCAGATATACCTGAGACTACTATGGATGACATTCCAATGAGGCTTCAGCGCTTCGTGGTTGCAGTCCCTGGACCGTTTAGGAGATTTCTGCGCAAGATAGCCCGCGCAGTGGTGTCGTACAGAGAGCACCACCAGTGATTGACTAGTCACTTTTGTAGTCACATGTGACATTTTTGACTTTTTGCACTATCATTTTGCCGATCATAAGGTGTGTTAAACCTATGATCGAAGACGATGTATATATTTTTGGACACACTTCTATCTATATCTATATATCACTATTATCGGCTTATCTTGTTTAACATGTATGATGAAATGTCTTTAAATTCACTTGCATGATTATTATAAATGTCTGTCCAACACTTGAGAAGCAATTGCATCTGCTAATGTATTCAAAGACCTTGGAATATGTTGATATTCAATGTAATCAAATTCACGTTCCAAGAGACGCACTCTCAAAAACAACCTTAATAACACAGGATTTCTAATGGCATAAACTCTATTAAGCTGTAATACAACAAGTTCAGAATCTAACCTCACTATCAAACGTCGAATTCCAAATGAAATAGATTCGGATAATAATTCAACCACTGCACTGTATTCTGCAATGTTATTCGTTGTTTGACCGAGGCTTACCCTATGCATAGAAACTAACTCGTCAGAGGGCGAATAGATAACCCAAGCTGCGGAAGAGATATTCCGTGTACTACGACAAGCACCATCAGCAAATCCAATGTATGTTTGGAGGGCGTCGACATCTACAATATCAAGAGTAAAACCAAGATGAGCCAAAATAATGACGAAAA
Source organism: Pinus tabuliformis (assembly GCA_031772625.1). Classification (NCBI taxonomy): domain Eukaryota; kingdom Viridiplantae; phylum Streptophyta; class Pinopsida; order Pinales; family Pinaceae; genus Pinus; species Pinus tabuliformis. Next base: position 730,628,090 of record CM062817.1, read on the forward strand.
ACCACACTTGCTAAGCTAAGCACACTGACTAGACTAACACACTTGCTAGCTAGAAAGGAAATCTAACCTATCTAAAAATTTCTCCATCCATCATTTTAAGCATAATACCTCTTTAGGTAAAGTCCATTTCTGGGTTTGCCCAAAGAGTCCCCATCAAAATCAACTAACTCATAAGCCCCTTTGCTAGCTTTCGCTTTACAATGTAGGGCCCATGCCACATGGGAACGAATTTTCCAGCACCTAGCTTATCGTTCGCTTGATCATATAATAGTACTAGGTCTCCTTCCGAAAAACTTCGAGGGTTACATTTTTATCGTACTGAGCTTTCATTCGTTTCGCGTGAGTCTCGATAGCTAAAGTAGCGTCACGTCGAGTCTCATCTAATTTAGCTAAGTATAACAACCGTTTCTCCTCTTCGGAAGTAGCTGGAAGTAATTCGACAGCCATTTGAAGTGATGGGATTTCGCACTCAATAGGTAACACAGCTTCTAAGCCATAAACTAGCTGAAAAGGGGTGAAACCTGTTGAATTTTTCACTGAAGTTCGATATGCCCATAGTGCCGAAAATAACATGTTATGCCAATTCGTTCGATGGATACCAATGATCCGTCGAATCATGACGACTAGAACTTTGTTGATTGACTCAACCAAACCGTTGGCTTGCGGATAATAAGGTGTAGAGCTATCGTGGCGCAAACCAAGCTGGTTGTAAGTTCAGTCATCATGACATTTCGAAAATGGCTTCCATGGTCCGTAATGATTGCTTGTGGGACACCAAACCTAGTTATGATATGATTGAATACGAAAAGTGCAGCTGTCTTGCCGCTTGCGTCGAATGTAGGCATCGCCTCGGCCCACTTAGTAAAATAATCAACCGCAAGGATGATATACGCATGCCCCCCGGCCGAGTGAGGGTTACAAGTAATAAAGTCAATGCCCCATTTGGCGAATGGACCAGCGGCAATTATAGGGTGGAGAGGAGCAGGTGGAGCGCGCATCTTGCGATCAAACACTTGACAGTTGTGGCATTTTCTGACGGCAAGGATACAATCTTTAAACATAGACGGCCAGAAATAGCCAGCGCGCAACACCTTCTGAGCTGTGGCATACCCAGACATATGACCGCCACATGCTCCAGAGTGACAATCATTCAAAACTCTCTCAGCCTCATCGTGAGTTAAACAACGTCGAAAAACTAAGTCTGCCCCCAGGCGATAAAGTGTATCTCCAATAATTCTGTATTGCTGGGATTGAAACCGAATTTTTCGACGGTTTTCCTTGGAAGTTTCAGGCCGAAAGGTTTGGGTTTGGAGATAGATGATTATATCCCCATACCACGGATCTACAGTGCTAATAAGAAACAAGGATTCGTCCGCAATGGACTCCTCTGCCACAGTCTCTGTGTCAGCACTCGGGAAATCACACATCAATTCCGCGAAGACTAAAGATTTCTTAGACTTGGACTTCTCAAACTCCAAGTCGAACTCTTGCAGGATGACGATCCATTTAGAGTACTTGCCCCCTAGCAGTTGTTTTGTCAAGATATAAATCATAGGGTTGCAATCCGAAATAACAGTAGTTTTGCGGAGAAGAATGTAGTGACGAAAACGCTGGACAGCTTGAACGGCTGCCAGGGCCAATTTCTCCACATGCGAATATTTTAACTCAGTTGGATTTAAGGTTCTGCTAAGGTAATATATCACATGCTCTGCCTTGAATTCATCTTCTTGAACTAACACCATTCCAATGGTGGAATGCGAAGCTGCGAGGTATAAGAAGTAGTCCTGGTTGTAGTTGGGAGGATGCAATAACGGTGCATGGGTCAACGCGTGTTTCAGTGCATCAAAAGATTGTTGAGCAATCTCGTCCCAAAAGAATTGTACGTTCTGTTTCAACAACCGTGTAAAACCTTTAGTGACCTCGGCGTAGTTAGGGATGAATCGGCGTAAAAAGTTTGCTTTCCCTTGCAAACTTTGGAGTTGGCGCAAACTCGAAGGAGGAGGCAATTGGATGATAGCCTCGACTTTCGAGGGATCGACGCGAATGCCGGTTTTGGAAACAACAAATCCCAGCAATCGACCCTTTCTATACAGAAAACACACTTGTGGGGATTCAACCGAATTCGATAATGCCTACACCTCATAAAGATTGCTCGTAAATGGACAAGGTGATCAGCTCGGTGTAAAGAATGAGCAGGCAAATCATCGAGATAGGGTTGCACAATGTGCTTGATGTCATGAAATGCATAAGACATGGCCCGTTGAAAAGTAGCACCGGCATTCTTAAGGCCAAAAGGTAATTTGCAATAAGCAAATGTCCCCCATGGACAAATGAATGCCGTTTTTGGTTGATCGGCAGGTAGAATATTGATTTGATTATACCCGGAGAAACCATCCATGAAGGAAAACATCTCACTTCCGGCACAATCATCAATAATTTGATCGATATAAGGCGTAGGATAGTTGTCTTTTGGACAAGCTCGATTGATATCCCTATAATCGATACAGATTCTTATTGTTCCTTGTTTTTTATTGACGGAACAATATTCGATACCCAATCCGTTAACGGGATCGGATAAATGAAACCTGCTTTCAACAGCTTTTCGACTTCGGCTTTGATTGCAGCTGCTTTTCGAGGGTGAATCTGACGCAACCGTTGCCGAATGGGTTTAGCATCCGGGTAGGTTTTGATTTCATGAACAACAATGGCAGGATCGATTCCTGGCATTTCTTCGTAGGACCAGGCAAACACGTCGCGGAATTCTTGGAATAGGGCCTTGTAAGTTCAATTTCTTCTTCAGTACATGCGGCACCTATATGAATGTTCTCCTTGATTCCGGGCTTCACTGAAATATCAATGGGAATAGTACGAGAAATATTCCCTAAATTCAGCTCTGAATCAGAATGTTTCGTTGGATCCTGAGCGTCTTTGACATATTCAGCGGTAAAGATAGATGAAAAATCATTTTCAAAGCATCATCCTTAGGTAAAAACGAAGATCTGTGATGGAGATCGTCCCATGGTAGATCATCTACACTTAGGATTTCGCGAAGTTGTTCGTCAGATGACACTTCTTCGGGAAACGTTATCCGTTCTAAGGGTGAGGTGAAAAGTGACTCTTCACTGACCACATTCATTTGGTCGGTTGAATGAAAATCGGTAAAAGACATAAGAGCTTCATAAGCAATTCTCATACGGACTCAACGGCATAACATCACCGAGTGAGTCTAGCTCAGAGTCAGAGGGAACATACCAAGGATCATCACATAAATAATGTTTTCTGACGTGATCATATGAATTGTTGCGAACGAAGGGTCTGCATTGAGTGGAGGGAGAGGAAAAGTTCCCAGTAAACCGGAATCCTTAACTAAACCTACACCAATGTCCCTATAAGGGATTGTCGTTTTACCAACATGCTGGATAGTTTCTAAAGAGGTTGGGTCGGATGAAAAGTATGTCAGCTGATCAATAGTCACGATCTTACCGTTATGTGGAAACTTAATGACTCTGAAGACCGATGAAACGACCGCTGTCATAGCATATGACCAACTTCGACCCAAAAGAAGGTTGTAGTCTAGAGGGGCATCAACCACTTCCACATCCAGACTAACGGTTTTACCTTCGACCCCTATAGGCAATTCTTGTAGAATACCAAACGGACGGAACCCACGGCCATCAAAGGCCTTAAGGATGGTGGGGGATTGGTTCAACGAAGGAGAACCAAGCGATCTCCAACATTGAATCGACATAATACACGTAGAAGCTCCCTCATCAATCACAGTCCGATGAATAGGCCTGTTTTTGACTATCACTGGAATTTGGAAAGCCATTTGATGGGGGAGACGCGGTGTACTACTTTCTAGATCAAAGATCATTAGGTTCGGGTCCTGAACATCGACAGCTCCAATAGCCGACAAAAGCAATTTTCGTTGCGCTGGACATGATTGCAGCACTTCGAGTGCCGACATTGCTGAAGGTGAAACAGCTAAGTCTTCAACAATGTTGTAATTCTGGGCTGCTCTCGCATGTGGATTGAAAGCAGACCTTCGAAGTACACCCTTGGCGGGCGGCTTAATCACTAAGTCTGGGTTAGGTTTTTCGATCTGTAGTGGATCGGAACCAGGAGCTGAGGTTGATGGGTTAGAGTGAGAAGATTCTGCTTCTTTACCATCAACAGGAGCCTTACTACCATAATCTTGCGATCGAGTCGCAATCCTGACATGAGACATCATCAAAATGTTCTTCACTGGCATTCGAAGAAGAACCTATCATCTTATTTTCCTGCTCGGGAATGGATTCTTTAACACAGCAGGAGTCGGAGAACCTTTAACTATTTTCACTACCTCGGCCCGATGAGGGCAGTCTCTCGTAAAATGATCTTCTTCACAAATGAGACAAGGATAACGAGGTTTGCGCTTTTCGTCATTAGTTTCCGACTTTTCCGTTTTCTCCTTTGGAGCCTTGTCTGCTTTAGCCTTCTTCTTTCCTTTCTTCTTTCCACCGTTTTTGGATTTGGCCGTAGATGACTCTACAGCGTGAATGTCGGCGGTAAGTTCAGGAGGAGAAGACTCTCCTGTCGGAGAATCAGGCAAAGTGATAATTGGAGTATTGGAGGTCTTGGAAGACTTCTTCTTACTCTTCGTAGTCACGATACCGATCATACCATCAGCGGCATGAGATCCCGAAGGAGCAGCAGCGATTTGGTTTGACTTTGGAAGATCCGGAATTTTCTCGTGTAACGTACCCGACTGAGTGTAAACTAAGTCAAGGTATTGTGCCTGAGCAATGACTTGCTCCTCAGTAACTACGCCGGCCTTAGCTACATCTTCAGTAATTCTTGGTAATAATGATTTTACAAACCATTCAGCTAAAATTTGGTCCGGGATAAAAACTTTCACTAATCTCCTTCGACGTCTCCACTCATGGATGTGATCAGAAATGTACGTGGATGTCGATTGTTTTAGCGAAGTTAATAATTCCGTACCATTATCGTATCTGACTGGTAACTGAAAATGAGTTAAGAATGAAGTAGCTAACTGGCTAAAGTTGTAAAAAGAAGCCCGTGGCAACTCAATGTACCACTTGGCTGCGAGACCAATGAGTGTACGCTGGAAAAGACGTAAGCGGATAGAATCATCTGAGATGGAATTTGATGCACACCAGAGGTGGTAAGTCATCACGTGATTAGACGGATCCTCTCCAGACTTACCTTCGAACTTGGGTATATCGCTGGGCAACTTATTTGGCATTGGCGGCCAGAACGGAAGATATTGAATTGGATCGTTCGTTAGGCGCGTCAAGTCGGGTAAATCTAAAGTCGCAATAAATGGTAACTGCCGGTTAGGATCTCTGAAACTCTGAGTCACAATACCAGCCCCAGGAGGAGGATATCCAGGATAACTAGGAACAGGATTCGCATTGGGGATATTATATCCTCCTGGAAAACCAGGATTAACCGGACCGTACTGGGGTTGTTGAGGTGGTTGATAATTGTACCCAGGATACGGTTGATACTGGTAAACCGGTTGTTGGGCAGCTTGACCAGGTTGATACTGTCCCTGGTACGGAGGTTGAACAAATTGAGGTTGAGTAGTAACAACCGTACTTGTACCAGGTTGACCTGCAGGCATCTGGACTGTGGTTTGAACCGTGGGTCCAGACAACGGTACAGATGTCTGAGGAGCGGTTACAGGGACAGTAGAAACCGGAGCTGCCGATACTCCAGATGTAAGCATGGTAGATGAAGCGGTAGTTGCTGCAGCCGTGTGAGGTGGAGTACTCGGTGCAATTGGCGGCTGAGTAACTACAGAAGTTACAGGGGTCTGAACACTTGACTGGACAGGTTGCGGTTGCTGGGGTGGACCAGGAACTGCAGGTTGTCCTGCTTGAGGTACCGACTGTATACTTGGTTGCGACATCTGTTGACCCTGTGACGGATCCCATGTTAACATTCCAGGGTATTGACTCGTAACAGGTTGAGGATACTGAGATCCATAGCCGTATTGAGGATAGGGTTGATAACTGTAAGGTGTAGTCCCATATGATTGCCCTTGAGGTGGTTGATAACCTTGACCAGGGTATTGACCCGTAGGTTGATAACCTTGAGGTAAATACGAATACTGGGGTTGACCTTGACCTTGAGGTTGGTATCCTTGAGGTTGATACCCTTGGGGTTGATACCCTTGGGGTTGCCATCCTTGAGGTTGCCATCCTTGAGGTTGATACTGATACTGAGGTTGACTTTGGGGTACGTATTGAGGCTGGGGTTGATACCCTTGGGGTTGATACCCTTGAGGTTGCCCCCCAGTCACAAATGAAGTACCTTGAGGTTGCCCCCCAGGCATTAACGAAGGTTGCCCCCCAGGCGGTAATTGGCCACCTTGAGGTTGGTTAATGGGAGTTGAACCTGACATCATATAAACTTCACCTATACTCAATGGTACATTACCACTGTTTCCAACTAATAACCCATGATCAACAGGTTGAGGAGATGCTCCCGCAAAGGTACCAGAAAGTGACTGATACCCAGTAGGAACAGAAGGACCGCCATGTAAAAATGATTCAGGACTTGTGAAAACACAGATGACTGACCAGACATATTTACAGGAGAATGAATTCCTCTAGGTGGAACCGGAGTACGAGGTGTAGAAAAACCTACTGAGTTGTCTAAAAAATTGGTTAATGCAAGGTACCAAGACTCACTTCTAGGAGGACTGTAAAAGATGGATTCACGCTCCCTTAGATCAAGGGTAATTAGATCTTCAGAATCAGAAACGCCTATTTCTTCCTCTGGAACAAGTTCTTCTATAGCAATTAATCCAACAGGAAGATTTTCGGTGATAATTCTTTCTATTCTTGGTGAATCAGGAACACTAGGAGTTGGAGTAACAGGTTCTGAAATTTCAGGTTCTTCGCCTGTTTCACTGGCAGATGAAAAACTACCAGCAAGCTCGGAAACTGTAACAGCTTCGGGATTGTAACCTGTTTCTAAACTTTGGTAATCTGGATGGACTACCAAAGAAGATTCTCCTTCTTCAGGTGAACCTACTCTACTGCCACTAGGAGGAGTTACAAGGACCTTTAAACCTTCTAAATGACCCGAATGTTTTCAGGAGATTCAACCCGCGATTTACGGAGTTTTCTTAACAAATCTATCCCGGTAACAATCTCAGGAGACTTGCCCCGAAGTCTACGGGACTGTCTCGGTAATTCCGCCACAATTAAAGATTTTAACTACAACACACGAAATCAAAGTAAAAAAATTTCAAATCAAACCACCTAAAGTCTTCTAAAGAACCAATCAAATTTGAAGCACACGCCTAAATAATCTAGAGCGTCAAACCACACACAAACAGTAGTCTTCCGGACCAAAAGCGCTAGTTGGTGATTAGGCCCAACCTCGCAGGATTCAGTACAGAAATAGTGGGTGGAACAGTTACCCCGCAACCTGCTTAATGAATAGACTGGACCAAGTTCCTCCACTTTAACCGTCTCGAAGTGAAGCGAACCCCCCAGAAAATCCAAGTGAGTATAACCGACGTCTGCTCCAGGTACAGTGGGACCTTCCCTCCACCGTCACCTTGGGTAGAATCCTAGATATTATGGCCACTAAGGTTACCAATCACAACAATTACACCTGGGGGAACAGTCTAAACTCCGACAGCACGCAAGGGCAGAGTAGCAAGCTCCAATCCCCTTACCGGCTCCTTGACAAATCCAAGGTTTACCGATAAGTGACCCCTGGCTCCTCGACAATGGTTAATCCGAGGTTTACCGTTTGTAATACGTACTGCCTGGCGTCGTTCCCAATGAGGGAGGAATGATCCCCTCACTGGTTCGGACACGAGCTCGTGTTTCTCCTTTAAGAGGAGCTTTCCCAGAATGTAACTGAAACAATTGGATTTGTTCTACTCAAGATAGACTATCTGTTTGGTTTTGTAGTCTTGGAGAGTTAAGTACTCACCTACTCCAAGACCCTAGCCTAAGCTATGTTGGTGCTTCAGAGCCCTAGAAAAATAAAGATTACTAGATTGATTTTAATTTAAGCGTTACTTTTAAGTTGTTTCTTAAGTCAAAAGGTGATGGAAGTGAAACTAGTGGTGTGTTGACTCGACTCGAAACCACTACAAAATGCACCTAAAATGATTTATCCACTACTTTTACTTTTTCGATGAATTGCTTAACTAAAAAGTTGAGAGAATGCAATCCCTTATAAAAGCAACTTCTTAATTGAAGACAATCAAAGAAACAATTCGTTTTTCTTTTCCAAGCATAAAACCATAACTTCTCTTTACATGCACGAAAAAAACTCTTTTCTTCTTTTGAAAACAAAAATCTACTTGACACAAGACTTTTTAAGAAGATTTTTTTTTTTTTCACTTTTAAAAAAGCAAAAAAATCTAATATAACCCAAAAACAATCTTAAAAACTATTTAAAATCTATGAAAAGCACTCATAAGCAAAACTACAGGCAAATTTAATCTAAGCAATCTTAACGAGGCCAAAAAACAA